>JASPKZ010000422.1:1105000-1680000 GCA_030220185.1 Diploptera punctata | reverse complement strand
CTAGAATTTCAGTTAATTAAGTGCTACATTATACATAATCAGGAATTTCTAAAGCAGCAATCAAATGCATAAAACAAAGAGCGGAAGTTTAATGCTAATTAAGCATGTATGTTTATGGAAAAAGTCGCTTATGTCACTTTACTGAAATTATTAAATCCCTGATCCTAGACGAGATATCCTACATTTTGTTTTACAAACAATAATTTATTTTGAAACAACTGGATTTCTTTTTTTGTATCTCTTTCTGGACGCTTTCAAGAGTTAATGTAGGGTTGGTTACCCTGAACATAAGTCCATAAAGGTATGTTCAGATAACTACATGTTCATTACAATGTGTCTTGAAATACAAAATATCAAAATAAAACATAAATTTAATTATATCTAGCAGCTGGTATTTTGACAGCAATCATCAAAAACTATCAAATTGAATAAGTCACTAATATATATCCCCTATCGGTTGTAAGAAGTAATTTAAAGTCAATTTTGTTGAAATTTATGACGAGGAACCCTTGCCGCACTGAGCTAGAATAGGCGCTTAAAAAAAAGACATTGAAAAGGAAAATCAATAAAATTGTTAATGATTCATGATGTTAACAATTCATTTAATTTAAACAACTTTACGAGTATTTGAAGATATTTATTGATTTATTTCTCTTGATTAAGACAATAGAAAAATGTTCTTGCTACATTTTTTTAAATATTTATAAATTTAGGTCCAGTGTGGCATGGGTTAACGTTAATTTATTCTAATGAAATTTGATACTCTATCAAATTGGGTCAAAAGAGGGGAGGGAGAAGATGTGCGTTGTAATCAGTCGACATTTTAATTTCACCCCTATAATAAGGACCACCCTAGTATGTATATTAAAAATATCTATGAAACTAAATTAAAGAAGAAGACATGTACTAACATCCCACTGTATCGATATTATTCATTGGATCCAGCCAAAGTAGAGCATTATATGTAATTTTGTTAGAAGAAAATTAATTGGAAATTTATAATTTTATGTAAAAATTTGCTTTGTTAATACCCAGCATTCATAGTTTAACTATCGTCATTTGTCTGTTTTTCTACTCAACCCATACACATGAATACATTAATTTATCCATTTATCCATCCATCTTTTTTGCCTGCATACTGTGTGTATATATATAAAACTACTACTGTCTATCTACATACCTCATTTGCCTATCTAAGCATCTATCTACTTATTTATCATAAGTAATGCCACGAGTGATTTCCAAATTATCGATAAATTCACTTCGTGAGTCGTGAATTTATCTAGACTATTTAACTCATGCCACAAAATGCTAGTCAATGACCTATCACGTTTCAATGAATGTTGTTTTACAACCAATGACAGTCGTGTTTCACCTCGCTTTTTATCGATTTCTCTTTATCAGCTCCTGATTTTGTGATAAAGAAAGCTCCTCTTTTTTAATGTTCTGAACAGGTCAAAGCATTAGTTTTCTCCAACAAATATATTGAATGTAGCAAATAATGATAAGATTCCTTGATTTTACTGAGTTGTTTACTAAAAAAGTAAATGAATATCCCGTAATGTTGATTATGATATATAGTTTGATGTGTTTCATTATTTCTCCACTTGGGTGCACTCAAACAATATTGCGATCTTATATGGCAATAAATAATATGATCAAGCAGCAGTGAATGAATATAACCTCACATTTCTGATTTATTTTCGAAAATCGCCGTTTACATTAAATATATAAATATTTTAAAATAACTATAGTTAAACAATGATTTGTGAGTAAATAGTCCTAACAAATGCCACTCTTGATTTTCAAATTCTCTAGATAAATTGTAAATAACTCGTGGCATTACTTATGAGAATTTGGAAATCAAGAGTGGCATTTGTTAGGACTATTTAACGAATACAATTAAGCTGTTTACTAACAAATCATTATTTAAATATAGTTATTTTAAAAATTTTAAATATTGTTATTTTAAAATGTTTTACTTATTTAATGTAAACGGTGATGTTTGAAAACAAATGAGAAACTAGTGTTACACTTGTTCATCACTGCAACCAGATCATATTATTTATTGCCAAAGGATCGCAATATTATAAGAATGCACCCTAGTGGAGAAATTTATAACCAACATTATAGGTATTAATTAATTTCTGATGTCCTATGATATAAATATGTCGATTACATTTTTCTGCAACGTTATTTCCTGGGAAATAATTCGTTTAAGAAAGTGCAAACAGAGGTTCCTTTTTTTTTTTTTTTTTGTGATATAATCAATTGCTACAAATGTTTTTATATTTTCTCCCGCAGGCACTATCAGTTGACATTCGTGCACTATATATACAATCTGGTAGCCGTATTTCTTAGAAAGTCAGCCACTGCAAAATAATGCCATGACCTATTCAGAATACTAAAAAGGAGGTGCTTTTTTTAATATGATAAATTTGTTTGATAAATTCGAGATGAAACACGACTGTGATTGGTTATAATTAAAAAATCATTTAAATATGATTGGTCATTGAATCCCATTTGGGACATGAATTTAATAGTCCACCTAAAGACACAAAAACGTCGTGTCGCGACAGGCCTAGAAGGATATGATCATATCAACCGTCTGCTGGCCTCACAACCACGTGTTTTATACAGGCAAATGATCATCCAATGGGTATAGGGGTAACATATGGTTTCATGTGGAGTCCTCCAGATGTTATAGTTGGCTTTTTCAACCGGGAGTTGTTACTTATTGTAGCTACCCAAATTCCTCAAGATGCTGGGTGGTCATCGGTCCCATACTGACTGAATATCCACGAAACAAATATTATTCTTTATGGATACTTCAACCAGCGCAAGTCCCATAGCTCTGCGACATTTAATAATTGGCTAGGGCGCGGGGCCATCTAAACACCCAACTGCAAACTTATCAATCTGCTTAGCCTATCTATTCGTCTACCTGTTTAGGCCTAACAACAAATTACATATAAATTACGCGTGCACTGTATGAGCTAGTCATACAGAGAGCGCGTGGATCGAGAACCAAGGTTTGAACAACACGACGGGACCACAACAGCTGCTGTGTCTCAGTTAGTCATAGCGCGTGGATCGAGAACCAAGGTTTGAACAACACGACGGGACCACAACAGCTGCTGTGTCTCAGTTAGTCATAGCGCGTGGATCGAGAACCAAGGTTTGAACAACACGACGGGACCAACACAGCTGCTGTGTCTCAGTTAGTCATAGCGCGTGGATCGAGAACCAAGGTTTGAACAACACGACGGGACCACAACAGCTGCTGTGTCTCAGTTAGTCATAGCGCGTGGATCGAGAACCAAGGTTTGAACAACACGACGGGACCACAACAGCTGCTGTGTCTCAGTTAGTCATAGCGCGTGGATCGAGAACCAAGGTTTGAACAACACGACGGGACCACAACAGCTGCTGTGTCTCAGTTAGTCATAGCGCGTGGATCGAGAACCAAGGTTTGAACAACACGACGGGACCACAACAGCTGCTGTGTCTCAGTTAGTCATAGCGCGTGGATCGAGAACCAAGGTTTGAACAACACGACGGGACCACAACAGCTGCTGTGTCTCTCAGTTAGTCATAGCGCGTGGATCGAGAACCAAGGTTTGAACAACAACGACGGGACCCACAACAGCTGCTGTGTCTCAGTCATAGCGCGTGGATCGAGAACCAAGGTTTGAACAACACGACGGGACCACAACAGCTGCTGTGTCTCAGTTAGTCATAGCGCGTGGATCGAGAACCAAGGTTTGAACAACACGACGGGACCACAACAGCTGCTGTGTCTCAGTTAGTCATAGCGCGTGGATCGAGAACCAAGGTTTGAACAACACGACGGGACCACAACAGCTGCTGTGTCTCAGTTAGTCATAGCGCGTGGATCGAGAACCAAGGTTTGAACAACACGACGGGACCACAACAGCTGCTGTGTCTCAGTATCGACCGTCCCTCACACGTAGAGGCAGGTTAGAGCCTACAGGTCAAGGCCAATCGCTCAATACACACAATTTCCGTATATATAGTCTGCCTAGCAGGAAACTTTCTACCTCGTCAAATTCTTTCGGACACGTTGATTTTAACTAACTCACCGGTACTATTGATCCCATAGGTCCATGGTCTCGCTGACATAAAATCTCCACATATCCCTACCCAGAGCTAATGTTTTCCAATCATCCCCTGTATAGTCTACTTCCCTCAAATAATGGCTAATGTTATTCTCCACCTCATTCTTGGTCTATCAATTTTGTTTGTTTTCTTACAAGAAGCTTCCATGCCCCTCTTTCATTCCCCATTCGTGCCACATGTCTTGCCTAGATTTAACTATTAGGCATATTATATCTGGTTTCCCATAATGATCAGGTAGCTCACTATTATTTAGTCTTCTCCATTCGTCTGTCTGTTCATCTCTCTGTGGACCAAAACTTTTTCCTAAGAACTTTATTCTCAAATACTCGTAATCTTTTCTCATCCCATAAAGTAAGAGTCCATGTTAGCATACATATAATATAACTGAGAAAAGAATAGTTTTATATATTTTTCATAAGTAATGCCACGAGTGAATTTATCTAGAGAATTTGGAAATCAAGAGTGGCATTTGTTAGGACTATTTAACGAATAAAATTAAGCTGTTTACTCACAAATCATTATTTAACTATAGTTATTTTAAATATTTATATATTTAATGTAAACGGCAATGTTTGAAAACAAATGAGAAACGATTGGTACGCATCATCTACTTCTTTTGTTTATCACTGCAACCAGATCATACTATTTATTGCCAAAGGAACGCAATATTGTAAGAATGCTCTCTAATGGAGAAAAAATTAAACACATCAAACTGTATATTAATTCATTTCTGATGTCGTACGATGTAAACATGACAATTATATTTTTCTGGATTATTACCTGGGAAAAAAATACATTTAAGAAACTGCAAACAGTGGTTTCATTTTTTGGTGGTATAATCAATTGCTACAAATGTTTTTATATTAACTCCTGCAAGCGCCATGTGTTGACATCCATGCACTATATATACAATCTGGTAGCCGTATTTCTTACAGGCTCAGTCACTGCAAAATAATGGTCAGACCTGTTCAGAGTATTATAAAGGAGGAGCTTTCTTTAATATGGTAAATTTAATATTGATAAATATTTGGTGAAACACGACTGTGATTGGTTGTAAAACAGAAATCATTGAAACGTTATTGACATTGACTCCCATTTGGGGCATGAGTTAAAAATAGTCAGTTTAAAGTGTTTTGTAAGAAGTTGGGACGACATGCATAATAACATTTTTTCCCCCCAGAATTGAGCCAATGTTTAATTTCTTTATGCTTCTATTCCCTATTTGTGATCAGTATTCCTAGGTATTTGAATTCAGCCACTCCTTCAAAATTTCTCTCATTTGTCATTAGTAGACCATTTCCATTATATAAGGTACTTCTATGTCTAAACATATATTTATCTTTATAGATATTTATTTCCAGTCCCAATTTCTTAGTTTTACTCAACAGAGTGTGCGTGTTGGCTCTTAGTATCTCCTCGCTATCGCCTAATAATACATCATCAGTATAAACTAAGAGCTTATTAATATCATCGAGTTGTAGGCCTGAATTCCCTAAAGATTTGATGGCACGCTCTAGCACAAAATTGAATAGTAAAGGAGATAGTGCATCTCCTTGCTTTAACTCACAGTGAATTTCAAAAGTATCCGAAAACTGTTTTCCTACACGCACCCTACTCTTTGCGCCATTTAGACACATTCGAATAAGCCTAACTTGTTACGAGAAACGGGATTGATTTTTCTGAAAATAATTTTTGCAATCACCGGTGTATTTTAAGGGTAACACCATTGTCTTCCAGTCCTTATATTACTTATGTACATTGATTTGAATTTCTTGGCTGTGGTTTATCAGTGTTTTCCTCGATCAGAAGGCAAATTACAGAAAATAGTGCCACATCTCTGAAAAACTACGAACTCCTTAATTATCGTTAATTATATCCATAAAAATAGGCCTCGGTTGTATAGAAGTTAAACATTTTGAATCTAACCCAGAGGGTCGCGAGTTCAAACTCGACCTGGGGATTTTTTATAATATTCATAAATTCCGTAAGAATGGGACTAATCTTAATGCTTACATACGAACAACACATCACCAAGGACCGCTGTACAGTAAGTCCAACATAAAGATTGCCAGACAAGGTAAACTATAATTTTGTAATCGAAGGAGTTACTTCGGGCTGTAGCGTTTAAGACTAGTATTCGGGAGGTCTCGGTTTAAATCGCGATGCTAAACAAGCTGAATGAGAGTTATTCTTGGTTATCAATTTGAAAGGTTTCATTATCAAGACTCATCTCACAATAATCACGATGTGGTCTCGAGGTAGCGTGCTGCCTTGTCATGCAGCAGGCCAGGGTCGGAACAGTTTCCTGGGTGAGGTTTTTATCGGTGTTTTCCTCACCTGTATGACAAAAATCAGGAAGCTTTAAGGCCCAAACGGTCTCCGAACATCATATGGTCATTGCAATCATCATCTTAGATTAAGCTTAGGATTAAGGACTCTCCTGGCGCACCACTATAATTATCATCACCCATCATATCATCGGGGCAACGTACCCCTTCCTTCCAGGCGCCTTAACCTCAGAAGCGGGTTACAATTACGCCAATGTCAGGAGAGAACACCCAGAAATGTCCAAAAAGGACAACCTGGGGCGTTAAAAAATCACCATTTCACGCCATTAAAAAAATTAACCAGTGAGCTTACGCAAAAACACAACACACTGGATAAAAGCAAAGAATCTAGACGCGATATAACCTTGGAATGTTAAAGTATCTCTAAATAAGGATGAGGTAAAAAAAAAATTGGAGTCTAGATCCTAGAAGGTACCCACTTTTTGGAGTTTTTGTTCTCTGAACGTATTATATATCTACAATAGCGTAATAGCCCAGTGTTGGGCCTTAGTCTCCCCCTGTAAGGAGTTAACAGACCAAGTTAATTTACTTACGCTTAATTCCCTAAGTTGTCATGAATGGTATGCGGTCAACATACCGACCCAATGAGACATCTAGTAGGCAACTAAGGTATTAATCTCACTTTTAAGCTACTTAAATTAATAAAACAATATAATTATAATCACAATAAATCATATAACAAAAAATAAAAAAGTTTTTAGATTATTATATTGTCACCACTGATTAACTTCCTCTAAAAAATTAATACCTTGTCCTCCAAACTATTCATTTCGGAGAAGGTCTGTAAATTTAGCTTAAAAGGCCTCTTCATTCAGGCTTAAGGATCTTTTACGAGCCTCAACATTTTCAGACTCGGGACCCACGGTCTTAAATTCCCTCCTGGAGGACTTGCTCTTTGGAATTTTCCATCATAAAAAATACAGCGACCCGACCGGGTCTCTACTACGATCCTCGGGACCAGAGGCACTAATCCACCATGGTCGATTCTCTTCATAAACACCTAAGGATATAAGTAACTAATTAAGAATAGATATAACCTTAGAATGTTAAAGCGTGTCTAAATGAGGCTAATATTTTTTTGAGTCGAAAGGACCTAGAAGAAACCAATACATACTTGGTATTCTTCTCTGCAGGGTTATACTATACATGTACAGTCCAGATAACAAGAATATTTCCAACGTTTCTTAGGTCTTCCAGGTGAACTCTCATCTACTGTTAGAATAGCTATTGATACGTATACGAACCGTCTTCAATTCTAGATACGTGTAAATTCCATTTATATATTCATATATTACTTCAATGCTCCGCTGTCTCCTTATTTCCTCATTTCTAATTCTATCTCTCCTTGTTTTATGTAGGATATTCCTGAGTGTATTCATCTCATTATCTAACAAGGAACTGTCAACCATTGTATTTCGAAACCTATCTTGATTTTTTTCCCCCATAGAAGCGTTATGATGTGCAAAAGTCGTGTCCACAAAAATACCTGCCTTTTTTTTAACTGCAAGGCACTAAAATACAGCGCCAAATATCTCATGTAATACAACTCCTGTATTGGCACATTCTATAACCCTCAATACCCCGCCGTCCACGACGTGTCCCGCCTCACTTCATTCCGCTCTTAACTCATGCAGAGATGTAGACCTACATCTGCTCCATTCAGTGGGTTGCCATTGCTGGATTCTGGCTTCAATTTCGGTGCCTTTGTAGTGAAAATGGCAGGTAATTTTTTGTACACGGCCTTGGTACATCACAAGGCTTCTCTGGGAGAATATGTAAGGTAGGTTTCGGCATGCAATGGTTGAGTTACCTTGTTAGATCTGTTTATTCTTATATCAGCCCTAGACTCTGAAGCATGGGTCAGTATAGGCCTTGAAGTTGATAATTCATTAATCAATTTTTAGAATTTTCCTCATATCGACTGTTTTCTCCAACCAATCTTAATAATTAATAACGTGAGTTTTAAAAATACATAAATGACTCCGGACTTACAGGCTATCAGTTTGTAATACACCTTTACAAATGTCCCTTAATTTGATAAGATTAAAATAAATATCCTTAACTCATGTCCAACCAAGTTCGGGTCGAGGAAAGAGATGAGAAGAAGCCCCTATATTTATAGAGGTCTGTGAACTACAAGGTGCCGGCCGACCACTCCTGACGCAGCGTCATAGGGACGGATGAAAAAATGAAACAAAATGGATGAGAAGAGTGTGGATTAATGGTGGAATGAAATTTATGGCAGGGGAAAATGGGAATAAACCCCGAGACAAACCTGCCCAAGCTTTGTTTCATTCACCGCGAAACCCACTTGGAGTGACCGAGACTCGATCTCGGGACCTCTGCGCACAGTGGGCCAAAAATGAAATCTAGCTAAAAAAACTATTTTCATTCACCCTCATCAATTTATCTTTTTTTTTACTCTAATATAATTGTTATGTGACTGTTCTTAACTTATCTGCAAAGGAGGGTAAAATTCTAATGTTTATGAAGAGAATATAAACATCGGAAGTTGTCGATAGTTAAGAACTCATATGGTCCGCATCCCAGTTGTGTTATTAGCATTGTGTGTTCAAGTTTAGTGAGCTTTTCTTCTTTAACTATATGGAGACTTCACCTCAAGGTTTGTAATTTTTATTCATAGATTTAACATTTTTCTATATAACCAGATGTTATGTTAAATACATGTGGAATCATACATTCCAAACACTAAAAAATTCACAATCATCTTATTTTAATTTGAGCTACAAAGAAAACAGTTCTGAACAGTAGAAAAAATGTTAGTTATAATATAGAGTGATTAATGGATTTTAATTTCCGCCAAATAACATGTGTGCAAATTATTGCGTTTTTTTAATTAGCTTTCTCATTACAGGAGGCGGCCAGCACTTAGGCCTACCGTTGCGCGCAGAGAATAATTGTTTGATTTAATATGGAAGAAAAGTTTTCGATAGGGGCAATAAGTTATCATTCAGTAAACAAATTAGGGTTAAAGGGATGTTAGGAGAGTGTTTTAATATTATATTAAAAACAACTTTTTTTTTTTTGAAAAACGATTTTCTCAAACGTAGGAAGTTGTGCACGAGAAAAAAAAAGATTTGTGCTGAAATATTCTGATTGGCTAGAAGTGTATGTTAACTTTCCCGTTATTAAGAATTACTTTATAACAATGACAGTCTTTGGAAAATCCTGTTCCATCTACTTATGGAATTGGAAATCTCAAAACACATTTCGAAGAGGCTGGAATAAAAAAAAGTTCACTTAAGCAGGAATTCTCTCGCGATGAACTTGCTCCTGCAATAGAAATGTCACTTCGGTCATATGGTAAATGGTATACTGTTGGTGTTTTAAAGAAATTACTCAAAAAACTCAAAAACAGCTTCAAAATAATAAAAAAACATATACGAATCACCGTGCTCAACTCCCGTATCTTATATGTCGGACGAAGCACTGTCTTTTTTGACAATAAAATATCAAAACGCCAATATATTAATATGAGACTAGGTGCAAGAAAAGATAGGTTGTGATATTTATCCATCCTCCTATAATGGTACCAGGAAGGCAAATTTGTTATGCTACCTTTCCCAAGACAGACATTTCAGCAGAAATAAGACTATCTTTTTTTTTTTAATTCTAATTCCACCCTCTTGCAAAGATATTTTGGGTCCCACAATTCCATAAGCAGATGGAACAGGATTTTCCAACGACTATCATTGTTCTAAATTCTTAATAAAGGGAAAGTTCACATTTACGAACTTTTAGCCAATCAGAATATTTCAGTAGAAATCTAACTTTTTTTTCTCGCGCACAACTTCCTATGTTTTATAAAATCGCTTTTCAAAAACTGTTTTTAAAAATATATATTAAAACATTCTCCGAACTTCCCCTAACTCTAATTTATTAACAAAAAATCACTTATTACCTCTATAGATCACTTTTCTTCATATATTAAATCAAACAATTCTCTGCGCGCGACGGTAGGCCTCAGCTGCCGGCCGCCTCCTGTAATAAAAAAACTAATCATAAAGAAACGCAATAATTTGGACACATGTTATTAAGCGGGAATTAAAGTCCATAAATCACTATATTCTAACTAACAACTGTACCACTGTTCAGAACTGTTTTCTCCGTAGCTCAATTTAAAGTAAGATGATTGTGTAAATGTTTTAGTGTTTCGAAGTTATGATTCCACGTGTATTTAACAAAATATCTGGTTGTATAGAAACATGTTAAACATAACAAGGAAAAGTACAAACCTTGAGGTAAAGTATCCTATATAGAATTAGAAGAATAACTCACTGAACTTTAATGCAAAACATATTTATTTCTACAGCTCGGAACACAACTGAGATGCGGACCAGGTGAGTTCTTAACTATCGGCAACTTCCGATGTTTATTTTCTACATAAATTTTAGAATTTTACCCTCTTTTGCAGTTAAGTTAAGAACAGTCATCTGGTAATCATATTAGAGTGAAAAAAGATGATTTGGTTAGAGTTAGTAAAATACTTTTTTTCCAGCTAGATTTCGTATCTGGCCCACTGTGCAGCGGTGAGAGACGAGCGTCCAACCGCTTGCGCCACGGAGCCGCCTCTGATAATGATAAATTTGTACTAAATGAATAACTGACTCTAGACTGCAATGCATACCTTTTTTCTTCCGATTTGTTATAGTACATTTACCACACTTGTATCGTAATATACAATTGTCAGTAAACAAAACGTAACATTTTGGTTTTGAAAGGATAACAAATTTGTTGTCTGTGTCCTAACTTGTAAACATGTCCTCACTTTTTTGTGGTGCCGAAAAACACCACCAAGTGGTGAGATAAACATTTATGCTATGTAAATTTAAAAACAAAAAAAATATATAAATATTTATTTATTTATGTAGGTTCACACCATGTTCTGAAGCTCAGCATGTGGTCATGGGGCATGTTTACGGAGGGGGGTGGGCATAACTGCCCACGCGCATGCGGAAGCACGACCGACACCAACGGGTATTCAATAAAAAGCTTCATTCTACACTCCGCCAACAAACAAACTTCATCGTCTTTGTTTTGTTTTCTGAAACAAATCTCGAACTTAAAAAACTTATCTTTTTTTTTGTACGTACATTATTTGTCTCTTACATTAAGAAATCAGACAACTCGAAGGACATACATGAATTTAACAGAGATCAAACTTGTTTTAACGTATGGCTTTCTCGGAAATGACTGTTGCATTAATATGCTTCTTGTCAATCATCTGTAATCACTAAGTACTCATTAAGATTATGGTGTTTTTTGTTACAACTTTCTCATTCAGAATGTTTATTGCATGAGGGAAATTACTACTATTTGTGGCATTTTAGGGCATAAACGCGAATTTACGTGCAATTGTACATATTTAAACCTGTATTTTATGTAGTATGTAACTACTGTATATTCCACTATCCGAAATCTACCTGGTTTCAATTGTTCGCATATTCAATATTTAGTCTGATATTGAATATATCAATATTAAAGATAGCTTCAATAAGCAGCACCAGATTGAGTATACCAGCTATAACGGCTGGGAGGACCGCATATGCTGACCATGACATCATTATACTTGCTGGATGATTGTCCACTTCTGTGATTCATACATGTCGATGCGAGGCCAGAAGTCGGCATGTAGTCCAAGGACTTCCTAGGCCTGTGGCGTTATGGAGTAAGTATGATGGAGAATTTAAAATCTGTCACTCTACGGCTCGCGAAGTGCTTGACATATGCTGCCTACTACGGAAATATTGTGTCTTCTAATTTTATTATAATCCATTAAGGAGGCAATGGGTGAAAATTGACATTTTTTTAGAAAAAGTATGGACCTTTCTTTACATATTGCCAAAGTTGCTCGAACCTATGACACTTAGAACATTGTGCAATGACGTATAAATAAATGGCTGGGCTTTATAAATCCCCATTGCAGGTGCTTTAGCGACAATTATAATATTGTAGTTTATGGGTATTGCTTGCTGGTCTGTCAAGTTTAATATTTTCTCTCATTCAAAATATTCTCCTCGTATCTGTTCAGACTTTTATCGTCTATTTTCAAACTATCCTTAATTTTTTTTTCATATTAATTTATTTTTTCATATTTATATGTAAATCGCGTTTTGTTATGTTCAAAATCCATCTTCTCCTATAATTTTTACAATGTGGGTCTGAAATTTTTACAGGATGTTTTGTACACTCTAATTAGTGAAATGAGGTAGACATATTTTTTATATATTAAGAATATATCAAACTAAAATATATGATCTATACCAAAAATAAAAAAAAAAAATGTCGAGTACGTTAATTTTTTTTCATCTATCCTAGGAAAATATTTAACATTTTGAATATGTTATTATACATATCTTATTGAATCTATATATATTTAAACATTTTACCTCATACATGACAAAGGAGATATATTTTGAAAAAGCATTTTTTGTTAAAACTAAAATCTGAATAATTAGAAACTATTGATGCTACAAAAATGAAACTCTGACATTTCATTATTTATACGAACATCGATATACATACGAAAAATGAAGTTTCTATCTATTTTTTGTGCCACCAGGCTGTATTTTATGACATTTCTGGCTTTCTCCCCTGGCATTGGCGGAATTGTAATTCATTTCTTAGGTTGGGGCACCTGGAAGACGGAGTTACGTTACCCCGATGATATGATGGGTGATAAATGATAATGAAGCGCCAGGAGAGTCCTTAACCTAAACTTAACCTAAATTAAAGACCATTGGCAACCACAGGAATAAGTCCCTTTAAGGAAAAATAGCTATGGTTTGACCGGGAATCGAACCGGGGACCTCATGAACAGTAGTCAGGAACGCTGACCACTAACCCATGAGACTATAAAACTGTGGAAAATAGGAATTTCACTCATTGCTCCCTAAAAGTGTAGACGCTCACAATTTATTTTTATTTTCTTGTAAAGTAAAGTGATCCCACAACAGGCCCGGAGACCCTTGGGGTAGTATAGAATTTAAAAAATTGATTTAAATATTTTTTTACCATGTTAAACTAGGGTAGTAATAGATAGGTAAGTAGATATGAGAGAGAGAAAGAAACAGAGAGAGAGAGAGAGAGAGAGAGGAGAGAGAGAGAGAGAGAGAGAGAGAGAGAGAGAGAGAGAGAGAGAGAGAGAGAGAGAGATAGAACTCTTAGGTGGTCTTTAATAATTAACTGAGAGTAAACCGGAAATCAGATGGAACTCATTAGTGTAAGTTACGGAAGAGTCGATGATATGTATGCAAGAGCTTACGGACCATAGACGTCAGGCGACGCTTTGTAAAAACAAATACTGCAATAGAAAAACAAACAACGACAGACAGAGAGTGAATAACATTGGGATAGGTTAGTACATTGCATATGTAGGTTTTGAAGTCACACTTTATGCCCCGATCATTTAAGAAGATATTCACTTGCAACTTAATTCCATTAGAATATTAAACATTCCTTACTGATATCCATCTGCATAATAAACAACAATAACAATCAGTGGTATTAACCCTAGAGCGTACAGCATTTTAAAATGGTTCGTGTTATGAAAATTTGATCAGAAATAATCTCACTGAACATTTTCTACGACAATAACGACATTTAGATTGTATAATTTTTTTTCTCTCTCCCCCCATGGTACTACAGACTAGAAGGCTTTTAGAATACCGTCCTCACATCCACATGCATTAATCACAGAGCTGGAATATCATCTATCCACTATAGGGATAGCATGTGGTCAGCTTATCGGGTTCTCCAACCATCTCAACCTGTAATCGCAACTAACTGTACCTCCCCAAATTCCTCACGAAGCTGAATGGGCACACGGTCCCATACTAGAGGAAATTTCACGTGAAAATTTATTTCCCCATGGAAACTCGAACAGCGGCAAATCCCTTAGCTCTACAACAAGGCATCATGCTACTGTTTTTATTATTCTTTATTATCTTCACTTTAATTATAAAGTCATTCCAAAAATTGGGTCGCGTTGGATTCTAGCTGGGGGGGGGGGGTCCCGGAGATATTTGGAATTATAAATAAATTAAAAACAATACAAGCAGCAGTTTAAATGTAATATGGCATGTAGTGAGTGAGCGACCATTTTATTTCATTGTTATAATAATAATAATAATAATAATAATAATAATAATAATAATAATAATAATAATAATAATAATAATAATAATAATGGCAATGCTAATGTGATTGTATAAAATACTTCTTGTATAAACTAACACTGTTGAACCGTGTGGACAAACTTGCAAATTCGATTCATTATTATTAACCCAACAGTTAATTGAAAAACGGACTGCAGTTGGAGAAGAAACCCATTTGACAATTATAGATTTAGAGAAAGCTTATGACTAAATTCCGAGGAACAAATTATGGGAAGTATTAGAGAAATACAATATTGATAGAAACCTAATTGAAATTATTAAACAAATTTATAATGAGAACTTGGTTATGTCATAAAATGGAAAGATGCGAACTGTCGTACTCCATATACAAATCGCACTAAAGTCGTATTGAAACAAGGATGCAGTCTATCACGAATTTTATTTAATATTTATGTAAAATTTATATTAATGAAATGGAAAAAAAGCTGCATCCCAATAGGCAACATATTTTTACCGACATTACAATTTGCTGATGATCAACTGGTTTTAGCGCAAGACAAATTTGATATGGAATTCATGATAAAAAGGTTGAAAAACACATATGAATCATGCGGTCTCACAGTAAATTTACAAAAAAAAAAACAGAATATTTGGCAATAAATAGCAAGTGAAGAAGTAATCTCATCTGATATGTGGAAGAAGGAACTTCATAATAAAGCAAGTGAAACGAAATATTTGGAAATAATTATGGATAACATTGAACGGTATAATAGAACATAAAGCATAGAATTGAATTGAGTAGCAAAATGATATCATCGTTAAATTCCATATGATGGGATACGCATATTTGGAAAGACACAAAAAAAAATACATATATTGGTAAAACATTGGTGGAATCTGTTGCAATGTATGGAAGTGAGGTATGGAGAATCAATAAGTACTACAAGAAATAACCTAGTAGTTCTAGAAATGGATTATTTACGCAGAAATACCAGAAAATAAAAAATAGAACATGTCACAAATAAGGAAATTAGAAACATAATGGAAGCAGAAGAAAGCATAATTGAAAGAATAGAGGAGACGGAATTAAAGTGGTTAGTACATGTTTTAAGAATGGAAGATGAGCGATGGCCGAAGCAACTATTTCAATGGTAACCGACCAGAAAGAAGAAAAGAGGGAGACCAAAGTTAACATGGAAGGAAAACATGAAGATAGTAATGCAAGCAAGAGGGCTAAGCATTGAAGGTTTAGCACAGGAAGACAGCACCAGCTATAAACACCCGAAGATAAATAGATTATTATTATTAGCCAGAGAAGTGAATAGAGGATGGTCAATATCCCATTCCACAAGGTTTGTGCAAGAAATCTTGGCACCACTGGCGTAGATTATAAACAAGTTTTAATATTGTGTATTTTTAATTTCTATATTGTGTTAATAATTTTAGTAAATTCATAATTGATATGTGTAATTTAAACCTAGTGAAGTAGCTGAGAATAATTAACGGTTCTCACCTCATAGCATAAAATACGAGGCAAATTCGGCTAATTTTAAAAATAAAATTAGCCGTGTGCACATCGAAGTTCAAACGACTTACAATAGATGGTAATAACCTGTGTTTTCATTTCATAAAATATTACACTTTTTATATAAAGAATCCTATTCCCATTTCCACAAGATCATGTCCTTAACACCACGAAATATGTCGAATTTTAATTATTATTATTATTATTATTATTATTATTATTATTATTATTATTATTATTATTATTATTGCACCGAACCACGCTGGTTGCTACCAAAATTGCACCGTACCACTCGCGTGTTCGTGCTGGATCGTACCTATGTTGTTTATAATTACTCTGAGTTTGAGGACATGGAATGTTTAAATTAACATACCTTTGCCCGGGCGCATTGGGGCACGCCGTAGCGTAGTGGTTAAGGCACTGAGCTACAAGCCGGAGGGTCGAGGGTTAAAGTCCCGTTGGGGTCAGGATTTTTAAATTGACCCAAACCCTCTGGCGGCACTATGACCCTGGGGTCGACTCAGCCTCTGACGGAAATAAGTACCAGACGTTTGTTCTGGGGGTAAAGGTGGCCGTCACGCAGGGCTGACATAAAGTGCCGATTGTCTAGAAAAAGTGGGAGCCTTAACCTCCTACTACCCCAAGGGCCTCCGGGTCTGCTGTGGGATCACTTTACTTGCTTTTTTTTTTACTTGCCCGGTCCCATAGAAGGCAAAATTATATTCACCTTTCCTTAATAAATTGTTAAGCATATAGTATTGTAAGCTATAGTCTACAGATTACAATCGTGGAGGTTTTAAGGAAAGAGGAGATTAGATACATTTGAGAAAGCTTTGGAACTTTAAATCAATATCTGACATGACTAGCTACTCAATCAATAAAGAGAAGTTAACTAAAAGAAAATAGCTCATATTTAATAAGAGTCAAAAGTCAGATATAACATACAAATAATAAAAGATAGTTCTCTTGACATAGAGAAATAAGTTAACAAAGAAATGGTGATCTTGCTGGTCATCTAAACATAAATATATGACAATAATGATAATACACATACGTGCACGCTTCCACCCACACCAGTCCTGCCAAGGGCTAGGGTACACTGTCCTTGTGGCCCTACTCTGGCCTAAGGTACCGATTAACTAAACAAGCTCCTCCGAGCTATATCGACTTGACTCGTCCATGCCTAAACAGATGATGACCCTGATGTTAATAGGCGCACCTTAGTTAAGGACTTGCTAGAAGAGGGGAGGATGCGCAATAGCACACGGCTCATAAAGAAAGGGGGGTATGTAGGAGAGAATTTGGCACTGTTCACTAAGATCACTGAAGAAATGAAGACACGATGACGTAGTGGTTGCGCAGTATTACGTAGTCTTACGTACCGAAAACGTCATTTCGGTACATTATTATTATTATTATCCTAAGATGATATTACATTTTGAAGCGGACGGCAACAAAAGAAAGGAGGAGTAAAATTTACAATGGATTATAGGAAAACTACCGAGTTGCAGAGAAATAATAATAATAATAATTATTATTATTATTATTATTATTGCAGGTTTCAACGATATAGGCCTATTGCATTTTGAGATACTAAAGGGTAACCCGCACACACTTATTGAGTAACACTAAAATATTGGGACTGGATGTAACTATCAATAAAAGTATATATTTATATGGTCACATATAGAAATACATTGAAATACATTATATAATGGAAATGCACAGCTAATGATAAATGAGGGAAATCTTGAGGAAGTGGCTGAATTCAAATACCTAGGAACAATAATCACAAATAGGAATGAGATGCATAAAAAAATTAAACATAGGCTCAATTCGGGAAATGCGTGCTATTATGCATTACGGGGACTCTTGACGACCCAACTCCTTTCAAAAAACGTTAAGCTGAAAATATACAAAACTATTATTCTACCAGTTATATGGATGTGAAACGTGAACTCTTACTTTACGAGAGGAGTATTTGAAAATAAAATTCTTAAGAAAATTTTAGGACTAAAGAGAGATGAACAGACAGGTGAATGTAGAAGACTTCATAACAGTGAACTACATGGTCTTTATAGGAAGTCAGATATAATAAGAACAGTTAAGGCTCGTAGATTGCGGTGGGCAGGACATGTGGCACGAATGGGGAATCAAAGACATGAATAGAAGCTTCTTGTAGGAAAACCAGAAGGAAAACGCCCAGTTGGTAGACCAAGATTGAGGTGGGAGAATAATAACTATGATTTGAGGGAAGTATATTATACAGGGAATGATTGGAAAACATTGGCTCAGGATAGGGATGTATGGAGAACTTATGTCCACGCGGCCAAGAACCTACGGGTTCGATAGTGCCAGTGAGTGAGTTAGTTAGTTTTCTTCACTTTACTCACTCACGGGCTAGGCAAATTGCCTGTTCCGCCTCACAATTGTTCTGTCCATCTTTTCACTAGCCTTCCTACATTCCTTGAACCTCTTGGCTTGTAGTTAAATGTTGCTTTTGGTAATCTTGTATATTCATTCTTTCTACACGTCTAAACTATTTTTCTCTATATATTTTTTTTATTTTATCATTTAATGGATATATATATATATATATATATATTTGGCTCTGTTCTTATATCTTCATTCTTTATCCGGTCCATTCTTGTGCAGCCTTTTGTTCTTCTAAGTGAGTTCATTTCTACGCTTTGTATTATTTGTAATTTTTTGGTCATTACCCAAGTTTCACTCCCTTAAAGTAATGCAGGAACTGCCAATGTTTTATAAAACTTCAATCTAGTATATCTTCTTGTTTTGTTATTTAATGTCCTATGTTATTTCCACACATCATTTGAAATCTTGACAGTTTAATATTTACGTCTCTTTCAGTTTTTGTGTTTATAGTAAAATTACAACCCAAATAATTAAAATTTCAGAGGGTTGTTGCCTATTATGATTTTTGATCTTATATGTTCACTTCCCCAAAATGTCATTATTTTTGTTTCTTCTTTTGATATTTTAAAATTATATTCTTGTCATAACTGATTTAATTGATGTAAAGAGTACTGCAAATTATTTTCATTTTCTTGAATAATAAGCACATCGTCAGCATACATTAAAACGTTTAATATATTAAAACTTACATTAACATTACTTTTCCAATTTTGGATGATGCCATTAATATAAAAATTAAAAAGGTAGGTGATATACTGCACCCTTATCTTACACCTATATTTATTAAAATTGGTTCGGTCTTTGTAGTTAGTTATTATAAATTAAATTTTATATCAATATACTACATGAAGTGGTGCGTAAATAAAAAATAAGCCACATTTACGTCATCTCTCCGTATAGTGCGGAGCCCGAGGCTGAAAAGTGCAGTGAACAGCAGCTAATAATTGTGGTACATAACTTTAATTTAAATATAAAGACGGGACTACTGCTTTAATAAACCACCAGAGTAGCAGTTTATAGCTGGGCAACTACAGTACATACTAAAATACACGCATGCGTTGAACAATGGTATTGAGAAATATGATGACCAGCCGTTCTTGCGTTAAATTATACAATACAAATTTATAAATTTGGAGGGAAATGCGTGAATATAAATATCCTCAACTCGTGTTCAACTCAGGGTCGGGTCGAGGGATGAGATGAGATAAACCCCTTATATATAGAGATCTGTGAATGACAAGGATACCGGTCGACCACGCCTTACGCTCCATCATAGGGGCAGATGAGACGAGTATGGAGAAAAGGTGCAGTGAAATTGCGGTAGGGAAAAAATGGGAGAAACCCCGAGAAAAACCTGTGCAAGCTCCGTTTCGTCCTCCACGAAAACCACATAGTATGACCGAAATTCGATCTCGGGACCCCAGCTGTGAGAGGCGAGCGTCTTAACTGCTTGCGCCACGGAGCCGCCTTGAATATAGTTATGAAATTATAATATTAACATGTACACTTAGCGACAAAAAGAATGGGCCGACCCTTGATCTCGAATATTTCAAGTTCTAACGCGCGATTCACACAAGTAAACTAATAACACAGCAGCTACAATACGTTTCCCTTCTTCCTTTCAAGAGCATTCTTTCTAAACACAACAAGGAAGCGAGAACTTAGTTCAGTGCTTAGTGACTTGATTCGTATGCAAGAGGTTACAGATTCGATTCCCAGTGAGGTATTTTTTTTTAAATTGTTAAAATGTTTTCTATTTTATTCCGTATGTCCATTCTTAAAGAAATTAAGTACTAACTATTTGTGAATATTAATATTTTATTATTAATATCATTTATTTATTTATAAACAGGTTTGCAGTGTAATAAAACATCTTCCTATGCCCAAAGATTTTTAAAATTTTTATTTTCTTTTTCTTGGGTACATTTTGAGTTAATTTTGATCCCCAGTTAATTACATCATTTGATACATCCCATTATTATATTTATTATTATTATTATTATTATAGATGATGGATAATAATAATAATAATTATTATTATTTTTATTATTGTCAAACATCTATGGACTATTATTATACTGGTCTTGACATATATAAACCAATATACGTAATAAGTAAATAAACTCATAAATATATATATTTTTTCAAATGCCCCAGGTTTGTCTTTCGGCATTCCTGGTTTCTCTCCTGGTATAGCGTACTTTTAACCCACTTCTGAGGTTGGGGCGCCTGGAAGGCGGGGTTACGTTGCCCCGATGTTATGATGGGTGATGATGATAATGGTGCACCAGTAGAGTCCCTAATCCTAAACTTAACTTAAGATGAATATGAATGATGATGATTGCGATGGCCATATGATTTCGGGGACCGTTTGGGCCTTAAAGTTTTCCTGACATTTGTCTTACACGTGAGGAAAAACCCCGATAAAACCTCATCCTGAAAAACTGTCCCGACCGGGGATCGAAACCGGGCCCGCTGCGTGACAAGGCAGCACGCTACCCCGAGACCACAGCGGTGAAGCTATATTATATTTGATTACATAAATTTATAGCATTATTATTAAAACGTAGTACTGCACACACAATTAAATTTACACCGATAGCTAAATGATGTGGCCATGAACCTACGGGTTCGATAGTACCAGTGAGTTAGTTAGCTAAATGGTGTTACAGAGTTTACGAAGGCAGGAATATTACTTGAAATAGTGTAAAGTGGATGTAGATTATGTGGCAGAAATTAAATGTTGTAGGATGTATTTTGCGAAAATACAAATGAATAAAAAAATTGTCGGAGGACTCGAACCCTGGCTTTCACGTATAATTCGTTTTGTTGTAAGTAGTTTAACGATCTACGCTACTCGAACACCGGATACTAGTTGCCTTGTTTACTTTGTACTATGAACGAGAGTTGAACTTTATTTAAAATGTCGCAATTTGAGTAATATTGCATTTGTCAAACACTTAAATATCTAGAAACATGTCTCCTTCGCCGTTCTTTAACTATTTAAGACGGTTAAAACCAAATACAGCGCATTTAAATCATTTAACAATTCGTTATCTCGTGAACCGCAACTATGGCATTTCGAGCATGCGCAGTGGGCCAGAACGGCTCATTCTTTTTGTCGCTAAGTATACGTCTAACCTAGGGTCTTTTCTTTAGAAGTTTATAGATTTTTTGCGCGATAGTGCGGTTTGTCGTACTTACAGCAATGGCGACCACGATTGAAAGTTCAACTTCCTACATTTTGGGGTTGCCAATCTAAATAACTATACTGTAATAAAATAACTAAACCTAATATTAAAAATTACAAACACGTGTGGTAGGAAGTAAAACCACTGCCCTCTATGTATACTATATACAATGTATATACAAAAAATATCCAAAAGGTTGCCCACCGGTGTGGTCTCGAGGTAGCGTGCTGCCTTGTCATGCAGCGGGCCCGGGTTCGATCCCCGGTCGGGGCAGTTTTTCTGGGTGAGGTTTTTCCTCACCTGCAAGACAAATGTCAGGAAAACTTTAAAGCCCAAACGGTCCCCGAAATCATATGGCCATCATCGTCATCCTTATCATTATCATCATCCTTCACCGGTGTGGAAAGCAACGGGAAGCTACCACACCTATAATTCCCTAGTAAAGCTGAAAGCATAGCATGAAAATGCTATGATTGCAGTGAAGGACCTGCCTTCGGGCAGAATTACTATGGATGGACCCAAAAGGTAGTGTTGATATGCATTATACCAAACAAATCACTGCATTTGAAATGAACTGAACTTTATTTCAAACAATATAAAACAATAAATACGTACTTGTCGCCATTTTATCACTAAATTGGTCTCACGGCCTCATGTTGTTTTAACTAAATAACATTGCCCACACTGTTAATGTTAGTCAATTGTTTATAATGAATGCAAATATTTCAAATAAATGTTATTGTTTTACTATTATTTATTATTTGTAAAACACCATCGCGCAAAAAAATAATGTACAATAATGTGAAGTGTTTTACAGAATTCCTCGCTTCTGAAAAAACACTTCCCAACATCGCATCGTAATATACTCGTACTATTGTTTTGTTGAAATGCGATACACAAGTAATAAGAGCCGGTGCGTCTGATTTTTTATTTCACTTTTTGAAGGCATATGTGGGTAGGAATTCCATTATCATATTCCATTTTATCACATTCACCAATAGGCATATTTAATGTTACTATGAAATGGTGAATGTGATAACGGAATTCCTACCCACATATGCGTGGAAGAAACACGTAAGTCAGGTTGGTTGGCACTGCTTTGAGCTAACTCGCTGTGTGATGTTACATAAGGTAGTCGTGCCAGACAAGCTGAGATAACTGATGTATCTATCGCAAAGACGTTGCCACTATAGCATTTCCGGTAATTTTAGCATGTCATTCAGGGCTCTGTAAGTTCGGTATGGTCTTAAAATCGAATCATATGCTGGTAAACAGGGCTCATATACCGTATAGTTGGCAAAAATTGTAAAATGAAGTATGGATTCTAAATAGTTATATACGGTACAAGGATTGAAAATATGGTTAACGATAGAAAGCTACGGTGGGGATTTTGAAACAAATAATATTAATTAATTTCACCCTCCCAACTCATTTTTGACATCTACTGAGCGCTTTCCGCTGACTTTCCTGCAAGAATTTTCATGCTCTTCTTTCACTCCTCATTCGTGGCATGATCTGCCCATCGTAGTTCCACTGGGCTTAAATGTTCTTACACCTGGTTTCCGATAATAGTATATTACGATGCGAGGTTGGGAAGTGGTTTTTACAGAAGCGAGAAAATGTTTAAAAGCCGAGCGATGGCGTTTATAATTTCGAATACACGTCTGCATGCTACATCGAGACCACAGTAGTGGACTGCCATAAAGAGTAGTAGGCCTATTCATTTCGCTGTTATAAAGTCAAGTCCACCGCTGTGGTCTAGAGGTAGTGTGCTGCCTTGTCACACAGCGGGCCCGGGTTCGATTCCCGATCGGTGCAGTTTTTCTGGGTGAGGTTTTTTTATCGGGGTTTTTCCTCACCTGTAACACAAATGTCAGAAAAACTTTAAGGCCCAAACAGTTCCATAATCATATGATCATCATCAGCATTATCATCATCCTTCACCGGTCTGGGAAGCTACCACACCTATAATTCCCTAGTAAAGCTGCAAAGCATAGCATGAAAATGCTATGTTTGCAGTGAAAGACCTGCCTTCGGGAAGAATTACTATGGATGGATGGTTATAAAGATTTCCCCATCCATTTATCTGTCGTCTCTCTTGGGCCCAAAAACAAAATCATGCAACGTCTAATATTTTATTTCGAATTTGATTATATTTAATAATCAATACATAAACCTGTTCTGGGTTAATACAAAACATATTTAATTAAAGTGACTTTCTTCCACCTCGGTTTTGAAAATATTTTTTTTATGATAGATTTTACTCTGTTTGTTATCAGTAAAAATTATTGACGCACCTTCAGTCGTTTATTTTAACATAAATGTGAATTAAATTTTTTCTTCTGTCTGTGCAAAATGACAAAACATTACCGTGTCTTTTTTTTTTGTGAAGGAAAGAAGCATAAAAAAGAATGCGTCAAATGACAGGACATAAAAATATGAAGCAATGCATTTTAAAATAGAGGACATAAAACGAAAGTAAAGTTGCAATAACGGATTCAAGATAAACCTTGCTTCATAAAGCGAAACATGTGCAATAAAATCATAGAATACGCTATTACATACCCTCTGTATATCTATCCTAGAACACAAAAAAAAACAACGGGTATAGTCTATATAATAAAACCTTAGAATAAATCTGAAGTTTTATTAAAGGCAATTTAATCGAACTAAAATTGAGTGCCTATTATTCTAGTATCTTATTAATCTTAAATGTTCATTCTAAACTTCTGAGTCAATTCACTCTTTCTCTACAACTTCGCGTTTTAAGAATACGTCTTGTGCATCCTTAAATATAACTCCATCCGCTATAATACACAGAATGCCTGGAAATGCCTCTCATCCTATAATAAAAATAATAATAATAATAATAATAATAATAATGATATTGATGATGATAATAATAATCATAATAATAATTAATGATAATACAGTTAGCCTTCTATTCGCGTACATGATGATGATAATAATAATAATAATAAATACCGACCAAGTTGGGTTAAGAGATAGCGATGGTGATTCATATTCGGTAGACCCCTGGTTCAAATCCCGATGCCGATAACCCGAATTACGATTTTTTCTGGTTTTCCTCGTTCATCAAGACAAATGCTGGGTTGGAATTGCATTATCAAGAATTATTTTATCATTCCATACTATCATTAAAAAGTAGACGCAATGCGATAGGCCCTTCTTAACTCCGTTTAAAAAATATAAAAACTGTTCTTCTATTAACTGAACAAACTACCCCGTAGATTCATGGCCGGGCGAAAATATGCTCTCCATACATCTCTATCCTGATCTAATGTTTTCCAATCGTTCCCTGTATAATCTACTTCCCTCAAATCATGGTTAATGTTATTCTCCCACCTCATTCTTGGTCTAACAACTGGACGTTTTCCCACTGATTTTCCTATAAGATGCTTCAATGCATGTCTTTCATTACCCAATCGTGACACATGTCTTGCCCATTGCAGTCTACCATTCTTAACTGTTATTATATCTGGCTTCCTAATGTAGTCTCCTCCATCACCTGTCTGTTCATCTCTCTTTGGTCCAAACATTTTCCTAAGAATTTTATTCTCAAATACTCGTAATCTCCATTCCTTCCTTAAAGTAAGAGTCCAATGTTTCGCATCCGTACAACTGCTAAAATGAGTTTTATATTTTCAGTTTAACTTTTTTTTTTTTAGTCCTGTAATGCATAATAGCAAGCATTTCCAGAATTGTGCCTATATTTAATTTCTTTGTGCATCTCATTCCTTTTTTGTAATTATTGTTCCTAGGTATATCCAGTCTATTTATTTTTAAATATACTGTATTAGGGAACGGTGAACATGATGAAATTGTTTTTTGTAATGAAATTCGAACCCAGTATAGCCAGGTTGAACAGAACCCGCATTTGAAACCGAGACCTCCCGAATACGATTCTTGAACCGTTCCATTTGAACCAACGTGCTCAAAAATGTAAATTCATATAAAATTGCCTAAAAACTCTTGGAATACAATGTATTAAACGTGATTACATATTTAATCCAATTTGGCGAAACCATCTAAGAGTAGGTGATGTAGAGCCAATTAAATCAGAATAAATGTTTTAAAGCCAACTTTGTGTTGTAAAATTTCTCTTTTGAAGTTTCCTCTCATAATTTTTAAAAAATATTTTAATCTCAAGGCTATATTTTAATATTCCCAGTCACATATCAACGTGAAAAATTACAGCAGCTTGTTTGAGCCCAGAATCGTTTAATGTTCTTGCTGTTCTGAAGTTTCTAAAATAATTAATGGGAGTTTGGCGTTACAAGTTTATGACCTTTGAACTGTACATTGCGAAACAGCTTCACTTTTCGACGTTTCATATTTAACCTTGACATATCTAAGCACAGATGTCACCATTTCGTTGACATTGCTTCTATTTATGTATCAATTCAAGGCCTTCTTTGTTCCCAATGCAGTTCGTTATTATTCAAATGTATTTCTTTAAATAAATCTGATCATCATCCATGCAAGTATTAGGCCTTGTGGCCTGTTACGGTCTCAAAGAGGAATTTTCTATCCAGCGCTTTTTTGGACGTCCCAGCGATCTTTTGCTACAATGACTATTTTTGTTCATCGGTCACATATGTACATAATTATTCCAACCAATCACGGCTGCACATATGTATCCAAACTATTTTACCGTTCTCCTATAGAATAGAATAGATTAGAATAGAATAGATTTATTTAGCCTGGTGGAGTTAAGGCCATGTGGCCTTCTCTTCCACTCACCAGAACAAGCATATGTTACATATGAATACAAAAAAAATACAATAATAGTCATATTAAACAGGACAAACATATGTTACACATGAATACAAAAAAATTACAATAATAGTCATATTAAACAGGACAAACATATGTTACATATGAATACAAAAAAAGTTACAATAATAGTCATTGAACAATTAATTATCTGTCATATAAAAGTCCTATAAAAGTCACTAGAATTCTACTTACTGTGCTCTTGCTATGACTTTCAATGTATCACTTTCTTTTTGAAAATCCTTAAGAACAGCTCACTGAAATATAGTTACAATAATTAGAGCTGGTACTTTTATGATGTAGCATGGATTTTTTAGTATGACTGATATGTCCATTAAATATACTTAAATGCTTGTTATATAAAAGTAATTGAATAAAAGTACATTGTTATATTTATGCATATTTGCCAATTTCTAGATGATAGAGCAAATTAAGTTAGCGCTATTTTGGGCATATTCTCACTCTGAAAAAGTATAAAAACTTTCATCATACTATTTCTTTCTTCATGTTCGTTTGGATTGTTAAATTTCTCAGAAATACACACACCGCATTTAGTTTTCTGGAAAATTATAAATCTATCTTCTTCTCTCATTTCTATTGACTTCACAATATGGATTTTAACCGTAAGCAACAGTGAACATATATTTTCGACAATCAGTTACTGAATATTATTTAAGCCGGAAGTGTGTGCAATAAAGTTGATGAAAAGTGCCTAAAGAGAAGAAAAGTGTTGAAGTAAAATTAAATAAAACTAAAACAGTTTTGTCTCAATATGGTGAAAGTGTTTGCCGATATACGATATCTAATTGCACCTTTTGCTTGCTTCACCATTTATTCTTAAATTAAGAGTTCACTGCCATAAACTGACATGCCGTTTTTATTTTACAACTGTAATTATTACCTAGTTATAATACTGTTAGGTTATATATATTGTGTGTGTGTGTTTAAATGAATTCTTTTAAATTTTAAGTTATAAATACATAATTATGTGTTCATATATTTGTGATTTTATGCCATTAAAATACTGTCCTAGTTATAATTTAACTTTATGGGCTCCTTGGTGTACAAATATCAATGTCCAATACTGTCCATAACAACAATAATAACGCTATGTCTTAAATTTGTAACAAACATCTTCCAAAGGAGCACAGGCTAGTTAGCCATAGAGTCAATCAATTTATTAATTTGGGATACATCTTGGAGTTCTTAATTTTAGAACATGGTATATGAAAAATTAATAAAATGAGTCAGAATAAAGACTGAATGAATATATAGTATTTGCAATTTATTATAGTGTTTTAATAACCTATATACATGCCTATATTTAGCAAAAGCTACTTCAGTTTTGAAGTGTAATCAGCTAACTCTTGGGCTAGATTATATTAAGTTACATCACTGTAGTAGCTAATTTCCATCCATAGTTCAAATTCAATTATTAAATAGTTCTTCTAGTTATTTGAAACGGTATTCAAAAGCATGAAGGGAAATTTCTAGTTCATCTACAACAAATCGATATAAATCGGTTATCAAAGAAAGTATTCATGTAGAAGATATACCAATCAAATGCATTTTCAAGAAAATGGAATATGTGCAGATGAACCTAAAATTAATATGTTCAGGATTAATATATAAAACTGTTCATAAATTAGTATGTTGTTTCTGGTAAATCATCGTGAAAAACCGATATTATAACAATTTCAACCAATATTGACCAGTATTAACCTATTGGAGTGAATGCAGAACAATAACACAGAGAATCAAACAAATAAACGAAACTACTGAGAATAAAATTTTACACAGAAATAACTAGGATGACAGAAGTGAAAAAAAAGTTAAAAACAAAGTTTAGTACAACCTATACACAGTTGAGAAACATTGTAGTGCCTCATTCATTGGAACATTCGAGGCTGAAACCCTCTATACTCGTAGGCGTTATGGCAGTTGAAACCCCGAAAAATGGAATCTTCAACATATTATTATATCCTTGTATTATAAAACTGTTACCAATAGGTCCGTCGCCTGAACTTTAAAAACTACTGATCCTCTGTAGGCCTTTCGGGACATGTCCCATCATCAGCAGAAAGAGCAGGAGATAGGTCTTTATCTGCTGGCCCAGAATGCAATTGTATATGTTATGTTATTTGCGACTCGGCTCTTAACAACTGTTATTTTTCTGACCGGAGCTAATTGCTTCGATAGGCATGTATTGGCTGTACTATAATTTGAAAAAAAATGACATAGTAAAGGAGGACATCGCTGTAGTAATCATCAGCCAGGGCTAATTATGCACTGTCGCGTACATTTTTTCACTGTGTCAATTATCCCAATTCTACGACAGTTCGGTTAAATTTAGGACACCAAACGTCATTGGAAAACATCTTATTATTGAAGAGGATCAGTAAATGCGTACCTAATGGACGTAGGTATATCAGAAGACTGAAAACAAGATGGAGATACAATAACACGTGTCGAATGAATTAACGAAAGAGCTAGTTAAGTTGTTTCATAAGTAATGTCGGTTTTATTGCAATATTGTATCATTGGTGGAATTCTAAGGGTGTGATTCACTGGAAGTTTCTTCCAATTGGGCGTGCAGTCTAAGTGGTTAGACTGCACGAACAACCATGACAAAAACAATCAGGAATCGAGAGGAACAGAAATGCTATCACTTAGCATATAGCCCTGATCTTGATCCTTCAGATTATATCATCTGTTTCGATCCATGCCCCATTTCTTGCGTGAAACATTGAACACGTTGAACTTGTGGAAGTGGGTCTCAACGAATTCTTCGCATCAAAAACCAGAAACTGATACCGTCGCAGGATAACAAACCTCGCTGAAATGTGGCTTAAGACCATAGAATCTGACGGTAAATACTTTGATGAGAAGTTTAATTTCTTGTCAGTAAACTTTTCACATAAAAATTGTTAAAAAAAAGACATTTATTATGAGCTAGTATATATAATATCTTAAAGCGGAAAGCAGAATAATTAAAATAATGATGATGAGGAGGAGGAGCAAAATCAAGTTTGGAATGCGTAACTCAAAATTTTAAATTACAACTGGAAGTGTGAAACGGTTTTGCAAACTGTGGCATTTTGTTTAATTTCAAACATAACCCAAACTCCACGTGGATACAATACAATTTTACTCGGCATGTAAAGAGTTTAAGAAAGAGAAAAAGAAAAAGTATGGAAAAGCGTGAACGAGGAGCATTCTGGGAGCTTATTGACACGCACGTCTAATTTTAGATTTTCTGGATGTGATCCAAGGTTTAATTACTGCCCTATCAGACCACATCTCCAAACTGTTACTTTAAATTAATGACTTTGAATTAATAATACAATGTAAAGGCATTATTTAAAATCAACTGTGGTGCATTATTATTAGGCTGCTATTGTTATAACTTAATATAACTATTATTTATTTAAAAACAAAAGACAAATATCTTTGTTTGGTGCCGAATTTATGAACAAATGTCCACTAATTTGAAATCACATTTTGCAACATAGTGCGAAGGAAATATTCGCTCATGGGAAGTAAAATTAATGCGCAGATTTTGAAGTGCGATTTATTGGGTAAAAATATTACTATTCACTAATAACCTTCACATATGAACCTATATATAGGCTGCAAATAATACAATTGCACATTTTAAATATGGATTTTGCACTACGTACGATCAAAATATATTATAAACATTGAGACACGAACGAATACTATTACTATAATAATAATAATAATAATAATAATAATAATAATAATAATAATAATAATACAATTTTATTTAAATTGGCAGAATTGAGGTCATGCGGCCTCCTCTTCCACCCAACCAGTAACAATTAAAAGTGCATAATACTAATGATGTCCATCCAGAGTAATTCTGTCCGAGGGCAGGTCCTTCACTGCAGTCATAGCATTTTCATGCTATGCTTGCAGCTTTACTAGGGAATTGTAGGTGTGGTAGCTTCCCGTTGCCTTTCACACCGGTGAAGGATGATGATGATGATGATGGCCATATGATTTCGGGGACCGTTTGGGCCTTAAAGTTTTCCTAACATTTGTCTTACAGGTGAAGAAAAACCCCGATAAAAACCTCACCCAGGAAAACTGCCCCGACCGGGGATCGAACCCGGGCCCGCTGGGTGACAAGGCAGCACGCTACCTCGAGACCACAGCGGTGGACTACTAATGATATAATATAATAATTAAATAATATAGTAATTAAACAATTACAAACCGTTATTCAAAGAACGCTGAAAATATTTACAATAATTGTAATAATACCAAAGTAGTCAATATAAACAATAATTATAAAAAAATCTGATACCCCGTGGGGGAAACGTTCAGAAGTTCAAGCTAAAATTGGCCTGATTTATACGGAAATGAATTTAAACTTTTTCCCCCTATGATTATTACAGCTGTATATTACGTTTCTTATAAAAAAACTAACTATACGATTCACTGTTGGAATACTGTTACTGAGGTGTATAACTCTTCCAGATCTTTGTACGTTATCTTACATGGAGAGGAAAATAATTTCATATCCTGACATGAAATATCGTAACATAATCTATATGTGAAAACGAGAATTGAACGAAGTTAATTTCCCTCGTCGGTATGTTCTCCAAAAACAAAGAGGAATAACGAAACAGAAAAACACGTAACATATTTGGCGTAACTTGGTCTTCCGGGCTGAAGGGGCCATGATCCAGTTTGTTTAAACTCAACTGAGTTTAAACAAAACTGGACCACGGCAATTCAGCCCGGAAGACAACAGGAGTCAAGACATCGGCTCTCAAAGCCTACAATTTGGCATATTTATTGAATTACTGTTAAGAATACGTTCCAACAAAATTTGAGGCAGAAACTGCAAACACTTCCCTTGTTTCGTTAACCTTACAACATTGCAGTAATGCAGATGAAAGAAACTTTGATAAATCACAGCTGATACTCTTCACTGTTTTAAAAATTGTCATGAAGAATGGACTTAAAAATGAGAGAGAGAGAGAGAGAGAGAGAGAGAGAGAGAGAGAGAGAGAGAGAGAATCTTGTAAGAAAATGGTGGCATTGTGGAGAAATAATTAATAATGAAGTTCTTTGTCCGCACAAGGCACTGGAGTGTATTAATAGCAGGAAACGCTGTCACGACTACGTCCATTCGCCCATAAATACAACTTACTGACAGCTTTAAACTCGCATGGTCACAAATCAAATTAGGCCTCTTTCACAATGACACTTAAATAAACTAGCGGTTCAATTTACGAAATGTGCTATGTTAATGTGTTGTCAGCAAGATACACATTTACACTGATTACCTTATTAAAGACATATTAACAAAATTCCCTTTCAGGAAACATTAAAACTCTTTACTAAATCCACGAGGTGTTTGTTGTCAGTGGACATAAATAAACAAAACTACAAGTGAAAAGCACCGTTTACATTATCTTATTTAATTAATAATTACATTCCAATCCATAGTAATTCTGCCCGAGGGCAGGTCTTTTACTGCAATCATAGTATTTCCATGCTATACTTTGCAACTTTACTAGGGAATTATAGATGTGGTAGCTTCCCGTTGCTTTCCACACCGGTGAAGGATGATGATAATGATGAGGATGGTGGCCGGATGATTTTCGGGGACCGTTCGGCATTAAGCTTCCTGGCATTTGTCTTACAGGTGAGGAAAAACCCCGAAAAAAACCTCACCCAGGAGCCTGTCCCGGTCGGGAATCAAACCCGTGCCCGCTGCGTGACAAGGTAGCACGCTACCTCGAGACCACAACGGGGACTTAATTAATAATAATAATTTATTTAAACTGGTAGACCGTAAGGCCTTCCTTTCCACTTAATGAGAGAAAAATATTAAATACAGAAAAAAATCTTAATATATATATCTAAAAATCTTCAGACTCGGGACCCACGGCTTAAAACCCCTCCCGGAGGACTTGCTCCTTGGATTTTCCCGCCCTAAAGAGATCCATCGACCCTAGCTGGGTTTGAACCAGCGACCCTCGGAACCAGAGGCAAGGAGCATAACCTCTAGTCTACCGCAACATAGAATACAATTATAATATATGTAGATATTCGTACAAATTAAACTAAAATTAAAATAAATCAAGTAAATATTATTAGAGATGCTAGCAGTGGATACGGTATAGGAATTATAATAATGGTGAAGTTCTGGCTGTGGGATGTGAATTTGCAGGTTCTAGCGCGATCGCATATTCAAATTGTGATTGGAGGATAGGAGATTGAACAGCAGGATAAGATAATGCATTTTTTCTACGATCATGGAGATAGAGCAAGCATAATTCGCGGAAGTATATGAACCCTTTAGAGCATGCTTGAGATGAATTCCACACCTGCGGAATGCTGTACGTGAAGAATAAGAGACCTTAGAGGGGGCTTCGAGGTGTCTCTAGCCATTAGGAATATTCACATCTCATGTTAACAGCTCAGTATCGCTATTATCGTAATGAAAGTGAAATATTCTGTTTTTTTAATGTATCTCTAAGCCACAAACTAACTCATTGGCTCTAAGGATCCCGTAAGTATATGGCCGCGCGGACATAAGCTCTCCATACTTCCCTATCCTGAGCTAACGTTTTCCAAGCATCTTCTGTATAATCAACCTACCTCAAATCATGGTTAATGTTATTATCGCCTCATTCTTGGTCTACCAACTGGGCGTTTTCCTTCTGGTGTTTCTACATGAAGCTTCCATGCCCCTCATTCATTTCCCATTCGTGCCACGTGTCCTGCCCATCGCAGTTCATGAGACATAACTGTTCTTACTATATCTAGTTTCCTATAAAGATCATACAGCTCACTGTTATGAAGTCTTCTCTATTTGCCTGTCTATTCTTATAAAAACCCATAATATTTTCTCCTACTTTAAAGTAAGAGTCCACGTTTCGTATCCATGTAATTAGGAGAAGAACAGTTTTATATATCTTCAGTTTAACGCTTTTTGAGAGAAGTAGGGACGACAAGAGTCCCTGCAATGCATATATGCCACAAGAAAAGAAAATTGTTTAATATTTATCCGACTATCTGTTGCATGCGAGATCATTTGTACATTACGATAACAAAATAATGAATGTGCTTAACGTTTGAAGCATATTATACCAACACCTGATTAATGCCGTTCACTGTACTGCACTTTATCCTCTAAAGATTTGGTTGCAAAATAGAAAAATATTAACAATTTTAATTTAATTCCAAAGAGCGAATTAGGAATTAATGCTGCGAAAAATCTTTAAATATTTATGGGAAAGTTTCATTCTATCAGTAAAAATATTTATGTACTAGATGAAAAGACTGAACTCTTAGTTTGACAACATACAGTGAATACGAAACATTGTAGAACTACGAGTAGTGACAAAGACAGAATGGTAATAAAACTGATAAAATGTGTTTAAAACGTACCACTTTACAGTCTGTGTGATTGATTGTGCGCGCGTGATAACGACAACTGCAAGACATGACGTCATCCACATGTTGCTCCGCCCACTAAACATATGTGGACCCCCGCCTCATTTATTATCGGACATATAATCTCCAATCCATTACTGCAGACAGAATACATTTTTATGCATACTTCTTCAAAGAACATAGAAATTACAGTTTCTATATTTTCTTACCTATCGAGATAACTTTCATTTCTAAAGAGCATTACTTATTCCTTTGTAAAGTCAAATTTACTGAGAAGAAAGTAGATCACCCCTGTAAGTGTTACTATTGTATTTAAATTCACTCATTTCCAACTCTGATAATTTGCGTCGCAATTAAAAGTGAATTTTCTCCCTGAGCGATGGCAACTCCATACAAAGGCTTGTTCAATTCCTCATCGTTCCTGATCATAAGTTGCAAGTCCCTAGGGATGGTTCGGGTCTTCTTGTTATCTCTGGCATCATTACCCACCAACTGAATGTGCAGCCAAGAGCATAAAAGAGCCGACATTTTTTTTTCGGCAAGAGCATAAAAGTGTCGACAAAATGTGGTTTTTTTAACCGGTTTTAAATGTTACAACGCCTTCCTGTGCTCAATATTAAGTTTTGATTCTCTTCCTCCATTTATCTCTATCCTTCCAGTCACCATCCTGCGGTCCCATCTCCTTTGTGAAATTCATAATTCCCTCTTCTTTTCTTTTGGAAACCGCTCCAAACTCCTGATTAGCAATCTATCTTCATTCATCCTCTTCACGTGTACAAGTCGATGTACAATTTTGTTCAGAGGATTTATGGAGACTTGAGATCATATCATTAACATTTAAGTTTAGACTCGGTTCCCGTATCTCAAGATATTCTCCATTTATACATCGTAGTGTACGTTCTCATCTGTTTCTGTGTCATTTAGGGGTTTTGGCAAACATTCATTCCGTGGAGGTGATTCAAATAATTATTTTGGTATTTTTGGGTGACTTCTACTATGTTGTGAACTTTCAGCCTTCCGCGAATGTTAACATTTCATTTTTTATCCCATCGACTTAGACCTGAATGGGGATGCAACAATCTCATCTGCGCAACTTACAGTTCTGTTTTGTCTAGAACCTAAAATTAAATTTGAATTACTACATTTTATGGAGATTTTGCTGTTATATTGTGTAATCGTAATTTAGTTTCTATGGACGTATGTTACTCCAAACTGACGTTGAATGATTCCATTCATCTTATTATATTTCTGTAATTTGAACTCTGTTTTAAATAATTTTATGATCTACAAATTAAATGTCCGAGGTAATTGAATGCGGATACTTGTTTGATAATATTTCGATCCAATTTTATTTTAATCCTCATTGGTTTTTCTCCGCACATTGCCATAGCTTGAGATTATATATATTGTGGAAAGCAACGCGAAGTTACCACATCTATAATTCCCTAGTAAAGCTGCAAAGCATAGTATGAAAATGCTATGATTGCACTGAAGGACCTGCCCTCGGGCAGAATTACTATGGATGGATGGATATATATATATATATATATATATATATATATATATATATATACTAGCTGGCCCGGCGAACGTCGTATCGCCTTCAGATATTTTTACGTTAATTTTTCCGATGTTTTAATAGTTATCTGCTATTCGGGGCGGAAACAAATCCAACAAATCAAAGATCATAAAAATCGGTCCAGCCGTTCTTGAGTTACAAATAGTGTAACTAATCCGACTTTGTTTTATATATATAGAAGTCCCGGCCACGCGTTGCTGTGGCTAAGATATACGTTAAATTATGTTGTAGTAAACTAAGTGAGAAATCTAAATCAGAAAGTTTTTGTTTTACACTATTTTTTAGTTCTGGTATGTTAACTACACCCGGTATAAATATGGGTGGTGGTAAATGTGGAAGTGGTTTTGTTGATTGAGATGAATTTATGTTGTCTGCATTCTCAGTATCATCCATAAGTGTATCATAATGATTATATACATTTATTGATGGAATATTTTGAGGAGGCTTGCTGATTTCATTATACTTTCGTTTTTTTCTACGAACTTGTTGGCAGTTTGGATTCTCATCATCATCATCATCAAGAAGTCTCTATATAGTAATATCATCTTGTGATATATTATAGTCATCTTGTTTTTCATTTAATAGAGGCATGGAGATTGTTTCTGTAATATTAGGCATATTATTATAACTAACAGACTTACTTACAGTTCTGTTATTCCTTCATATGTTTTAAATTGACATTCTTCTTAAATGTAAGATTTATGTCACAAAGGCTTATACCAATTTGCGAAAGTTCACTTGATATCTTATCATTCATGGTCTCTAGAACTGATTCGCCATATTGTTCAATGTGTCTTCTCGGTCCAGTTAAATTTAAATGAAGTTGCTCTCTTTCAGCCAGATTACTTAAAACTAATACTTACACACGAAATTAATATAATTAATAAAATATATTGAAAATCAAATAAACACAAACACTTAAATTATGAAATAATCAATATTTGTAATTTAATTGAAATTCGCGGTTGCAATAAAAAACACAGCCACCTGGTTAAATAATAAACCAATTACCTTACACGGTCATCTGTTAGAATCGTATGGAACTCACAGATAATTATAACTCTTTGTTAAATAATAAACAAATAATTTGCAATAAAAATAATGCGACTATAAATTTAGTTATAAACTTCACTAAGTCTCGAGTTGGATCAAACTGCACACAGTGTGCAAAATTTTATTAAAATCGGTTTAGTAATTTAGGATTCCATCGCGGACAAACAACGTGACACGTAATTTTTATATATTAAGATATATATATAATGTAAAAGTGCGACAAAGGACCCAAGAATAGCTATAGTATTTTTTTGAAGAAAATTTAGTTCTGAAAACAAAATATCTTGGCCGCCTTTGAATCTACAGAACTTCGGAATCAAATGCGAGCATGGGACCTATTATTCCATCGAGACCAATAGGTTTTGATAGATAAGTTGGACGCCTTTTACATAAAATATACCAAGCACCCGCAATTGAATTTAAGTTATTTATATTTTCTATAAAGATATATAAACAATTATGCAGCACTCACCATACAGAATGTCGTCTTAGACTACTGCAATAAGGTACTCACCTGAAACAAAAAAGAAACAAAACATAAATATCAAAACAAATAAAATATACACTGAGCACTCAAATTAATAACCTTTATATAACTACTGTCCACCGCTGTGGTCTCGAGGTAGCGTGATGCCTTGTAATGCAAGGGCCCGGGTTTGATTCCCGGTCGGGACAGGCTCCTGGGTGAGGTTTTTTCGGGGTTTTTCCTCATCTGTAAGACAAATGCCAGGGAGCTTAGGGCCCAATGGTCCCCGAAAATCATCCGATCATCATCATCCTTCACCGGTGTAGAAAGCAACGGGAAGCTACAACACTAATAATTCCCTAGTAAAGCTGCAAAACATAGCATGAAAATGCTATGATTGCAGTGAAAGACCTGACCTCGGGCAGTATTACTATGGATGGATGGATATTTTCTATAGCCTTTTTTATAATTATATTAATTAAAATTTTAATATGGCATATATTTATTGAATGTATTAATATATACTGTATGTCACTGTAATTACGTTTAAAAATGCTTAATATCATTTAATGAAGATGTATTCTTCTTCGTTGGTGCTATGGTCATTGTAGTCTGACTGTGAGCTCCCTTTTAAAATGAAGATATATTAGAAACGCTTTTTCTCAGTTTCACTAGTTTGGTGCTTGGTTCATTTTATATAAAAGCAATCCAGTTGAACTTACTGATTCATATAGGCTCATTCACGATTAGGTTACTATTCTTTAAATAGGCAATTTACCAACTCAGGATATGTAAGTTGCAATGCAAATAAAGGCGTGAAATGACAGACTTTTTTTTTTCTTTAGAGATCTGTTACTTAAAATGTGAGATTGTATAATTAAGTCGGCAATCTACGGCAGGGAACACAAGGTTTCCAAAGGATTTTTAAGTATTAACATTGTTAATAAGTTAAAGTGTCTACTGTATCTGTAAAGCACTGTGATACTGAAAACAAAGAGATGTTATAGCTGTTGTATAACTAACACAACTTTCACCTTATTACTGTAACTGTGACCTTGGCAATAATCGCATGCCGTGTTCCGGCAAGTGCTCACTTCTTCCTCTCTCCAAAACAAGTAAACTGCACTGTGCATCACAAACTGTTCAACGGTAATGTCATATTGTTCTTTGGTTACTATAAAAGACAAATTTGAAAATCTCAGGAGCGTGTAAAGGGAGATATCTCGAAAACTGTGAAAAAAGTTATGTCACGAGTGATTTCCAAATTATCTAGAAGATTTGGAAATCAAGAGTGGCATTTGTTGGGACTATTTAACGAATAAAATTAAGCTGTTTACTCACAAACCATTATTTAAATTTAGTTATTTTAAAATATTTATACATATATGTAATGTAAACGGCTATGTTTCAAAACAAATGACAAATTTTTTATTAAGTTCCATTTGTTCATCACCCGCAACTTGATACTATTTATTGCCAAATAGGATCGCAAAATTGCACCCTAGCGGAGAAAAATGAAACACATCAGACTGTATAATTATAACCAACATTATAGGTTATTAATTTTTTTTTCGGAAACAACTCAGTAAAATCAGTATTTAAAAACACAATTATCAAATGTGTAGATTGAAGGAATCAGTTCATTATTTGTTATATTCAACGTATTTGTTAGAGAGTCAGCATGCAAAATAATGCTCTAACCTGTTCAGAATATTAAAAAAAGAGGAGTTTTCTTTATTTTAATAATCAAAATTCTATAATTATCGAGGTGAAACACGACTGTGATTGGTTGTAAAAGAAAATTCATTGAACGTGATTGGCCATTGACTCCCATTTGGGGCATGAGTTAATAGTTTAGATAAAAGTTCGATATTTTATGCGCCACAAAATAAATAAATTATATTGTTATACTGCTCTAACAAAGAGTGATATATGGAATCGTCTAAGGTGATGCCTTGAAGAGTGGAGGGGGGCAATTATATAAAACACGATGTTTTAAACTATTAGTCAGAGAGTATTGAAACAAAGAAAATTCACATTTAATGGCGTGTAGAATCGAATGGGGCGTCCCGCGTCATAGCCAAGCGGTTTGAGGCATGGTGCCGAGCTATAGGACTTCGAGTCCTCATGAGTCATGAAAATTTCTCGTGGAATTTCGACCAATGTGGGACGTGCACATTGTATGGTAAGGAATTTGGGTAGCTACATTGAGTAGTTGAGAAGAACAGCTATAACGGCTGAGGACTCGACATGCTGACGTCACCCTAATACTACCTAGATCAGACCTGGTAATAAGTGCTTACTTAGTGTGAAAATAACCCCCTCCCTTCCTATTCAATCCTACGTCGGATAGGCTGCCACGGGGACCACCTAGTGAATACTTATTAACAACCTTGGGCTAGATGAACAAGGGCCTTCTAGGCCTGTCACGCGATGGAGGATCGAATGAGAACTCAAAATAATATTTCACAATATTTTGGGGAAAAATCGAAATTTTGTTAGTGCTATTATTTATGGAAGGACATTTGTTTTGGTTATTATGTTTTGCATCTTGTTTGGCTTTTATAATTAAATATCGTTGAAAAATACCGTACATAAAAGTAAACAAAAAAAACATCGAAAAGAAAAGTATACCAAGGTATGAAATCATAATAACAAAATGTGAAAATATGGAAATTATGAAACATATTATGAAGGAACTATTTTCTAAAATTACATATATGCGCGAGCGCGCACACACACACACACACACATATATATATATATATATATATATATATATATATTTATTTACATCAACATAGCGGTTATTCAGACGTACACAGCAGGATATTTTTGGACAATGGGCATTAATATTCATTAAAATGTAATAAATTAAAATATTTAATATAAAATTATTAGTATGAGAGAGGAACAGTTGAAAGACATAAGCATTTTACTTGCCGCACACGTTATGAAATATTCAATTCAGTAGCTACTGCGTTTTCTTTTATTTGTCTAGGACTTTCGTTTGCAAAGTAACCAGTTAGGTGTGGGAATGCCAACTTTCGATTCATGACAACAAGCTTAGTAAGTAGCCAACAATACACCAGGGCATTTCTTCGGTTTATGCCATGAAATATATTTTTGTTGAAAACAAAACTTTATCCCTTCCTGATTACGCCCATAATATAAATATAGATAATGTTAAGGCCAGAGTATAATAAACGTATTAACCTTGTGTTGATTACTAAAACAGACGTAATGCAGATAGGAGGAATTGTTATTTTTAATAAAAAACATTTTGTCGCGTTCGAACGCAGAACCACATGAATAACGTTACAACTAAGCTGTAATACTACAATGCAGTTCCTTTCCAATATAACTGTAAACATCACCATCAGGCCGAGGTCCAACAACATGTAACATCGCTTTATCCGAGCAGTAGCGGAAACACCACGGGAACGAACCTTAATTTTGAAGAATGCGACCATTTTCATTTTTGTCAGCTGTACTCCTGTATTTATAAATAAGAAAATAGTAGCTTTATAATTTTTATATCATATGTTGGTAAAATTATCTTCATATAATTCCTCTGTTTAGTGATGAGTGCATTTTATATTGTATTTCGTTATACCTCCTAATTTTCTGATCCTTAGTATGTGAAGTCATCTCAGCAAAGCATTTAATCCAATAACAATGATTATGTTAGCTGTAGGGTTGCATTTGGCATTGTAAAGCATAGCATAATATTTTCTAACTCTAAACACGGAGGAATGCAGTTAGTTAGGTTAAGTTATGTTGGTAATGATCCAGGAATGCTGCCTGCTACAAAAAGTAATCACAACCGACATAATGCATGGCTCACTGTACTTCGGCACATCAAAACGTTTTCATTTGAATTCGTGTCTGGAGAGAAAAAAATTATTAGACAAATGGGTCATTTTTAATTTCGATTTAAACGAGTATAATATTAAATAAACACATCTTCTATGGTGTGTGTAGTGAATTTTTAAAATTGATTTCATTGCTAACGTAGGAACCTTTTTTTATATAAACGATATATAAAATAAAATTCATACAACCATATAGTGCCATAGTCCACCGCTGTGGTCTCGAGGTAGCGTGTTGCCTTGTCACGCAGCGGATCCGGGTTCGATTCTCGGTCGGGACAGGCTCCTAGGTGAGGTTTCTTCGGGGTAAGACAAATGTCAGGAAGCTTAGGGTCCAACGGTCCCCGAAAATCATTCGGCCATCATCATCGTCCTTCACCAGTATGGAAAGCAACGGGAAGCTACCAACATACAATTCCCTAGTGAAGCTGCAAATCACAGCATGAAAAAACTATGACTGCAGTGAAATGGATGGATGGATATAGTGTCATAATTATTAATTATCACCAAATAAGGTTTATCTCAACATATGTATGTACACATTATGTTCTCCATATATACCCTCTGTAACAATATAAAATGGTCACCCACATAAAATTGTCTCCCGAAGTGAGTATAACTTGAAAATCGAACATATTGAAGTCATTATTTGTCTAGGGCGGAATCTTATGACGGAAAATAGTAATGAATTGCATGCTAGGACTTACGAGTAGCCTATCGTACGGTGTCATTCTCCGAACCACTATATATTTTATCCTCCCACTATTGTAGGAGTTATAACACCTCCCTCCAGTAGAACTAAGTATATGCACTGTTGCGAATTTGCTTGGATTTGCGTTAGTATGCCAAGACTAACACTTAATACGGCGCAAAACAAAACATGCAAACTTTGACCCGAAGTGAAGATTATAAAATCCTCTCACGGTCCACCGAACCAAAAGGTATGGTTTCTACCTACCATTTAAGGGTGGGGGCATTCGGGATCAGCACAAGTAGTAAAAGTAAACACTGAATATGATGCGAGGATTTTTGAACAAACATTTCAAGTGCATGCTGGCGTGACCTAAATGCCTCCATATAAAAATTGCTCAAGGGTCGGGTCGAGGAATTAGATGAGATTAGAGGACTGTGAACGACAAGGGTGCCGACCGACCTCTCCTGACGCACCGTCACAGGGGCGGGTGAATGAAATGAAACGAAATGAATGAGATGAGTGTGGAGAAATGGTGGAATTAAATTTATGGCAGGGGAAAACGGGAGAAACCTCGAGAAAAACTTGCCCAAGCTCCGTTTTGTTCCACCACGAAACCTACATGGAGTGACTGAGACTCGATCTCGGGACTCCAGCGGTGAGAAGCGAGCTTCTAAAATAACTTGCCCTTCACTAACGTAACGGAATAAATTACAAACAATTCAATAGAATGTACATAAATCTGATGTACACTAACTTCTACCTCCATACCTAACGGTAAATTACATGTCTTATTCTTTGAGTAGTCAACATTAAATGGAAATTTTGAAGGCAGTTAACGACTATCTCATAAATGAAAACGCATCCGTAACCCACTCTACCAGATATTCAGTGAAACACCAGTTTTGAATCCTGCTGATGATGGAACTAGACCCGAAAGCGCTACAGATAAATAAGTAATAATGTTGAGGAGACGGACCTTGTAGGTAAATATTTCATAATTTTATATTTTAATTCTTTGAGTAGGCCTATGAAAAAATGGGAAATAAAATTTCACTGTTTTGTGGGTCCAACTCGAATACCGTGACATGCAATTCGTAAACACTAACATGGCCACAGACCTGAACCAATAACTTTACAATAAAATATGTTAATTCTATTTTGAGAATTTATCTTATATAGTATAGCTCTTCTAAAATCTTCGTGTGTACAACAACAATCTCTATATGGCCATTATGGTGTGTGTTCATGTTTACATGTCTTCTAATACACTTTAGGTTGCAATAATAACAATCCAAACAAAGGCGCCAAATGAAAACAAAATATATTTCAATCAGCTGACAAACGGACCGTGAGATAAACTACTATCTGTGGACTTACAAATTAACCACTAACAGATAACGCATTGACTCCTTTTGAAAAACGTGCATGTCGCATCTATCAATGAGAAACTGCAATGTATATTTTTTCTTTGATTATAACAGTTTATAAAGCTTGTGTTTTTGAACTGATGGCACCAATTGAGCTATCTTGAAAAATCTGACAATGGACGTGTCAGTCATTGCATGCTGAAACTTACCTTGAAATTTCTTCTAGAGAAGTGTTGTGAAGTAGACCTACAAAGGTCGTGACCAAAAAAATATTATGCCGTTTTTAACTGCAAGGCATTAAAATCTAGCAACAAATCTCTCATTTAAGCTATCAGGAAGTAATACGACTGCTGAATTGGTAGACTGTATAACCCTCACTACTTTCCGCCTGCGCTCCTTCCCGCTCTTACTCATGTACGGAGTCTAGCTGCTCCGTACAGTGGATTGCTATTGCTGGATTCTGGCTTCGATTTCAGCGCCTTGCAGTTAAAATTTGGCAATACTTTTTTGGACACGGTCTTGGTACATTACATCGCTTATTTGGGAGCAATTTTATGGTAGGTTTCGGTATGCAATGATTGACAGTTCTCTCATGAATCGTAACCAAAATTTATTAATATTTTGTAATTCTTTAAATGCAATTACTGTTGTTGAAATTAATTAAATCAAACAATTTCCATTCACTCACACATCTATTTGTAACAGGTTATTTAATATCAGAGAGATTTTTATTTCCGACAAGCTAATACCTGGCGTGCGCTACTACACCAAAATAAATGAAAATTTATGTGATTTTATGTTTAGTTGAATAAGTAAAGGGAAAAATAATTATAAATTTATATTTTTTAGATACCCCGTGCTGATTACCCGGCGTTACCCGGGAATCTACTTATCCCGATCTTTTTGACATAAATAAGCTAAAAGACAAAATTCGTTGTGAGTTATCCGTAAAAAAATACCCGCCATGTGCTGCTATGCTTGCACAGGAATCTACGTACTTGTCTCGATCTTCTTGGCATCATTGAAAGACAAAAATGGTTATTGTGAGTTATCCGTAGGAGACAACCATATGCCGTCGAGGGTTTTTTATAGAGCTTTTTGAGATATTCAATTCTGTGTAAATTAATTTTCTGTATTTGTTATGGTTTAGGCAGCGTAAACCATTTAAGCGTCCTAAGAGCTACTTTTTTCACGTTTTCCACTACAAAGGGCGACTTTTAAGGGTGTAGGAGTTGAGTATCACAACTCTCTTATAGCCTATGTTCATCCCAGGAATCTCCTAGACATTTTGCAGAAAGCCCCATCACATAGTATCAACAGTACGGCCGCGCATAAAGTAAGAACATAGAAACATTAATTTTTATATATTAGGCATCAATGTATGCACTATTTTGCGAATACATTAACGTATGGTTATGATTAATAAGCAATCAGGTCGTACCACGCTTTTAAACTGCAACCTAAATGTAAATACAGAAGACAATGCCACTGACATTCTTATTAATTGAATGGATGATGTAAGATGTAAAGTATCCCATACTAGTATAAGTTTTAATAGCTAAACTTAACATCATTAATTAATCCATGCCTACGATCAACATCGATGGGTTCGATCCCCGGACGGGACAAGTTTCCTGCTTGAGTTTTTTCGGGTTTTTTCTTCAACTTCGGACGTGGTGAACTTGTGGTTATCCAAGGGACAAGTCCTTCGGGAGGGTCTTTAAGCCGTGGGTCCCGAGTCTGAAGATTTTCAGGGTCGTAAAAAATCCTTAATCCTGAATAAAAAGACCCCTAAGGAAAATTTACCGATCTCAAACATCCTAGTAACAATACTTTAGTTGCCTGGAATATGTCTCATTGAGTCGGTGTGTTGACCGCAAGCCACTCGTGCATCTATGGACAAATAAGGTAACTAAATGAATTTAGTATATTAACTCCTAACAAAGGAGAGGCTATGGCTCAACACTGGGCTACACCATTATAGTTACAGTAGGACAAATGTCAGGAAACTTTAAGGCCCAAAGAGTCCCACTATCTGTCTATCATAATCACCCATATCACATTCGCCTTGTTTAGGTGCGTCTTTTATTGAACGCACCTTGTCGTCTCAGAGGTGTTATAAGCATATATATATCTGATTAATCGTCCTGTGGCCAAAAGTTATGTATGTGATCCGTAGTTAGAATATTTTACCGGCAAAAACAAATAAAGAATATACAGGGTGTATCAAAAAGGATGGCGCAAACTTACATGGTTGAAAGTACATGATAATAGAAGCAACAATGTCTCAGTAAACATGGGTCCACAAACGAGCCGTTTGCGAGATAATTACGAATGTATGGTTACAAGCCGCCACTGACTTCATTGTAAACATCGTCCTAGTTAGTACAAATTAATTTGAATTCAGATTTTACTATTAATTGTTCATCTCATTTAGTTCACATTTCACAGTTCACTTCACTTATGGATTACTTGTTAAAGGAAGTGTTTGAAGTGTCTTCCTTGCATCTGGATGCAATACTGTGCTCGTCTCTGCAATGAATGTCGAATTCTTTCGAAAACCCCTGGATCATTTCTGAATTCTTGACAAGCATGTACAACTCTCTGCTCCAGTTCTTCAACCGTGTTAATGGGGGTGCTGTACACTTCGCTTTTGAGGTGACCCCAGACACAAAAATCCAAAGGATTTAAATCAGGTGATCTTGGAGGCCAAGGTATAGATCCTTTGGCCGTAACTGCGCGTTAGATGCCGTCTCACAGCAGCAGCAAAATGTGCCGGAGCTCCATCATGCATGTACCACAAACTCCGACGTTGCTGAAGGGGAACATCCTCATGCAATCCTGGAAGACGACGCCGCAGAATCCTAAGGTACCTCCGTCCATTAAGTTTTCGGGGGAAGAATATGTGGCCCAATGAGATGATCACCTAGTACCCCTAACCACACATTCAATGAGAAACGGTGCTGATGTGGTGACTCATGAAAAGCATGTGGGTTTATTTCACAACAAAAATGTGTATTACGATAATTAAAAACACCATCGCGTGTGAATCCTACTACGTCTGTAAATAAAATGTTACATGCAAAACGAGGGTTGACTGCAGTCTGTTGTTGCATCCACTGACAAAACATCAAAGTCCGCATGATTGAGACATTGAACTCGTTGGAGGTGGTAAGGGTACAGCAAATTGCGCTGTAAAATTTCCATACTCTACTGTGGCTTAGTACAGGCATTTGTGTGGCAATTCTTCTCGTCGAGGTTCCTGGAGAGAGCTGTACTGCTTCCAACACCATATCCTCAACCTCAGGCGTAATGCGAGCAGGCCTACCTACTGCTCTGCCATGTGCAAAACCCCCATTTTCTCTCAAGCGCTGCGCTGATGGACCCTTGTAAATGTACGACTTTCGGGGTGTCTTCGATCAGGATGTGTTTCTTAGCACAAGCGTGCAGCCTCCCGTGCATTGACATTAGCCCTACCGTACATGAAATGAATATCCGCATACTCTTCGTTACTGTAAGGTTCCATTGTAACTACAACACAGCACAAGTGGCACTCCTCAGACGAGACTGATACCTTTTGAGACTGTGTACTGTATCCGTCCTGTACGTTCTGCGTGTATGGTTCGATTACAACTCCACCTCTCGGCAATGTTCAGTTTTGTAAACAAAGAATATAGTACGGCTTCAAGTGCGCAAGGAGTAAACCGTACGATGTTACAAACAATGACGTCAGTGGCGGCTTGTAACCATACATTCGTAATTATGTCGCAAATGGCTCGTTTGCGGACCCATGTTTACTGGGACATTGTTGCTTCTATTATCGTATACTTTCAACCATGTAAGTTTGCGCCATCCTTTTTGATACACCCTGTACATTATCATACATTAATGGAAAAGTGCGCTGCTACACCTAAATAAATGATGATGTTTTGTATTTAGTTGAATAAGTAAAAGGAACGTCCACCGCTGTGGTCTAAAGGTAGCGTGCTGCCTTGTCACGCAGCGGGCCCGGGTTCGATCCCCGATTGGGGCAGTTTTTCTGGGTGAGGTTTTTATCGGGGTTTTTCCTCACCTGTAAGACAAATGTCAGGAAAATTTAAGGCCAAAACAGTCCCCGAAATCATATCATCCTTATCATTATCTTCATCATCCTTCACCGTTATGGGAAGCTACCACACCTACAATTCCCTAGTAAAGCTGCAAGCATAGCATGGAAATGCTATAATTGCAGTGAAGGACCTGCCTTCGGGCAGAATTACTATGGATGGATGGAAGTAAAAGGAAAAATAAATATAAATTTATATCGTCATTATTTTTAGATACCCCGTGCTGATTACCGGGCTTGCCCGGGAATCTACGCACCCCGATGTACTTGGCATAAATGAGCTGAAAGACAAAATTCGTTATTTTGAGTAATCCATAAAAGAATGAATACCCGCCGTGCGCTGCTGTGCTTGACTGGGAATCTACATAACCCGATCTTCTTGGCATCAATGAAAGACAAAAATTGTTATTGTTAAGTTATCATTAAAAGATAAAAATGTGCTATTGCGGACTTTTCTGTTGAGTTTTTTTAGATATTTAATTCTGTGTACAATAATTTTGTGTATTTGTTATGCTTTAGAGAGCGTAAGACATTTAAGCTTACATAAAGCGACTTGTTTTCACTGCAGAAGATGATTTTTAAGGGCGAAGGGCTTGAGCATTAAAACTCTCTTATAACCTATAACCTTCCCGGGAAAATCCTGAACATTTTGCAAAAAGCCCCATGACAATCGGATGAATGGTATGGTAGCACATCCTTGCCCGGGAATCTACTTATCCCGACCTCCATGGCATCAATGAAAGACAAAAATGGCTATTGTGTGATATCTGTAAAAGACAAACATATGCTGTCGCGGACTTTTTTGTAGAGTGTTTTGAGATATTAAATTCTGTGTACATTAATTTTGTGTATTTATTTTGGTTTAGGGAACGTACGTCATTTAAGGGCAAAAAAGTGACTTTTCCACGTTTTTCTCTACAAAGGGTGTAGGAGTATCTCAACTCACTTATAGTCTATGTTTATCCCGGGAATCTCCTGAATATTTTGCAAGAAACCCCATCACAATCGGATCTATGGTATGGCCGCGCATAAAGTAGAAACAAACAAACATTTTTATACATTAGATTAATCACAAATAACACTGGACAACAGCCAAAAATTTACGGAAGTAAAAGTGACGGTTTTATATTAATATGAAGCTCCTAATTACGAATATGACAATTAAATTGATAGCAGTGGTCTGGTTTTTATATTATGAGACTGCCTAGTGTTATTGCATATGCTGCAAATATTGTAATCAGTGTGAAGGTCAAGGAAACACCCATAGACAGAGACAGCTGTATAATATAGATAAGATTTAACTTAAAGGGTCAGTGTGTACCCCAACAGGTTGTGAAATCAGTTGAAGTAGAATTTCGTGAGTGATCGATGGTTTGTACCTTGGTGTATAACCTATATAGATGTGCAGTTTTGTCGTGTAGAACACATGTGTGATATCTCTATATTTTTTTCAGATACATTCTTTAAATTATGCGCAAAGTTAAGTTTGCAGTGTAATAAAAGCTGAAATAGCCACGAAATTGTGTGTATAGTACACATAACGTTTGTTATATTTGCGAAAAGGTGACGTTCGCATTGCCAAAGCGACATATAACGCTATTTATTATGAAAGCATACCAATCTTTATTTCGGGTGCAAAATAGATGATCTTGACAAATATTTTGCTCCACAGATTTGCTAACAATGGCTGTTCTGCAAATTTTAGCGACTAGTTGAAAGGAAAGAAGAAATCCCCGTGATTTGGAGAGAATAAACTAATCATGTAACTGATTGTTATTTCTGCACGGTCCCACCAGTTAACTTTATTTCAAAGAAGAAGAGATCAGCTGTGAATTATCCCATCATACCTTCAGCTATTCGTCCGGTGTCACACTCTAAAGAGCTTCCAATTCCAGTACTACCAGACTCCTATAATATTGATTCAGACGATGAAACAAAATCCAGCACTTCGGAAGAAATACCCAGACCATCTACATCCCATGATCCTGACTTCAATTATGAAATTCCAATTCAGTCACACAGAATGCCTCAAGAGGAATTAAATGATCTTGTCTGAGACTTAGAACTCGCAAAGACCAAAGCAGAGCACCTGGCTTCGCGACTTAGAGAGCGTAAGTATCTTACAGCAGATAAGCTAAAAGGAAACGATCTTAACTGAGGTAAGCTAGTATTATTATTACCAGATTTAAGAAAGGAAGAATGTTTTACTCAAAGATATTTTTAAAAAATTACGAAAAAAACGAGACCACTGCTGACAATTTCATTGTCATTTTCGTGTTCGGCATGAAAAATTACATTGAAATCTGGTCATTTCAATTCCATAACTGACAAAAGGTTAAAATTTGTTGTACAGTGTAATCGTAGTTGACTTCTGATGAAGTCTATACGGTTCATGTGGCGCGGGGAATAAAGGTACGTACAAAGGGAGAGATTAAACTCAGGAAAATAAAGAAAATATATTATCTGATCTTAATGAAAAGTAATGATTTATGATTACTCAAAGGGAGTCATAAAGTATGCCTCACAACAGAGATATACGACGAAATATTTTGAACCAAAACGTGCGACTTTAAATCACTGTTTGTAACTGGTAGTGTAATTACAGTGTTTAAAATAAGCAACATATGATATTGATGTACTCTTCACCGGAAATGGAACGTGTTAAGAAGCAGCAGCACTTGGTTATGGACGAGTGTGTACGATGACGTAGCCAACATCCGCTGCTGTATCAACAAAGCTCATCTCCGTCCGGACCTGCCACAAACTCATGAACATACAACCTGCATACTTGGCTAACAAATATTTTGAGGTGCCTCAAAATAAATAAATAATTTTAAATCATTAATTTATCAACTTACTCTATACTTATCTCAATTATACCAAACTCTATGACTCCACAGGCTTTCGATCCCATTGACTAGCAGTTGGCTTATCTCAGAACATCAATGTAGGCCTACACGAATCACAGCGGCCATATATTGTTAATATGGGAGGTCTCTCAGCCGTTTTAACTATTTTCTTGACATGAATTCGCCATTTGTTGTAGATTTAGCTTTATCAAAGGAATTAGTTGGATCTGAGGCCAGTATCCAGTTGGAAGGTCAAGCGCCTTCTAGACCTGTAGTTCCACTAAGTTTAAAATCTCATTTTTATAAACATTAAATTACTTTGCAATAAGGTAACATAGTATATGGCCACAAAGCAGTCAGTATATTTGCTGTAGGTTTAGCATTATCAAAGGATTGGTTGAATGTGAGGCCAGCATCCGGTTGGAAGGTCAATTGCCTTTTCGTTCGCCCTGAGTTTATGAAAGGAGTTGACTCAGACCGTTGATTTTAAACATCAAATTATTTTACAATAATATATTATACAACATGGCCCCGAAGTAAATAAATGGGAGTATAGGCCTAATGCAACAACAGTCGTTTAATGATTATTTAAGGAAACTGTAGATTGAACCGTGATGACGTAAGCTGACTGCTTGTGACGTACTGTAGTAAACTCTGTGCCGTATGTGTGTTCTGTGCTCAACCCCCTCCTAGTTCCCCCTTCCGTATCACGTAATCGGCGCAGATTGTGTGCGCGATGCGTGATGTCCGAGACTATAGTGCAACCGCCCAGTCTACTGCTCTGAAGTTTTGACGACAGTGTTGCCGAAATGGATATTCAGTGTGAGGGACCACTTTAGGTACCACGCGGAATATTAAACCATAGCACTTTCTGTTTATCTAGAACGTAAATATTAGGAATAAATGCTCATTTTATTTACGCGAAATTGAAAATGAAACAAAAATATGAGATTTCTCATTTATCGCTACGAAACACACTATTCTCGAAAATATTCACAATTCTATTAAATTCACGAAAAAAACAATTCCATACCTCACTTCAAAACTATGTTAAATGCATAAGGAACATAATTTTTATTTAAAAAAAAACTCTTCTCATGTATCGTTAAAATAAAAATCTTACCTTTATCGTTGTTAATCAAGAGGAAAGACGCCACAATTTTCGTATATATAATTTTCTGCCTCATCACAGCCGATAAATAAATTCTCGACTTTGACTCGTATAAGAGCCGATTTTCTTTTTTTGATTCAGATGAGCCAGCTCGCCATATTAAAACAATAATGGACTGAAGCTGTATTGTTAACAGTTAATCACAAGAATGAAACAGCAAACAAACACACTCTGTACTGCAACAAAGAGCAACTGAAGCCACGTGGTTAGCAGAAATACAGCAGACAACATCGTAGCAGACGCTCACTCACACTCAACTATTTTCTTATTGGCAGTACAGGGCGAGTTTCTCCCCTTGCCCCTCATACAACCTAAACTTCAGAGCCGGAGATAGAGTGGCCAGAGTGTAGAAGCCCTTCATCATCAACAGTGGAAGTCAAGTTTTCGTTCTGTCAGGACGGCAGGGATCGAATAAGCGATCCCTTGCCTGGGACTGTTCGGTTATCAACAAAAGCTGTTAGAAGAACATTACTTTATTTTGGAGTGTGAGAGAACCCTGGGTATGGATGAGTACATTATTATCATTATTGAATGTTAACGACTGTTTGTATTCTTTGTTCATTCTGTTTATATTCGATTTGCTTGAAACAGCTTAATGTTACTTATTTATTCTTTACGACGTAATTTAATAAATTCATTTTTAGTTAAGCTTATATGCCTTGTTTTTGTAATTTGCTTAGCTATTTCTGTCTAGACTTAAACCTAAGTTTTGTGCTCCTTTCCTCTCATGATTGCCGCAAAGAATACTGCTATCAAAATTAAATATGATTAGCATCCAACAATATTATAAGTAAAACACTACAGGTGCTTCATTTTTGGAAAGATGAACTAAATCTGTATTTCGGCCCAGCTGCAGACTATGTGGCAACTTGTATCTCCCACAAGTTCGTTTCGAAAGTTGCGTTAGGTTCTGTTGGTCACATTCTGGAAGCGAATTATAAGCCGACGGTATTTAAGTATCCTCTGGGTAGATTGTTTGCATCGTCGAATATATGCTTGATGGTAAGTTATAGCATCAAAACGGTTCAAATAAATGGGAGATGGTGCAAAGAGATGTGAGTATAGGCCTAATGCAACAACAGTCGTTTAATGATTATATAAGGAAAGTGTATAATCACTAAAGTTTTAGCATTAATATCCAGTATCCATCACGATACATACCCTGTGTTTAAGTACTATGGTAAATATTATCCTATATATGCCCATTAATTAGACTTATTAAAGATCTCGTCCTTTCGCCGAGCGATCGTGCCTTAGTGCAGAGTTACGAGATTTGCTGGTTTTCTCGTGGAATAGTTTTAAAATTCCCACTTGAGGAAATATTAATCACGTTTTAAAATATGCCTGAACTGACAAGAGTCACCTAATAATCAACTAAGGTATTATATGATGGGAATAATTTTTTCTCAGAAGCACCAATTTCGGCTTGAAGTTATTTTACGAAACCGAATACCTTCATACTCTAGACCTACGAATTAAGTCCCTCCCGGAGGTTTTGTCCTTTGGATTTTTCCATTCTGAAATAATACATCGACCCTGGCTGGGTTCGAACTCGCGACCCTCAGGTAAAGAGATTATGATCTTAACCCCCAGAATACCGAGGCCGATGCGTCTATATAAGAACGTTAAAAAATATATACTAAAACAGCCAAGAGCTTGAAAAGAAGAGGAGGGTCCAGTAGGAAGAATGTCTAGTTACATATCCTGTATCTCCTTAAAAGGAAAACATAACAAAAACTGGACGGTCCTCACGCCGCAACTTGCCTGGACACACAGCCTCAACATCATTTTCTTCTAACCGTAATCCTATAGTCCCGAATTCCAATTCTTTCACTAAAGCACTACAGCAGGGAATAGTTATTATATCCTACTAAAAAGACTAAAGTATAAGACGAAAATATTCTGATATTGTGAATGGTTCGCCCATAACTCAGCAATACCGCCCTTTTTTTAAAAATAATTCAATAGTTTAACTTGAAACGTGAAGTTGTATTAAAATAATTATTTCCGAACACCATGACGAACGAAATGTGTAAATGGTACACGCTAACGTATAAAATTAAAGGTCTTCTGTTCAAATCCCACTTAAGGCATTACTTTTTTTTTCTTTTCAAACAATAATTGGCCTTCATTGATAATATCAAAATTAAATTATAACATCGAAATATAATGTTACTGCTATAAAGTAAAGTATTCTTATTAAAATGCTTTCTAGTCATAGAAGAAGTTAGATTGCATTATGAACGGAGTCTCGCTGCCTCTTACGATAGAGAATTGTATATAAAGAAAGGAAGAAAGAAAGAAAGAAAGAAAGAAAGAAAGAAAGATAGATAGAAATTATGGTTGCATTGGGAGCCTGAATAGCATAAATGGTAGCGCACTAACGTATAAAGTATATATATATATATATATATATATATATATGCCGCCGTCTTCCGGAAACTAAACGCCATTCCTCTCTGTCCATCCATTGATCTTCCTCCAATCCTCTGATATTCATAGCTCTTTGTACCCGTTCTATCCAAGTTAAATGTTAAAAAAAATAATTACCTTGCCAAGGGATGTACAAAATATTGCAAAATATATAAAACAACGGTTGAGCGAGTGTACCTCGTCTTCTGAGGCGAATGATTTATATCGTTTAAAACCAATAAGTATGTGAACGTAGGTTCTTAATATTCGTTTTTCAGAAACAATCTTAGATGTGCTCAAACAACTGAGTTACAAAATCGCATTCGTTAATTATTGTGATTTATAGAGTATACACTGTCTTACTCCATTTGATTCTAAAAATTTTATTTCAGAAATTGATTCATTCCAATATTATTTAAGATACGTGATGCTATAAGATATTCATAATGTATTATTTCATGGGGTAGACTTTGAATTGGATATATCATAATTGTTTGTAAATATTTTTTTCAAAACCAATGAGCTTTTGGGCATAGCTTACTTAATTTAAAAAAAATCTATAAACGCACTTACAAAACCATTTGTTATTTTGTGAGAAAATTTATAACGAAACATACAATAAGGTCATCAGAAAATTACGAAATATTTCACCATGTAAGAACTCCGTATGATGATTACAAGCATACTTGCTCAACAGTCCGCTATGTATGTACGTAAGTATGTGCCTCACATCCCTTATCTATTTCTTATCTTTAGTCTATCCCGGATCGTAGCCGAGCGGTTTAAGGCATCATGCTTTGGCTGCAGCTAGGGGCTGCTGGTTGGACTCCCAATGGGGAAAACATTTTATCGTGAAATTTTGGTCATTATGGGACCGGTATCCACTCGGCATCATGGATAATTTGGGTAGCTACAATAAATAGCGGCTCCAGTTGAGAAAACTAGCTGTAACTGCTGGGGAACCAATCATGTTGACCATACGTCATTCCTATATTGAATGTTAAGCTGCAGCCGCCTGGTAGACCAAGGGTCTTCGAGGTCTGCTGCACCACTGAGTAATCTCGAAATTTTTCGAAATTATCTCTTAGTCTTAACAATGTAAGAACGTATACATGTACCTCCGTGTAAATATGTTTTTATTCCTCTCATAATATATACATGTCTGTGTGTGTTATAGGTTTAACTATATTAAGTGTACAGCATGTTATAGCTAATATTCCTCAGTGAGTAATAAACAAATGCTAGAATCGAGATTGAGAAAATCAAGAGAGATTGAAAGTCCTTGAATGTGGTACAAACACTACCGCTTCCTGGTGGCGCATGGCAGAAACATTAGTTGAGCTGTCATTCCAACTTCCTTCGCTCCGATTCGTTCGCTTACACGCGTCGCTAATGACTTGGGTGAATTATTAATCGACACATGTATAAAAAAACTGATACACCCACGTAATTAAAAATAAATTGTATCACACGACAGGTTATAAACGTGATATGAGACTTACTTTTCAACAATATTGCAAGTAGGTTTTTTTTTTTACTTTTTAAAAACAAATTACATATATGAAAACTTCTACACCAAGCTAGTTATTTTATCACCTCCAAATATATTCATATTCTTTTCAGAAGATTAATTGGCGGTTTACGTTATTTACTCTTGTCCGTGCCGTAGCCGAGTGGTTAAGGCAGGATGCATTTGGCGCAAAGCTATGGGATTTACGATGATTCCAGTCGCCACGGGGTAAATTTTTTTCTTATGGAATTTCTGCCAGCATGGGAACGGTGCCCACCCAGTATCGTGAGGAATTTAGGTAACTAGAATACGTAGAGAGTTCGTGTTGAGAAAACCAGCTATAATGGCTGGGGGACTCGACATGCTGATCAGATGTCGCTCCTACACTGGCTGCATGATTGTCTACCTCTTAGATTAACACGTGTGGAAGTGAAGCCATCAGCCGGGGAGTAGGGCAAGGGTCTTCTAGGCCTTTTGCGCAATGAAGTTTATTTATTTGTTTCAATTTTTTAAAATTGATATAATTTATTTTAAATGTTGGTCGTCCGAGATTTCGATGGAAGCAACAGTTCTAATGGGGACAGAATGGATCAATAGATCCATACCGTGCTGTTGATAATAATTCAGATTGACTCAAGTTTTACTAGAATAAATATATTAAAATTTACTAATTATGTTTTCGTATTATGTTATATAAAATTCCATATATATTATTTCTCCATTATTTGACTGGTAAGAAAAGGCCTTACAGTTTTAACTATGTCAGTATAAATAAATAAACAAATAATAAAGTATATTATTAAAGAAAGTACTGTACGTATCTAGTCATTGTTAGATTAGTTTGTCACCAGAAACGTTTTACGACACGTCACTTTTCGTACATGGAACCCTATATTTTTGTAATACTTTTTATTTACAAATATATAAATATTTTTTTACATATCTGTATATTAGATAATTTTGAAAATAAAAGTCTGAAAATTGGCAGAATTATTTACTTGGTTGAAACCCTTATATATATATTGCAGACCAAAAACTATCAAATATTTTAAGGGAGATGCAATTTTATAACTTCAATTAATTGTTAAATAAATTTCAAATTTGCATCAATTTAAACGTGTAATTCTTAATGAATATTTTAAAAGCATGTTCATTGTAATTTTAATTTGTTCTGTCGTGTCTGATTTCGGTATTGTCTCTAATTTTTGAAGGACCATTCCGACCAATAAATTAATGAATACATAATGACGTATTAAATATTTTCTTCCATATCTGAACATCTGCTACTAAGATGATAATTTGATTATATACTGTCCTTGAAATGTCATGAGACCAATAGCTTGCTCGCTGATATGGGCTGAACCTTATCGGTGAATTGTACTTGTTAAGTTTATGAAACTTGATTCTATCGGAAATAGCCTATGGGTAGGTTAAAAGAACAGAGGACTAAATCAGATATGAGAAATTCTATGGGTCGGAGAAATAAAAAAAAATAGTTTTTGGCCTCACCACTTCCGTTTTTGATATAATTTGGCATGGAACCTACATTTGAGAAGGTAAGTAATTCTGTCAATTTTCAGATTTTTATTTTGAGAACTATCTAAACAGAAATGTAAAAAAATAAAAAATGTTTGCTTCTTCTTCTTCTTCTTCTGCTTCATCAAATTAGGCCTTTTGACCTGTTTTAACATCAAGTGGGATTTAATGAATCCTCCCATCTAGTAAATGGGAGTCAAACATTAAAAAATGTTTGCAAAAAATGAGAAACACAATTTGTAAAAATGGCAATCGCTTTCCAGAAAAGCAAAAGGTCCTGTAATAAATTGGGAACAAATATGCTGTAATGTTATCTTTCTAAGAATGTCGACTTGATCCAAATTTTACATGGAGGCTTGAACTGAATTTACACATTTGTTACACTTGACTTCTGAGGAGAACAACTTGCCCCACTGTAATTTTGAATAATTTATATATCCCCGAATGATTCTAAAATCACGTTATTAAGTACTTGTGACGAGTGTCGATTACGCGAACTCAATCTAAACGCTATTGAATAGAAGACTGCATTCTCAATCAATTCTATGCCAATTTCTTCATGGCATTCCATTAAATGTTTTGGTTTGCAACACATTCAGTATTTAGTTTTTATTCATTTTTTGGCCCTTGGAATTAGTCCTTATAGCCTTCTCTCCCACTCAGCAAGTTATAAACACAATTACATTAAAAATAACTATCACAGTATAGGGTGTCTACACTCAAATGTCCTATTTTCAATGCGCTCACTATATCTAACAAATAAAGTCCTAAGAAGGTTTACTTTGAAAAATAAGTTGTATTAGTTATTAAGTTCTAAAAACAAATGGATACACTTATATTCAGTCCCAGCGGTGATACAAAGAATGTCCCGTTTGTATTAAATCCTCTCCCACATTTTCGGACTTCCGGTAACAATGGATTATAAAATACGGATGTGGACGTCTCGAAGGTCCAACACTGAAGTGGTGAACACCCTGTCCTTCACGTAGCCCCTAAAAAAATAATTGTATGATGTAAGGGAGATGTGGAGGTCACGTCAAGGGGTTATGGAAATATTTCATTATTTCAGGAATTTTAGAACATGGAACGGCTAGTGGGGTATAGCGCCATCTTCTTGAAACCATAGGTTCGTTGCAGATCTTCAACTAGGTACCTCACTCCTGTGACGGTCATATCTGCAAGGATAATCTAAGTGATCGTTTTGGATATGAGGCCACACCAAACGTTCACTTTTGGGCTATAGTGAGACAAATCTAAATATATATTCTTTCAAACGCTCCCTTTCCACTAGCTAAACCCAATCAGATCCTCCTTAGCACGTGGCGAAAAAAAAAAGTTGATAAAGTTGTCTTTCCCAGTATACAAACAAATACTGACAAAAACTGAGGAAATATTCTTAAAAGAGAAACACTGACAACCTCGCAAAATTTCAGCGACTGACAATAATGAGGGTTTTGCCGCCTTTGCTCAATGATCTCTCCATGTGGAAGAAAATCCCTTAAGATTTGTCCCAAAGTTTATCTCATACTGTTTTCCTAATGCAATATGGTTTTAATTACCTCTAATCCGAACGTTATGCTTATTGACTGCAATCGGATTGTAGAAGGCATTGGTATCATCACTCTGCACATGTTGCAGCGGATATGGACGAAAATTTAATACAGACTGAACATTCTACATGTTACCGTAGGGACTTCGTGGAAGTGTACTGATTTTTAAGTAACTTAATTCGTTCAACTTATTTTTGCAAATAAACCTTCTTTAAATTGTTTGGTATAGGGGACACATTGAAAATAGAGCACTTCGGCGTACATATGCAGTATACGGTACTGTATTATTTACAATAAATGAAAACTTGAACAAACCGACAATAATAATAGTATTTAAAACAGTAAAATTAATACTAATAATATCAAACAAATTAAAAAATTGAACAAACACTACTAAGTATTATTATAACAATGTTAATGCTAGTTAAAATCAATAGACACAGTATTAACAATAAAACAAAACAATATGGATGATCTAATAGACAGCTCCTATTTAATAGATATGCAGAAATCGAAGGAAAAACAAAATCAATGAAGGTCTACTAATTGTATTTAGTTCGTAATACAGATTAATCTTCATATAATTTACTGAAAATAAAATAAATTATTAATTCTTAAAATAATACAATAATCAAATAGTTCCACTACTTTGTTATTAACAAACGCTCTACTATATTATTTGTTTTATTTTAACTTCAAATAAAATACCTGTAAGATTCAGCGAAAGAGCAGTGAGAGCCGCCACTGATGCTAATTGTATGTAAACAGTAATCACTTTAGAAGGAGAGATAAGTTACCGTATTCCATGTACCAACTTGTCTTTCTGCTGCCTTTTAAGGCAACTTGTTTCGTCTTTCTCTTTCAATCAAGAAATGTTTGAAATAATCTTTACTTCATTATTTTTCTCCAGTGCCACAATCTAAACCCTATTCTTTTAACAGTTTCAATTATAACGCACAAAATAAACCAAGAATTCGTATATCAATATTGTGACTTGTTACTTACCCTCTGAATGAATCCGAAACAAAATAGAACTTACCTGAAAAAAAAAGAGAACAAAATCAATGCCATGAGAATTATATGACAAAATCACATAAAACCTCTATCAGATTCACCAGTACTGTACTCCCAAAGAAAAAAAATCTCACGAAGGAATGCGGCTGAGCTGAACGCCACGCGAGTCTAGGTTGTATTGTACATTTCGAAAACATAGTTTGGCAATGAGCTGTAACTTAATTAGAAACTAATATAACACCTATAACTAATATAACATTTAAAACTAGTGTGACGTCATGAGTATAACAGTCAAATTAACACAATAAATCTTGTTGGATGTTATGTAGAGTACATTGGAACAACAATCGCCACGTCATTACTACCCAATGGAATGCGAACTCAACACTCTCGTGACACACTACACCGCCATCATAGCGCGGAGATTTTTTTATGGGAGTAAAATACCAGGATTTGGATTCGGGATTTACGAATAGCAATCACAAACTCAACCGATTAAATCGTCCCTCTCCCTGCCCTCTCTTTTGTTTACACACGGTACCCATTAAACGAGTATACAGAGACATGTCACGAAAGAAGTAAGAATAAAGCCTTAAGAAATGTAGGGATTATTATTTTTTAAATACTAGCTATTGGACTTCTACAATTTCCAGTTTGAGTTCACCATATCTACATTTATAGTTTAAATTAAAAAAAAGAGAAATAATAAAAAAGTAATTATTCTAATAAAACATGTATTTTTTATTGAAACCACCAGGTTGTCATTACGATATTTCTGGTATTCTCTCCTGACACTGGCGTACGTGTAACCCACTTCTGGGGTTGGGGCGACTAGAAAATGGGGTTACGCTGCCCCGATGATATATGATAGGTGATGATGCGCCAAGAGTGGTCTTAATCCTAAAATTATTATAAATGAGGTGAGGATGATAGTGATGGCCAGATGGTGTTCGGGGACCGTTTGGGCCTTAAAGTTTCCTGGCATTTGTCTTAAAGATGAAGAAAATCCAGAAAAAAATTCACCCAGGAAACTTGTCCCGACCGAGGATCTAACTTTCGGGCCCACTGCGTGACAAGGCAGCTCGCTACCCCGAGACTACATATCCGAGTAATTTAACGTTATCCCTGTCAGAAGATTTTTCTTAAACTCTGGACCACACATATTCATGTTTACAACATAACGACCTACAGAGAAGCATTCTCGCGTGAATGTTGGGAGCTTGAACCGTTTAGCTGATTTTACGATGGGAGTAAGATCTCTCGAATTAAATATTATTGGTAATATAAAATAAGTATATTTTAAAAGACAAACCTTGAGGATGCCGGACACAGGTTCTGGCGAAACGTCGGGGAACTACAAGCCTGAAGACTACGGCCAACAGCCCGGAAATCTTCTACAAGATCATCATAATAACTCCGGCCGTGAAAACCTCAGTCAATATAGTATATTCTAAGTTTGGTTCCCAACATATTTATGCTAAAATTGGATTTCATTCTCAATTTCTTCAATTAATTATTATTTATTCATAATGGTTAGCATGTTTGCTAGTAAGTTAACTGAGGCGTATCTATTATACCACCGGAAATATTTCTTTATGTAAGCGATCTGGAACTAGGTCCAGTTAGTCTCTTTAAGGATATAAATAAAACTGAAACAAAAATATAATAAAATATCCATGACCATATAATTTTGTTCATAACTGGAAAACATTGTAACAAGTATTTTCCATCTGGTTCTATTTCTTGTCAAAATATTTGCATGTTTATAACTGTTATCTCGTAAGATTCTAACAAGGATTAAATTTCTGGTCTGTTGCATCTGAGATGAGCTGGTCTCTCCATCGCTTCTTAAATCTTCACTGAGGTAACCTATCACCGAGCATCCGTGATATGTGACCGCACCTGTTATCTCAGTAAACTTTTTTTTTAAATTATAAAACTAGCTGATTGCCCAGCGGTGCTAGGACATTTATTGATTTCATTATCTTGGCAACTATCACCAAAAACTGTGGATTCGACTCCATTCTCGGTAAATTTGGAAATATTACTTCTCTTTCTTAGGGTTGCTAGAGAACTAATATGGGTATAAACGACATCGAAGCTGTCACCAATCAGATAACTATCTGATTATAATCGATCCCGAAGACCATGGTTTCGACACTAATCTCGGCCATTTTCAACATTTTATGTTTCACTCCTCACCCTCTTAAGAATGTAAGGGTCAAACTTGAGCGTAAATGGCATCCGGACCATCAGATTCGCGACCCCAAACACTATGGATTCGACACTAATCTCACCCAGTTTTAACTTATTTACCCCTTCACCCTCATGGGGGGGGCGATGGTCAAACCTGGGCTCAAATACCATCTGGATTGCCACCAATCAGCTTACCGATTTAAAAAATAGGGATTCGACATAAATTTCCATTCATTTTTTATTTTAGTTATTACCCTTCATCATTCCCTTAGAGATGCTATGGATCAAATTTGGCTATAAATTATATTGGACTGCCACTAATGTCTTAGCGACGCCAAAAATTATTATCAATTCGATACTAACATTTGTTGTTTTCAATTTTATTTTATTTATTTATTTAGATTTCTCACCACACTTTTAGTTGCATTAGAGGACTCTTGGAACCTTTTGCAGATTGTAAGTTATACGCGTACCGGATTTGGTTATAGAATTATGCTGGAACATATAGGCCTATAGTTCGTTATCCACCTCTTTTCCCTCTCTAGGAGTGCTGGGTATTTTACCAGTTACAGCCACATTTCCGAATCATAATTCATATGCACCAAATTTGGTTGACATTTCTCCAGGCATTCGAGACTTATGCTGGCATAATACACACTTAAACACATTTTTTTACGACAAAGGGTGATTTTTAAGGGTATTACAACTCTCTTATAGCCTAAAAACTTCCCAGGAAACTCCTGAACATTTTCAAAAAGCTCTATCACAATCGGATGAACGTTGTGGCAGCGCATGAAGCACGAACAGACATTGATTTTTTATATATTAGATCACAATAGTATCGGTAAGTAACATGGGGTTTTTATTTTATTTTTTGTGGTTTCAGTGATGATTCTGATGTTTCATTCTTATAGAATGGAAACCTAACGATAAAAAAAGAGAGCAGCCCCCCAAGGGTCTTATCGTCTCATCTCAGCCGCTTTAATCCTTTTAACAAGAGAACTTCAACCATTGCACGACGAAACCCACCTTGAAATTTCTCCCACAGAAGCGTTGTGATGCACGAAGGCCGTGTCCAAAACACCATCTGCCACTTTTAACAGTAAGATCCAGAAATGCTTGAGTAGAGTGGAATGGAGTGAGGCGGGCGCGGTTAGGAGGGCAGATTGTCAGGATTATCCAGTCCATCAATTCAGCAGTCGTATTACTTACCTGTAGTTTAAATGAAATATCTTGTGTTGGGATTTAGTGCCTTGCAGTTAAGAGCGATATTTTGGACGAGGCTTTGGTACATCACAACGCTTCTCTGGGAAAAATTTCAAGGTAGGTTTCGGCGAGCAATGGCTGACGGTTCCCATGTAAATTTATTTGATGTTAAATATTTTTGATCCATATAACAAAGTTTTATATAATTTTAACAAAATATCCATCAAGTAAGCAACTACGGATATTGCATCAGTAGATTTAACAAGCCACAAAAATAAATGATCTTTTCCTTATGGAAAAGTATCCTGCACGTAGCAAAATTTGTATAGATTCAAAAATACGGTACTGGAGAGAGCAAATCCATATACCTATTTTGGATATACATATACATATTTTGATGAAGTAGACATATCAAATTAAATTATTAATGACAATAATAATAAATGCAATGAAATCTTCACGAGCCAAGAAAGTTATCAGAGTACGGTTATACAAAACTTTAGCAAGACTTGCATGTTATTATGGCAGTGATGAGTGGACTTTAAGGAAAGGAGAGGAGAATAGGATAACTTCCAGTGAAATGAGATTCATGAGATATACAGCAGGGTACATCAAGTGAGATTACAAACGCAATAATCATATTTTGAAGGAACTACGTTTAGAACCAGTCATTAAGTACATATATGAATACCCGAACAACTGGATGAATAATTTGCGACGATGTGTTCAGATGGAGTTATTGTCCAACGGAGAAGAGATCTCCTTGCCGTCCAAGGATCTAATGGATACAAAATTCATCAGTGAGATCGTAACATGCCTATAGAATAGGTATAAGACTAGTACGGATGAAGAAGAAAGAAGATAACAAAGTTATGACTTCCATTGTTTTATTAGAATTTATAAACTGTCTCTGGTCTGACTTTTCTTAGTAATGTTGATTTCATTGTATCTAAAAATGGTTGAATTTTGGATACTTTTATGTAGAAAAGATTACAATCACATTTTATCTAACGCATTTAACTCGTTTTCAAATGTCCTTTTTCAAGATATGTTTAGTCTACTAATATTCCGAAGAACTACTAATATTCTTCTTGCCTTGCGGATTCCGAAGGACACCATCCATAAAATACTACAATGCAAATAATACAGGTTTTGGAAGATGTTATAATATATAAATGGTTATGGGAAGTAAAACTTCAGGCGTTGACACCCTCATCCGAGTGAAATAATAGTAGCAATCATTAATTTCATATCGTTACTGAAACATATTATAGCAGTACAACATTAATATACAATGCAAAGTGGTATTGATATATCTAACTCACAAAAACTAGCACCGCGTACATGTAATGAAGAGTCTGCATTAACACCAAAACATGTGTTCTATCACTCTTCACATCGACAAATAAATTCCTTTTTATTCCCATGTGTCATTTTGCTACGAAAAAACAGTTATTTGTGACGTACCATGTGACAAAAACCAGATAAAGGCATTGCTTGGATTCGCCGCAATCGTCAGGCATCTTCTCCGGCAGCTGAGATGGGCGGGAGTGCCTATACGTGGCTTGCAGGCGTTTCCAACGGAGTGAGAAAGCACGATTACGTAAGCTTCTTTTTAAGAGACTAGGCAAATGCGAAACAAGTTACTCACGTAGAGAACAACAAATCATCCTTATTCTACACAATAAAGGCATCATAAATTACAGTATATTATTTTTTTTATCAAAGATCGATATATGAAATATAGGCTAGATTTTTAAATGATTTAAGTTACGGTATATCACGGAACAATTTTAGTGACGACGACGAGAATGATATAATAATAATAATAATAATGATAATGGTAATTAGTTCAAGGAATAGATCATTGCCCCTTCGGGCTTCACAAGAAGTCAGACCATAACTTTCTAGGACGTTCAGTATCTTGTCATCCTCTTGCTTGGTACTTCCTTGCTAGTAGTGAATATGGTTACTCACTAATTCTGTCTATAATTACACTCAGTGTAGAAAGTACTGATACACTTAATAATATCACAGACAAAAAAAAAATCATTATGCAGTGCCTTCAGTATAAATCGCAACCCTAAGAGCCTGACAATCAGCCTGCAGGCCAAGCGGTCAAAGCACCCCCGTATCCAGGTCATTGAACTGGCGGGCGCGCGGGCGGCAAAGCAGGTTCCATTCTCAACCTATCTACCCCTATTTACTGTTACTTGCGTAACTGTAAGGTACAGTCCTGTTTTCCGAAGTTTTTCTTAACCAACTTATGAATTTGTGATCAGTTTAACATGGTGTATATCACTGAACAGATAGTATTTTTACTTTGAATAAATGCAAAGAAGGAATCTTACAAAATATATCGTCGTAAATTTTGCCGTCAGTTCTCTAACGGAACTGCCCCAAATAAAACCACGACTTAAAATATTCGAACTTAAAAGAAAATATTCGAAATTGTGAACTCCAACATTTCAAGGCAGGAATTGGATAGCGTATTTCAAAATCTTCTTCGCCGGTTTGAACCTTGTATTGAAGCTGAAGGAGATAATTTTGAAAATAATTTGTCATATGGTAAGGAATAAAGAATATAAAATTCGGATTTTATTATAATGCGATCTCAAATCATTTTCACGGCTACTAAGATTTATTTGGTAAGAAAACCATACGAGATCCGTGTGACGAGCGGTTGCCAGGCGGAAGGGTCGCGTCTAAAAATGAAGGGTCTGTATACAAAATAAAAAATATATACACCTTCAAATTGCACTCTGTGAAGTTAAATATATACAGTTTCCTATATTTTAACGTAACAATTAAAAAGAAAAAACTAATTTATACACGAACAAAACTTAACAAAGAGAACTATTGATACAGTGCTAAGTTTCATTCCTCAGAATCTGCACATGAAGTCGAGTGGGGGTGGGTCTGGTAGTGTTGTTAGGCGCAAAGGTAGAGAGACTACAGGAGAAGAAAGGCAATTAATCATTATTTTGCATAATCAGTGTAAATCGTTAAATTTAATTGTTGCAATAATTGGAAGGCCAGCATATAACTGATAAGAGTTGGCGAACGAAAATCTTTCGAAAATAGCCATAGATTAGAAGGTCCCAGAAAACTTGATGTTATTGTTGACTATTTAACTCATGCCCCAACTGGAAGTCGATGACCAATCACGTTACAATGATTTTTTATTTATAACCAATCACAGTCGTGTTTCGCCTAGAATTTACCAACTAAAGTTTATCATAATAAAGAAAGCACCTCCTTTTTTAACATTCTGAATAGGTCATAGCATTATTTTGCAGTGACTGACTCAACAAGAAATACGGCTACCAGATTGTATATATAGTGCATGAATGTCAACACACACCGCATGCGGGAGTTAATATAAAAACATTTGTAGCAATTGATTATACCACCAAAAAAATAAACCACTGTTTGCACTTTCTTAAATGTATTTTTTTCCAGAAAAATATAATTGTCATATTTACATCATAGGACATCAGAAATGAATTAATATACAGTTTAATGTGTTTCATTTTTTCTCCACTAGAGTGCATTCTTATAATATTGCGTTCCTTTGGCAATAAATAATATGATCTGGTTGCAGTGACGAACAAAAGAAGCAAATGAACCGTACCAATCGATTCTCATTTATTTTCAAACATCGCCGTTTACATTAAATATATAAATATTTTAAAAAGGAGATGCACTATCTCCTCTACTATTTAATTTTGTACTAGAGCATGCCATTAAATCTTTAGAGAATGAGGAAGGCTTACAACTGAATGGTATTAATAAGCCGTTAGTTTATGCTGATGATGTAGTATTATTGGCCGATAGTGAGGAGATACTAAAGAACAACACGCACACACTATTGAGTAATACTAAGAAATTGGGACTGGAAGTAAATATCAATAAAGCTAAATATATGGTCACACGTAGAAATACATTATATAATGGAAATGGACAGCTAATGACAAATGAGGGAAATTTTGAGGAAGTGGCTGAATTCAAATACCTAGGAACAATGATCACAAATAGGAATGAGATGCACAAAGAAATAAAACATAGGCTCAATTCTGGAAATGCATGCTATTATACATTGCAGAGACTCTTGATATCCCAACTCCTTTCAAAAAACGTTAAACTGAAAATATATAAAACTATTATTGTACCAGTTATATTATATGGGTGCGAAACATGGACTCTTACTTTAAGAGAGAGGTAAGGAGATTACAAGTATTTGAGAATAAAGTACTTAGGAAAATTTTTGGACCAAAGAGAGATGAAGACAGGTGAATGGAGAAGACTACATAACAATGAACTACGTAGTCTTTATAGGAAGCCAGATATAATAAGAACTGTTAAGTCTTGTAGACTGCGTTGGGCAGGACATGTTGCACGTATGGGAAATGAAAGACTTGCATGGAAGCTTCTTGTAGGAAAGCCAGAGGGAAAGCGCCCAGTTGTTAGACCAAGAATGAGGTGGGAGAATAACATTAACTATGATTTGAGGGAAGTAGATTATACAGGGAATGATTGGAAAGCATTAGCTCAGGATAGGGATGTATGGAGAGCTTATGTCCGTGCGGCCATGAACCTACGGGTTCGATAGTGCCAGTGAGTAAGTAAGTAAGTAAGTAATATTTTAAAATAACTATATTTAAATAATGATTTGTGAGTAAACAGCTTAATTTTATTCGTTAAATAGTCCTAATAAATGCCACTCTTGATTTCCAAATTCTCTATATAAATTCACTCACTTCGTGACTCGTGAATTTATCGATAATTTGGAAATCACTCCTGGCATTACTTATGAAAAAGCATTAATGAGAAAAGCAATGCAAAATCCTCAAAGCAGTGCACCTATATTAGCAGCTAGTATCAAGAATGAATTTAATACTGGTATTTCTCTTAGCAATGTTCGTAATTGTCAAATAGGTAACAAACTACATGGGAGAACAACCCATTGGGATCATATAAGATTTTGTATTTATGCAAGATAATGATACCAAGCACACAGCTTTCAATAAGCATTTATGGATTTTGTATAAAACTCCAAAATACATGGTAACACCCTCACAATCTCCGGAAATAAATCCATTGAGAATTTATGGGAACATCTGAAAAGGAGAATTTGTCGAAGGCAGATTTCTAACAAATAAGACCTGAGAGATGCTTTGGAAAAGAATAGAAAATTTACCTTCTTCAGTAACTTCAAATATAGTCGTGTCGATGCCGTGCTGTCTTCAAGCCATATTGGAATGAAAAGAGTTCCCAACCAAGTCTTGAACTCAAAAAGTAAAGACTCAAAACAGCCATTAATATGAGATTGTATCAACACTTTTTGTTTCTTATTTTTTTATTGTTCGTGTATAAATTATTATTTTTATTCATTAATCGTTATGTTCAAACAAAATAAACTACTTAACTTCGTAGAGTGCTATTATAGGCATATATTTTTCTTTTTGTATATATTGAAGAAATAATTAAATTATTTATGTCTGCGATATTTTTAAGTGTTGATACACTTAAAATATATATATATATATTAAAAAAACGAACGAGCGGACTCTTGATGTCGAACATTTAAAGTTTTAACGCGCGATTCACACGAGTAAAATAATTGCATAATACAGCGACAATACGCTCCCCTTCCTCCAATGAAGAGCATTCTTTTAAGCACAGTAAGCCAGCGAACGTTTACCTCTGTGCCTTATGACTTGCTTCGTATGCAAGAGGTCACAGGTTCGATTCCCAGTGAGGTTAAATTTTTTTTAAATTGTTACAATGCTTTCTAATTAATTATGTAAGTCCAGTCTTAAAGAAAAAACGAACTAACTATTTGGAAGTATTACTATTTTATTATTATTATTATTATTATTATTATTATTGTACATAATATATGGGCTAATATTAGGCTGGACTTGACCTATATAAACTAAATATTTTGAGGGGGTGAGGCGTTTTCCTCACTAAATACGTAATAGATAAATTATATATATACTAGCTGGCCCGGCGAACGTCGTATCGCCTTTAAATATTTTTACGCTAATTTTTCCGATGTTTTATTGTTATCTGCTATTCGGGGCGGAAACAAATCAAATATGATAAAAATAGGTCCAGCCGTTCTTGAGTTATAAATAGTGTAACTAATCCGATGAAATGAATAGTTTCTTCCAACATCGGGAAATGTATAAATACACATGGGAACAGCCAACAAAAAGTCTCAAATCAATAATTGATTATATAATTGTGAAACAAAAACGAGATATGATAGTGAAAGATGTTAGAGTGTACAGAAAACCAGATTGCGGAAGTGATCATTATATGTTTTTGGGAAAATCCATATTAACAAGTAGGAAAAAACAAAATATTGAAGTAACGGAAGACAGAATAAATACAACCCGTTTGAATGAACAAAGATATAAAGTAAGCTTACTCTATGACGAGAGAATAAAATATATTTTTCAATCAAGATTAAAACAAAAACTTAATTTAAATTTAAGTAAATCTGCAGTGGAAATGTATGATCAACTAAAGGAAAGTATACATTCAGCAGCTTTAGAACCACTTGGGACAGAAAATCTAGAATCAAAAAGACATAATGAATGGTTTAATCACGATATTAAAAAAAAATAGAAGAAAAAAGAAAGCACGGATGAAATGGTTATCAGATCACTCAACAACATCTCGAAATGAATATATCACTTTAAAGCATAAAACAAAGGTGGAAGTGAGAATAACAAAAAATGAATACTGGGATAATATATGCTCGATTGGATATGGTAGATCCAAAAGAAGCTTGGAAAACATTACAAAATATCAGGAAATCAGAAAGAAAGAAGATAAATATTCAGTTGATAAGACCATCAGAATGGATGCAACATTATAAAGGTTTACTTCAAGAAAATAGAAATGAGTTTCAACTTCAAGATACGGATGTAGAATATAAATTTGACACTCCAGAGATAACAGAAGATGAAGTAAAAAGAGCTTTGAAAGAGGCAAAAAAATGGGAGAGCACCAGGACCAGGGAATATTCAGACGGAACTCCTAAAACAAGGAGGAGATATTTTAGTAACATTTTTAACAAAACTTTTAATAAAATTGAAATTGGAGACGATATCCCAGAAGACTGGAATTTATCGTATATTACTTCTATTTTTAAAAAAGGTGATAAAAACTGTGTTCCAATTATAGAGGTATAAGCGTTTTACCTTCAACAGCTAGGATTTTTAGTAACATTATAAATTTTAAACTTAAGGAGATAAAAGACAACTTAGGAGAAGAACAATGTGGATTCCGGAGTGGAAGATCATGTATTGATATTTTCTGTATTAGACAATTACAAGAGAAAATCCTAGCAAACAATAAAGAACTACATATGACCTTTATTGATTTAGAGATGGCATATGATAGTGTACCTCAACAATGGTTATGGACGGCAATGAGAAATATGAATATCTGTGATAACTGGATTCATACTGTTAGGAGGATCTACAGTAATACAACAGCTAAAGTAAAAATACAGAATAATTTAATAGAGGAATTCACAGTGAATAAAGGCCTTAAGCAGGGATACAGATTGTCACCAATTCTTTTTAACATTTATTTAGACCAGGCTCTTAACTTGTGGTATAAAAAATGTTCTGAAATGGGTATTCCTATAGGAGGAAAAGTACTGCATTCATTGTTGTTTGCAGATGATCAAATAATTTTTGCAGGGGAAGATGATATTAAATATATGATAAATAAACTAATGGAAGAATATAAAAAATGGGGACTGAATATAAATTTACAGAAAACAGAATATATGTGTTTGGGAAAGAATGTGGATGACCTCATACTTGAAACAGGGAAAATAAAAAAAATGTGAATTTTTTAAATATCTTGGGTCAATAATTACAAGTTCAGGTAGGGCCTACATGTGAGAGAGATGTACATACTAAAATTGCAATGGCAAAAAATGCAACTAAGACATTGCATGGAATAATTTGGAACAAAAATATTACAATGGAAAATAAAATGAAAATTTATAAGAGCATAATACAGAATATTTTGTCATATGGAAGTGAAACTTGGTCTTTGACGGAATTACAAAAGAATAATATTATAACAGTTGAATTTGATTATTTTCGAAGAAGCCTCCAAAAAACAAGACAGGATAAAATAAGAAATGAATTCCTTTGGAGAAAAATGAATGTCACCACATCTATTGTTAAGAGGATTGAAAATCGAACGCTTAAATGGTATGGCCATGTACAAAGAATGGTAAATGAAAGACGGCCAAAAAATATATACCAATGGTCACCACCTGGAAGAAATAAACGTGGCAGACCAAGATGGAAATGGAAAACCTACGTCAGAACTATAATGGATGATAGGAATTTGGAAGAGGGAGATTGGAATGATAGAAATAAATGGAAACTGAAGATGGCAAACCTATAGGTGGGGGAAAGCCGAAGAAGAAGAAACATCCATTAACTTCAGCCGGGTTTGCACAGGCGAGCCTCAGAACCACAGCCGAGTATGGTATCCACTAGTCGACCGGGACATGCACAGTAAGAAGAGCTAGAGTACCGTATAACTACCTTCTTCTTCGTAATTAGCAAAACAGCCCAAGTGGACCCTTGCTTCCTCCATTCATCCCTCTCCAATTTCCCATTTTTGCCCTCTGCAGATCCCACCACACACAAATCCTATCATGATCTTGTTCTATCTGGATATATGTTTTAAAAATGTATTTAACTTTCCTATTAATCTCCATTCGATTCACATTCGCACCTTGACAGTCTGATAAATGTTATTCAATTCAGTTATTTATCTTCAGTTTGATTATGTACTTTACTATTCCTGTATTATTGTAAAGCTGTTTTCTCTTTCGTAAGGACATGTTCTGAAACGCTTATTTCTTTATAAACCCTATTAATTGTACTACTATATTTACAATGCACTAGACAGCTATTTACGTAATAAGTTGCGGGAAGTAACTGATTTTAGATGGATGCATGGAGACTGTCCATTGACGGGAAAGGATGGCGGGCCATACATGTCGAGGGCATAGCATATACTTTAGCCCAAATTGAATACAAAATAGAAGTTAACCGCTATCTAATTAATAATAATAATAATAATAATAATTTATTTATTCTGGCAGAGTTAAGGCCATAAAGCCCTCTCTTAGATTTAGCACAGAAAAAAATGTTCAGACATCGTCACAAAAGTGATTATTTAAATAAGAATTGGTCACAACGGAAATGTTTACAACTTCATTGTTATGGATAGAACCAGAATTTTATGTAACATCAACTTGAAAAATATGTACATAAATATATAATCAAAACTGGTTAAATAGGGTATGTAAATATATGATAAAACAATTAGATATAAAATATTTTGTTTCTCACATTTCTTTGTACAAGTCGTTAGATGGTGATGTAGGGTATGTAAAGGATGGAAGAGATGTATTAAAATAGTTCTTTCCTGAAGAAACCGCTACAACATAGCCCGCCTACACTTGGCTATAATCGTGATACAATAGCAGTATGTTGGTATAAGTTTTAATCCTAATTTTTATTTCTAATATCAGTACCTCAGTCCATTTTCATAACTTTTTAGGAGATTGAAAAAAAAATTGTTTCCATGGTATAATAATTGCATATTGCTCGTGGTAACTGATATTAACAGAGTCTAGCTTTTTAAGATATTATTTTGGCATACAGTAGCGTTGATTTGTGTAACATTTTAATAAAGAGTTAATTAAAAATTTACAATTTTTATAAATAAAATGCGCCCCCTTTCAACAAAATATTTTCAAAATATTTATTTCTTGATACTTGCTCTTATGGACAACATAAACTGTCTGAATCTTCTAAATGTATAGATGTTTATTTAAACCAAGTTATATTACATATCTTAATACTGACTGCACAAATTAAGCATTTTTTAAAAAAAAAAGTATGTAAGTAAAATCAGTGATATAAAAAAAGTTATTTCATTATTTATATCTACAATAACAAACTAATTACTCACTGTCCCGTGGAATGGCTCTGTAAACATTCTGATATCCGTTTTATTAATGTCTGGACGTCTGCATACTTTATGGAGCTGATGGGTTCCAATGAGTGATATTTATTCTATTAACTGTAGAGAAATCATGCGTTGATGTAGGAGATCAAACTCTTGAAATGTTGTAATGGAGAAGGCATCTTATAAGAAATGAAGAGCACAGGGAAAAATCAGATAACTCACTTTTTTTTTGTCTAAATGGAGTTTGAAGTGTCATTAAATTCTCCATGGAAAGCACTATCATTTAGAAGTGTGAAACAGTAAAATATGTCGTTTAGTCATTCCCATCCAGAGTTTTAACGTGTGATTGCGGGTCACAATATTTTGAAATTATTATTAGTATACATCGGTAACAAATTATATAAATACAGGGACACACCATGGCGTAGGCTAGTTCATTAATGTTCATTAGGTTTGAGTCCCGATAGGGTCACGATATTTAAACTGATTTAAATCGTCTACCGCACTGAGACCCTGAGTCGACTCGGCCTCTAACGGAAATGAGAACCGGAAGTTTGCACTGGAGGCAAAGTAGGCGATCACGCAGGTCTGACAATCGAACTGATATTTCGTGATGTCTACAAATGTGAGAGCTTTAGCCTCCTACTGCCCTAAGAGCCTCCTAAAGACCAGCACTTTACCTTCACCTTACTTATGAATAAGCACAATTAAATTAATAACACAAAACTATATAAAACAATGGAAAACGTTTACAATACCTCGACCAAGATTTTTTTAAGTTCTACAGAATAATAAAGCGCGTGCACGAACGCTTAAAGAGACTTCCGCAGACATATCTGTGAAATCGGTATGACCAACCTTCACAATAAATTCCCAAACATGTTTATAACAAACGGATTTACACCAACTTACCCTTCCTAACCTAATAAAATAAATTAGATGCATGTTATTTAATGAAGTGTAAACTAATCTGATATACACTCTTTTTCCACCGGAACCTAACATAATGAAGTGAGTGAACATCCATTTCTTAAAATATATTTTCGAATGTTGATCATTTCGATTTCCCAGATATCTCCGCCATCTACCGGAAGTTATTTCAAGCGATCGCGCAAGCGCACAATTCTGTAGGACTTAGAAAACATTATTTGAGATAATGCGACAATTTGCGTACGTGTAGATAAATATAATTATAATTATAAAAACATAAGTATCGTTACAAAACGTTTAAAATAGTACGAAATGTTTGTGAAGACCGAAAAAAGTACATAAAGCAACAGTATTATAAAAATTTAGTATGGAAAAATCAATGTATTCTCCACTTTAGTTCTATCTACATGTTTATACAGGACAGAAAACTACGGCTCACAGGTAGAGACTTGAGGCACCCGAGATTAAATTGCTTAGACCTCTAGCAGTATCTTCCCTTCATCACAAAATCAATGAGTCTACTAGTAAGGAATTACACATCTCAAGTATACAGAAAGTAAAAACAAAAGTAATGGCATTTTGTGGAAGAAATACTCTGCGTGCAAAAATAGTAATTAGAGACGAAATTATTGAACAAGTATCCCACTTTAAATATTTAGGGTGACATCAGCTATGGGTATGATAAAGATATTGAACACAAAACACATCAGTTTCAAGCTATTTGTGGTACAATAAATAGAACATTGAATAATAAAGCCCATAAACAAACAAAATTAAAATTTTATAAAACAATGGCTGTCCCTGTCCTTTTGTATGGCTGTCCTTTTGTATGGGAGTGAATCTTGGATTACCACTACCAAACAAGAAAGTAAAATCCAAGCAGCCGAGATGAAATTTTTAAGAAGAGTAAAAGGCTGCATTAGAATGGACCAGATAATAAACGAGGATATCCGTGAAGAACTGCAGATCTACTTCATAAAAGAAAATATATTTAATAAGATACAGTGGAAAGAACATGTAGAAAGAATGGAAGAAAGAAGATTACCAAATAAAATCTTCCATTATTTTCCAAGAGGAAGAAGAGATGTCGGACGTCCTCAGAAGAGATGGTCTTACATCTATTAGTGAAGACGGAACAGGCAACTCTTGCCTAAACCAGGAAGTGAAGAAGAAGAAGTAGTATACAGAAATAATAATAATACAGATCAAATTGGTATTTGCATTTACAATGAACGTAACAAAATTAATTACATCGAAAACATACAGGTACAGGCCTGAAGAATTGGAAAACCTGAAACGCGGTAGCGAGAACAGATATAAAATCTTGCGATGAAACCGATCAAATGATCCAATGCATTAAGCATAATTATGAAGATATAAGTACATATATAACACTAGTACCACAGCAACAAAAAAAAAGTGGCTTCCTATAAAAAAATAATTATACGGAAATCAAATGTTGGATGCACTCCGTAGCGTAGTTGATTAAAGAATTACGCTACAAGATGGAAGGTAAGGATTCGAGTCCCTATGGGGTCAGAACTTTTAAACCGGCCTAAACTTCTGGCGGCATCATGGCCCTGGGGTCGAATCATCCTCTAACGGAAACGAATACCGGACTCTTGTTCTGGGGGAAAAAGACGGTCTACGCAGGGCTGAAATCTCGTCTCGATTGTCTAGAAGGGTGTAGTTGATTAAGCGTTTACGCTACAATATGAAAGGTCAAGGGTTCGAGTCCCGGTGGGAAGAAGGCTTTTAAAATGGCCTAACTTTCTGGCGGCATCATGGTACCGTGGTCGAATCATCCTCTAACGGAAAAGAATATCGGGCCCTTGTTCTGGGGGACAAAGACGGTCGTCCGCAGGGCGGAAATCTCGTCCCAATTATCTAGAGAGGTGTAGTTGATTAAGGCTTTACGCTACAGTACCGGAAGGTCGGGGGTTCGAGTCCCGATGGGAACAAGACTCTTAAAATGCCCTTACCTTCTGGCAGCAACACGGAACTGGGGTCGAAATAGCCTTTAAAACGGAAATGAGTATCGAAACCTTATTCTGAGGGTAAAGATGGTCGTCACGCAGGGCTCACATCTCGTTCCGATTGTCAAGAAAGGTTGGACCTTAACTCCTACCATCCCAAGGCCTCCTTAGACCTGTAGTGGAATCACTTTATCTTTAAACAAAACGTTTCTACTCTATCTTATAAATAATAGGCCTGCATTTCAATATCTGAGAGAATTTTTTACTTATCTTTTTATACACCCTAGGATTTAAGTCTATAATTCAAGTAATTAATAAATTATATTAGTAGGCTAAATAAAAAAGTACCAACGTAGTTCAGTTTTATGACATATAATCCAGGTTGAATTGCAATTGCATGACGTCTGAATACTCAAAACAAGAAAAAGTGCATTAGTGTGCATGGTTTGATGTGACCGTTAGCAGGCAGATAACAGGGTGGAGCGCAAATCCATCCCCATGGTCTGCAGAACCGGTCCGACACTAGCGTAATAAACCAAAACTACAAAGCAACGGGACCCGGTAACTCGGCCACCAAGTACACTCCGATTTGCAACATAGTAAACATTACAGACATTCTAGCATTAATCTACACTCCAGCAGACATTACAATCGATTTAGGACATTTCAAAACCAACATACACTAAATCAACCATTCCAACAGACATGCCACCAAATATAACAGGGTGTCCAGCAAATTGCAAATATTAAATTCCCGACTATTTCTCGGTTTTTTCATGACATCAAAGAATAATTCACCAGTTTTTTGAACGCTAAATTAAATTAATTCCATTAAAGCTACTTTTGTAAAAAATATAGTTTTGCATGTGTAGACAATAAAAACATATTATTTATTTTTATGGTAAGGTCTAAAATATGAATACCAAAATATATATCTTTTTTTATTTGAATATGGACTACCTCATGAAAAAAATACCAACATTCTCACGTTAAAATTACTTTATTCGTATCTTTCTTTTTTGTCGTTCGATTCTTTCGTCTATGTCTACTTCATTTTGTAAAGCTTATTTCTTTTCTTCCAGTTCTTTTATACAAATCTCAGTTTTTTTTTCAACTTTGTTTTTTTCTTTTTTTTCTTTGGACGATTCATTTTTTCGATCTAACTCGGCTTCCATATATTTTGAATATGCCTGTTGGCTCGTTCCGGTTTCATGAAAGCTAGAATTGTTAAAATTGTTCAGACTATCCGTGGGCGTCTAGCATTTCTCTTTCCGTGTGGTTTATAATTCAGCAATAATTCTGGAAATATTTCTTCTGGCATTTTATCAACAATGTTCTTTCCAGGCGTTCCTATATTTAACTATTCGATCTGTAAGTTTGAAAATATTTAGTTCCTTTCTTACATCTTCATTTCTTTTCTTATCCAGCAGAGTATACCCTGCTATTTTTTTAATCGCATCTGAATTACTTCCAATGTTTGTTCTTGTCTTTTAGCAATCGGCCAACAATCTGATCCATACGTCAATACAGGAACAGCCATTACTTTATAAATGTAATTTTTGTTTATTTTCTTCTATTTTTCTTAGAATTAATTTATTTTATCATTAATATCTTCAATTTTAACATTTGGAAGCTACAAAAAAATGGGAATAACAGGCCATATGTTACACTAGGCTACATCCTTTGTAACACAAAGATGGATAGCTTCCAAGTATAACAACCTCCAATCAAATTACGTCCAAACCAAAACAGGACTGCCACAAGGCGCCGTCTCAAGCACCACCCTCTTCAATAGTTACATCAATGACCTCCCTAAGGAAATCAAAACTAATCAGCACATCAAATGTGCACTATTTGCAGATGATTTAGTCATACGAAGGACAATTCAGCCAGAAACCACAAAGAACAACTGCAGAAGTCTATGGACAATGCCATAAAAAGACTACAACACTGGTGCACAATTAACAACATGGAAATTAGCATGTCAAAAACATTTTACCAGTACTTCTCACTAAGACACACAAGTGAATCCTTCAACATACCAATCAACAATAGCCCGGTAACCAAATCCAATTGCACAAAATACTTAGGAGTCCATCTAGATAATAAACTAAACTGGGAGCACCATGTCAACAAGATCGAAGAAAAAGCTAACAAAAACTCATACGTACTGAAGAGATTAGCTGGGAAGAAATGGGGGAGCTCATTGGACACCCTAAACAAAACATATAAAATCTACATGAAACCAATTATAACCTATGGAGCAGAAACAATAGTAACAGCTAAAGACACCACAATGAATAAACTAGAAATAATCCAGAATCGAATGCTAAGATTAGTCACTGGAGCAGTAAAATCAACTAACACTGCAACTATGAGAATGTTCACAGGCAACCCCTCAATTCAAAATGAGATAGAAAAGAAATCCTGCATCATGCACACAAAATTAGCAGCGCTACCAAAAACAATCCAACCTCAAAGCACAACACACCAGATCTTAATCACACAACCTTCCTTTCTCCACAAAACATAAATTAGATGCCAAAACTGAACCAACACCTCAAATACCAAGCCCATTAGATTACCAACTGTACAATGCTACCCTCTCAATAGACGAAATAATAAAGAAAAATGATACAAACCCATCAATAGCCAAACAAATGACCTCAGAAACTACGCGTATTAGCACAAAGTTCCCAGAACCAGAGTGGCTAAGAGTCTTCACTGATGGCTCCAAAACCAAGAGTGAAAATGCTGGCGCAGGAAACTACTCTCATCTGTTTAGTCAATATGTTGCAGTAGGCACAAACAATACAGCCTTCGATGGTGAAGTAAAAGCCATAGAAGTAGCACTCCAGAACCTCCTATTCCGAAAAAAAAAAATGTTTACAAAAGCTGTTATTCTGGCAGACTCTAAGGCCGCTATACAAGCAATAACCTCCAACGAAACACCAGAAAATGAAACCATCTTGGAATGCCGTAAACTTCTGAAATACCTCAACAACCAAAATAAATTAATAGCCTTCCAGTGGATACCCTCACATATCGGAATAGTTGGCAATGAAATAGCTGATGGACTTGCCAAAATGGGTACCAAAATACAGATAACAACCCACCCCAATTCGAACCTCCACAGAAAGATCGAAGAAATTAAGAAAGCATTCCAAATGGAAAACATGAAAGAAAACATGAAAGAAAACATTGCAACAGCCAGAGGGAAATCATGGGAAAAAATTGATGAGCTATACACACAAATAAAATATAAAGGCCGCAAGGAAGCAGTAGCAAAATTCAGACTGATGTCAGGACACGACTGCCTGGCTCACCATCTCGCACAGAATAAACGTTTTCCAATCCGACAGATGTGTCATATGCAAATACTCGGACCTGATCATGGACAAACACCACCTTCTAGTCTGTCCAGCTTTAAATCCAACTGCACAACACTCTAAGGACCTTGTTCGCTTGTACTGGGAAGCCAGAGAGAAAATGACTTAAGCGTCAAATCTCAAAACAACAACAACATGATAAATTGAAACATATACCGGTATATATATGACAGCATGTCTTCATTGCCAAAAGTAATATATATATATATATATATATATAAGTTATAGTAAAAGTAAAGTGATCCCACAACAGCCCCGGAGGCCCTTGGAGTAGTAGGAGATTAAGGCTCCCACTTTTTTCTAGACAATTGGCACTTTATGTCAGCCCTGCGTGACGGCCGCCTTTACCCCCAGAACAAGCGCCTGGTACTCATTCCCGTTAGAGGCTGAGTCGACCCCAGGGCCATAGTGCCGCCAGAGGGTTCTATATTATATGTAATTTTCTTGGGGATATTTTGTGTTAATTTTGATCCCCAGGTAATTACATTCTTCACATCAATTGATACATCCCATTATTATTATTATTATTATTATTATTATTATTATTATTATTATAGATCATGGATAATAATAATAATTATTTTTTATTATCCATCATCTATGAGCTATTATTATGATGGACTTGACATATATAAACTAAATATTTTAATTGAAGGTTGAAACTTTTTCCTCACTAATGCATAATAAATAAATAAACACATAAATATATGAAGCTATATTATATTTTATTACATCAATTTATAGCATATTCAAGAGCAGATCGGTAATAACATTGTTAAACGGAGTTTTGTGGGATAAGGACATAAGAATAGATACCAAATTAGAAATTTATAAATCCATAATTCGAAGCACGCTAACATTCGGTGCAGAAACTTGGCATCTGAATAAAAATCTGAGTTTAAAGCTTATGTCAACCGAAATTGATTCTTACAGACGCTCAACTAGACATTCTAAATTGGAAAAAAAAATCAGAAATACAATCATCACACAACAAATGAAAGTCCAAAATTCAATATTAGTTTTTGTGGGATACAGACAACTAGAATGGTATTGTCATACACGTAGGATGCCAGGGAAAACATTACCCAGACAAGCTTTGGAATCGATTCCACCTGAAAAAGGAAAGAGGGGGCTTTGGAATCGATTCCACCTGAAAAAGGAAAGAGGGGTGGACCAGATTAAAATGGATGGATGATGTAAGAAGATATATGAGTAGGTCTGGAAGAATTGGAATGAGAAGATAGAGAATGGAGAAAGAAGATAAAAAAATTTAAAAAGCCTTGGGCATAGGAACGTGTTTTATTACACTGTAAACCTGTTTATAAATAAGTAAATAATAATATTAATAATAAAAATATTAATACTTCCAAATAGTTAGTAGGGTTTTTTTAAGAATGAAAATACAGAATAAAATATAAAGCACTTTAACAATTAAAAAATATTAACCTCACCGGGAATCGAACCTGCGACCTGTTGTACATGAATCAAGCCACTAAGCTCTGACCTACGCTTTCGCTGCCTTGTTGCGTTTAGAAAGAATACTCTTCAAGGGAAGAAGGAAAAGTATTGTAGCTCTACTGTGCAATTAGTTTACTCGTGTGAATCGCGCGTTAGAACTTGAATTAGGCCTAATAATGTTATGAAATCTGCAAGTAATAATGTACATTCCAACAGCCGTTTCAGAAGTAATGTACACAGGTGACTTCACATCGGGAACGTTTTATATAAAACTTAATGTTTAGAACATGTTCTTTTCGGCCTGGAACAAGTCATTTCATGTTTCATACAAATGAATGAGTTCTATAACATGCAAAGAACTAAGTTCCGTGTATCGCTAGACAAGCGAAAACAATTCTCGTTCTGAAACCTGATCATGTGCATATTGAATCAAGTAACGACAGTTTTTTCTCTTTTTCTTCTTCTTCTTTCCCCAAGCGATCTATTCCCAAACACTTTTTTTTCCCCTCTCAGAAAGTATGAGACCATGTTTCACAACACAACCGGAAGAATAAGCATGTTATAAATTTACATGAAGTTTAAACAACATTTTTTGAAAGAAGTACATTAGAGAAACAAAAAGTTTATGTAAAACAGTGTAACAAGTCTTGATTGCTAGTAGGATACAGTAGAATCAAATATATTTAAAGTTCCGAAGAAGGCAATGACGATTGTTACAATGATTTACGTCATTTTCCTATTTCTCTAAATATGCTATTATGGTTCAGAAATTAATGTTGTGAGAATGTAGCGATACAATTCGTCGATTTATATAACGATACATCAACTATTAATATGCAATTTTATAAACAATTGATATAATGTTTTCCATCAATTAAGGAAAAAGTTTCAATTTCCAACAAATAATGACGTGCCTGTTTTCGAAGTAAACTAATAACATTTTATTTTATAGGAAGACATACTTATGAGTTAAATTTATAAAATAGTGAAGAAAATTTATAAGATTACTGATGACGTAAAGAAACAAGTTCTGGGGACTCCCGGGTAGTCTGAGTTATGACAATGCATTAACAAGGTCGATGGAGTCAGGATATGCAAATTGGATTAATAAGACGAGCGAGAGGCGGAGTACAACATCTCTCAGGAAGATCAAGTTCCAGATAGAATTCCTTACCAAATGTATACATAGTGCCGCACATCACAGTATAAACGTGTACGTAAAAAGTAGGCACACAAAATCATTAAATATTTTGTCGCGCCTAGCGGTCGCATACGATTCACTGGAATTTATTTAAATTAACTTCACAGATACTTGTATAAATTTTCCAAATTCACTTTATTTCACAATTCTCTGATTTCACAAAATTTTCTGCTAATAAAGGATCTTCCTCGGCAGTTTATTATTGCTCAGTTCTCTACACTCGCTGACGGTTTCACTTAGAACATCCATACTTGAGTTCTCTTTAGTAGTCCATTATCTAAACAACTGCAACTCACTGGTCGAGCACAGGAACACTCCGGAGTTCCAATCACCCGAGTGCAAGTCTCCACAACCGACCTTTCCGGAATGGAGGCATAGGCGCATGTGTAAAGTTCTCCTCGGGTTTTACGATTCGTGAGTCGTCAACTCAAGAATCTCTCTCTACCATACAAGACGAGATCTGACTCTCGGTCGCCGCCCGTGGAATTAAAAGCCAGCTCAAAAAATGGTCACAATAATAATTATTCCATAAACAGACTCTGTATAAAATCTAATATACAAAAATGAATGTTTGTTTGTTCGTACTTTATGCGCGGCCATACCGTAGATCCGATTTTGATGTTTTTTTTTTTGCAAAATGTTCAGGAGATTCCCGGGATGAACATAGGCTATAAGAGAGTTGTGATACTCAACTCCTTCACTCCTAAAAACCACTCTCTGTAGTGAAAACGTGAAATAAAGTCCCTATTTTGACGCTTAAATGGCTTACACTGCCTAAACCATAACAAATACACATAATTAATGTGCACAGAGTTGAATACCATCTCAAAAAACTTTACAAAAATGTCCGCGACAGTAGGCCTATATGTTTATCTTCTACGGATAACTCACTATAACCATTTTTGTCTTTCATTGATACTAAGAAGATCGGGATAAGTAGATTCCCGGGCAAGCATAACAGCGCACGGCTGGCTGTAAAAACATATTAACACCTATTTAGGAATAGCAACGCACGGCGGGTATTAGCTAGTATATTTATATTTTAGAGTTACAGTCCATGAAGCACCCTGCTCTCTCTTAATTTGGCTTTCCATTCCTCCCTTTCCAAATCCTTATGTTGCCATTTCTTCTTAACTCAGGCTTTAAACCATTTAACTATCCAAGCCTTGGTCTTCCTTTTACCACCTGTTCTGATTATTCTGTTATCATCCACTCTGATTGACTCCAAGTCCCAACCAGGAAATATATTTGTTTTTTATTATAATATTTAGTATGACGTAATTTTTTCAACTTCTTTTCTTTGTTATTATTCTTCAAACATAATTTTCATTATCTGCGCCAAAAATTCTCCTAAGAATTCAAATTACCCATTCAATTAAAATTTTGGCATTTTTTCTTTCATATTTCCTTATTTTAGTAAACTTTACGTAAAGAGCCGGTGGAACAAAAACTCGTATTTCTACCACAAACAGGTTACCAAATGAAGAGCATTCGGGAAAAGAGGCGCATTGTATTTTACACTCACATTGAGATTGGACAACACATGAAAGTCATCATAATGACTTTCATTTCATCCAGACAAATGGAAAAAAGAAAAAGTTCATTATAAAAAATTAATTTCAAATATTTAAATGCGGGGAAAGAAAGGATTCTTTACACAGAAATCGGAGGTGAATATATTAGTTATAATGGCTTTTGATGTGTTGGATTGTAAAATCTGCAAATTAAGTTCTATTTAGTGATTGTCACATGGAAGAGTGGTTCAGATGAAAGTGACCGTTTCAGTACACATAAGTGCTACTAATGGATTAAATTAATATTTTCAAGGAGAAGAATGCTAATACATTTTTTTTAATAAATCTTATTTATCATAAGCAATGCCACGAGTCATTTCCAAATTATCGATAAATTGGAAATCAAGAGTGGCATTTGTTAGGGCTATTTAACGAATAAAATTAAGCTGTTTACTCACAAATCATTATTTAAATATAGTTATTTTAACATATTTATATATATATATATATATAATGTAAACGGCGACTTTTGAAAACAAAAGAGACACGTTTATTATGTTTTTATTTGTTCTACACTGCAACAGATCATATTATTTATTGCCAAAGGATCACAATATTGAAAAAATTCACCCTAGTGGAGAAAAACTCACACACATCAAACTGTTTATAACGAACATTTAATTATTCATTCATTTCTGATACAATCTGAGAGCTACATTTGTTCCGTGATTCTTACATCTTAATATATAAATTGTTATATTCAACGTATTTCTTAGAGAATCAATCACTGCAAAATTATGCTCTGACTATTCAGAATGTTAAAAAGGGGGAGCTTGATTTGAATATGATATAATTAAATTGATAAAATCGAGGTGAAAAACGATTGTGATTGGTCATTGACTCCATGAGTTAATAAATAGTCTATAAAATTCTCTCCTGTAACATTAAGAAAACCTCATCGGTTCTTTTTTCCCCTTCAAATGGAATAATTCTAATTCTTTGCCAACTCAAAAATATTCTTACAGTCAATACATGTTAAACCTACTGTTATTGAATGAATCTCGACATATAATTTTGCAAATTAAATTTCACAAATACAAATTATTTATAATTTACCGAACTCGTCGGAAAACCTAGTTTTAAATATCCATCCATAGTAATTCTGCCCGAAGGCAGGTCCTTCACTGCAATCACAGCATTTTCATGCTATACTTGCAGCTTTACTAGGGAATTGTAGGTGTGGTAGCTTCCCGTTGCTTTCCACACCGGTGAAGGATGATGATGATAATGATAAGAATGATAATGATAAGGAAGATGATGGCCATATGATTTCGGGGACCGTTTGGGCCTTAAAGTTTTCCTAACATTTGTCTTACAGGTGAGAAAAAACCCCGATAAAAACCTCACCCAGAAAAACTGCCCCGACCGGGGATCGAACCCAGGCCCGCTGCGTGACAAGGCAGCACGCTACCTCGAGACCACAGCGGTAGACGTTTTAAATATAGGTTAATTATTTATTATTAATTTGTAATTTCTTAAATGAGTTTTTGTACATCTAATATGTCATCATCATCATAGTAAATTCACGAATTTAGGCCATTTGTTGACCTGTTTCGGCCTCAAGAGAAACACCATCCAAAAGTCTTTTGAGTGGACGTCCTGGTCTTCTTCTTCCTGCAGGTTGATATCTTAACATTTGTTTGGGTATTCTGTGATCTTCCATTCGGTGTATCATTATATTAATTATGTATATTACATACAATATTATTTACTTCTTCGGGAAATTATAAACAATTGTATTTGTGAAATGTAATTTACTATGTCGCTGATGTCCTCTGCCAAATTCAGGATAATGTAGTAAATTTCAATCCCTCACTTTTTCAACATCCCTTCCTCTCTATGCTACTTATTCCCACTGTTCCGATTACTTCTTATGACCTGTTAGTTTTGTTTTTCCACGATTCGTTCTCTCCCATCGGATTTATTCATAAATCGTCTTCGATAATCTTTTTTCAATCAGCCTTTCCATGTAATAAAACATCTGAATTCTGTTTTGATAAAATCTTTGCAATTTTCACTCAATATTAGTTATTTTCTCTCCCTCCGAATTACATAATATTTTTCTTGTAATAAATTATGTGGATTAAATAAGCCATTGGACGTTTCCAAAATATTTCCCTACATGATTATAGAGAATAAAATATTTTGTATAAATAAAATATGTTATAGGCCTACTATTTAATCCTGAATTACTAAAGCACACAAAAACTCATGCCCTCACAATGGCAATATGTTTCAAGAAATATATTAAAGATCAGTACGAAGTGCATTCTATTTGTGAGCTAAGTTTCTCACGTTTAAAACACGATGTGGTTCCATTTCGTGACTACTGACACTTTATGTTGCCACTGGCAGTCGAGTGAAGTTTAGAATTTTAATAAACTTCTCGGAAGACAGATGCATTTGAGAATACGGTTACTTCAAGACGGATTAACGAAATAAAGAAAAGAAGATATAATTTCTACCTAAATTTATAAAGGCGTCAACTATAATGCGGTGTCTACAGTGTGTTCCATAATATCACTTGAATAGCTTCATGCAGAAAATGCTTTAAACCATTTTTTAAACAAGTTGAGACTTCTGTACGAGTTCTTCACTCCTACAAACATGTTTTCTCTTTGAGTACTGTTCACAGATGTCTATCATACAAAAGTGAAGCTCTTATTTTGCGTGTGCAGAACACGTTAACACAGGCATATCCAACTCGCAGCATTAAGCCCGAAGAATTTTTCTTAGCTTTTAAATATTTTCACGCCATCAATCTGTCTAGTGCAAAACCAAATCACATAGAGTGCAACGGGTGGCAAAACAGACATACAACTTAATAGAATGGAATGTAATAACCAGTAACTAAAGAATATAACGTATTCATAAAAAAAAAATGCTCCTTTAGATATTTCACAATTGCATACCTATTATCATCATCACTCCAGGGATTAGGCAATTGCCCGTTCCGACTTCATAATGCATCAGCCCAACGTCTTCTAGGTCTTCCAACATCACGTCTTCCTCTTGCTTGATAATTTCTTGCTAACAATGGATATCTCTCCTTACTCATTCCTTCCATATGATCAATCTATTTATGTCTGTAATTCGTGACCTTATTAAATAAAGGCTGTACTTTCAATTCTTCTCTTATATCCTCATTTCTCATTCTATCAAGTCTTGTACATCCTTTTACTTGTCCTAGGAACCTCATTTCCGCCGTCTGTATTCTATCCTTCTGTTTTTTCATTGGAGCCCAAGTTTCACATCCATACAATATTGTGGGAACCCCCATAACATTATACATTTTCATCTTGGTTTCTTTTCTAATTTTATTTTTGAAAGTTCTCTGTATTGTTCCACACACCGTCTGAAATTTATTTATTTTGGAGTCAATATCTCTTTCCACATTGTAGCCAACATCACAGCCCAAATATTTGAAACTAGACACCTGTTCTATACTTTGATTTTCTAAAATAATTTTGGATCTCACTGGATCTCTTCCTCTAAAAGCCATGGCCTTCGTTTTCCTTACAGAAATCTTTAGATCATATAATTTACATATTTCATTTAATGCATGCATAGATTTCTGTAAGTCGTCTACATTTTTCTGTATTATGATTACATCAAAACATCGTATATATATATATATATATATATATATATATATATATATATTAAACAATGTGGGTGATAAACTACATCCTTGTCGTAATCCAGTATTTGTTTTGATTGTATCTGTTATTTTGAATCCGGTATCTATAATTATATTTGTGTCTTCATATAATTACTTTATTGTTTCAACAAGGCACAGCGGGTATCCTTTCATTCGTAATATTTCCCATAATTTTTGTCTGTTTACTCGATCGAAGGCCTTATCCAAATCTATAAATCCTATGTGAGTTTCTAAGATATGTTCTCTTCTCTTTTCTATGAGTTGTTTCAGTGTAAAGACATTGTCTAAACATGACCTTCCCTTTCTGAATCCACCTTGATTTTCATTTATTATTACTTCTGTTATGTTTCTCAATCTATTATTTATTGTTTTCGTATATATCTTGTAGCTAGTATTCATTAACATATACATTTTTATCTTGGTTTCTTTTCTAATTTTATTTTTGAAAGTTCTCTGTATTGTTCCACACACCGTCTGAAATTTATTTATTTTGGAGTCAATATCTCTTTCCACATTGTAGCCAACATCACAGCCCAAATATTTGAAACTAGACACCTGTTCTATACTTTGATTTTCTAAAATAATTTTGGATCTCACTGGATCTCTTCCTCTAAAAGCCATGGCCTTCGTTTTCCTTACAGAAATCTTTAGATCATATAATTTACATATTTCATTTAATGCATGCATAGATTTCTGTAAGTCGTCTACATTTTTCTGTATTATGATTACATCGTCAGCAAATAGAAGATTATTTATGCACACTTTATTATCTATTCTTATTCCTGGATTCACTAAAACTTTCCATTTATTTAAAACATCGTATATATATATATATATATATATATATTAAACAATGTGGGTGATAAACTACATCCTTGTCGTAATCCAGTATTTGTTTTGATTGTATCTGTTATTTTGAATCCGGTATCTATAATTATATTTGTGTCTTCATATAATTACTTTATTGTTTCAACAAGGCACAGCGGGTATCCTTTCATTCGTAATATTTCCCATAATTTTTGTCTGTTTACTCGATCGAAGGCCTTATCCAAATCTATAAATCCTATGTGAGTTTCTAAGATATGTTCTCTTCTCTTTTCTATGAGTTGTTTCAGTGTAAAGACATTGTCTAAACATGACCTTCCCTTTCTGAATCCACCTTGATTTTCATTTATTATTACTTCTGTTATGTTTCTCAATCTATTATTTATTGTTTTCGTATATATCTTGTAGCCAGTATTCATTAAGCTAATCCCTCTGTAATTCTCGCAATTTCTCCGGTGTCCTCCTTCTTCACAATTGCTGTTTTCCAAGTGGTTGGAATCTCATAGGTCTGCCAACATATATTAATTAAATGAAGTATTCGTAGTTTACACAATATTCCACTTACTGCATATTTATATTATCTAATCCTGTTGCTTTCCTGTTCTTAGTGGTTTTCAGAGCCATTTCGAATTCATTTGTCTATTACATCAATATTTTCCACTTTTATTTCTTCCTCGTTGTTTTCTTTTCCTTCAATTTCCTCCTTTTTCCAAAGTTTTTCATAATGTTGTATCTATTCTTGTTCTGGGATTATATTCAATCTGGCAGAATCTTTCTCAGTCTGATTTAGATGTTTCACTAATTTATAACCTATTTCTTGTCTTCCATACATATCATGTTCTACTGAGCTTATTAATTTATCCCATGACTCCTGATGGGCTTCTCTTATAATGCTTTTAGCAGTTCTCCTTTCCATTTTATATTCTTCGTAAGATTCTTCTGTTTTCAGTCGTAAGTATGTATGATACGCTTTTTGTTTTTCATTCACTGCATATTGTACATTCGCATTCCTCCTAATATCTCATTTGCAGTTTTATGTATTACATTTGATATATTTTCCCATTCAATATTTATATCTTCTGACGTCGCTATCTCTGATATACATTTATTCATTCTGCTTTCATAATGTTGTCTAATACTTTGATCTTGTAATAAATATACTTTATATATTTCTTCTTGGTTTCTTTTGTTCTTTGTTATTTTTCCGCCATTTAGCTATTATGTTTATTTTACTTATCACGATATAGTGATCAGAGTATATATCGCTGCCTCTATGTACTCTCACATCTGTTACCTAGGCTCCAAGCTTGTTGTTTACGATTAAATAGTCAATTATTGATCTTGAGTTATATCCACTTCTTGTATATTTATGTATGTCCTTTTTTCGGAAATAGGTATTCATTATTTTTAATTGATTATAGGTTGAAAACTGTCTCAAATCCTGTCCATTATCATTTATTGTTATTTCTCCATTATATCCTATTACATAAGGTATAGGGACACTGCCTACTCTGGCATTTAAGTCTCCACTTATTATTAGATGATCTTTTTTATATTTATCAACTAATGTTTGTAATGTTTTATAATTTTTTTTTGTTTCTTCTACCTATTACATAAAACAAAAATAGTGATTTGGGGACACGTCGTAGTGCAGTTGGTTAAGGCAATAATTACAAGCCAAAAGGTCGGCGGTTCTAATCCTTATATAGATTATTAACTGTCTTTAAACTTCCATGAAAACGGATCTAAAACCTTCTGAGATCACCAAGGAGTTATACATGTTCGTACTACGGATATAAATGGCCATCACGCAGAGTAAGTGAGAAATATGAGAAGGAAGAATTCCGAAAATGATCGTAGAATGGAATGCCAATGTCAATTGAATAAAAAGAAGAAAACTACGGGATAGATGGAGTCAGGAGTATGAAAAGCATTTGACAGAGAAGATACCTATACATTTGTGAAGCAATAAAATTACATTGGGTTAAAGGAAAACTACTCTACTGCATATAAATGCCATTCACATAATGTTAAATCAAAATTTACGAATAAAAAATCCACAATATGTTCTCGTTTATAACTTTAGATGCAGCTACAAAATAAAGTGTTAATTTGACAATTTTATTAAATATTTTACCTATAAAAATTGAAAATAAGTTCAATAAAAAACTCACTGGTAATATCTCCAAATACCCTTATCTTGAGTTAATGTTTTCCAATAATTTGCTGTATAATTAGCTACCTCAAATCACGGTTAATGTTATTCTCCCAACTTATTTTTTTCGCCTATCTACCCGACGCTTTCCGTAAAAGGATGCCCCTCTTCCACACCCCAATCGTGCCACATATTTTGAATCACTGCTGGCTACGAGACTTAACTGTTTCTTTATACATATGGTTTACTATAAAGATTATGTAGCTCAGTGTTATGTAATCTTCTCCATTCGCCTGTCTGTTAGTCTCTCCTTGATCCAAACATTTGCTAAGAACTTATTTTCGTCAGCCTCGGTGGTCAATTGATTACGTTCCTTGCTTCCGATCCCGAGGGTCGCGAGTTCAAATTTGACCGAGATTGATGGATTTTTAAGATGGAAAAATCCAAAGAACAATTCCTCAGGAGACTGTGGATCCCGAGTCTGATGATTTTCAGGCTCATAAAAGAACCTAAATTCTAAATTATTACCACTGAATAAAATTTAACCGGTCTTGTCCACCCAAATAAAGTCTTAGATACTTACTAGATGTCTCATTGAGGCAATATACTGACCATGTGTCATTGACATCTATAGGAAAATAAACGTAATTAAATTAGCTTTATACAAAAAACTTGCGTTAGAGAACCACCCATGCCCCCATATGGAACCCATAGTATATATACAACTTTATTCTCAAATACTTGTAATATTTTCACCTCTTTTGAAATGAGAGTCCATATAATATAACTGGCATAATAACAATTTTATATATTTACAGTTTAATTTGTTGGGATGTCAAGCATCCTTTGTAACACGTATTGAGCCTATGTTTAATTTATTTCTGCATCTCACCACTTTATAATTACTGTTCTTTGTTATTTCAATTCAACCATCTTCAAATTTCCTTCATCACGTTTACGTTCAATTAAATTATAAATTAAAAACATAACAAACCTGCATCAAATGTTATCCATACATTAAGACTTACAACACATAATGTTGTTCAATAGATTTATATGAATACATTTTAGGCCCTATACATATATTGTAATTTATTAAACATAATATTTCACTACCAGATCATTTCCAAGTTGCAGAAATCAGGCATAATTGTAATGAGTCATGCTGTATAAGTAGATAAACTGACAGTTGGAACTGATCTGAATACAAGTGTCCCAATACAATACCCAACATTCACTGGTAACACACAGAATTCCACAAGTAAATAAATCGTTCACCTCCAAAGACAACAAATCGTAAAAATAAAACACTAGTTCGCTGTTCTGGCAACATACCAAGAGTATCTCGGAACATATGCGCACAATTTTGTTATAATTAATCGGACAACTGGACGTAACCAACGCGCGGGAGCACCTATGACTCATTATCCACTGTCTCAAGGATATACACAATCAACTTCACATATAAACAATACAAGTTTTTACATACATTCTAAGAAAACAGTCAAGTTCAATATCCTGGCAAGTACGTGTAACATTAACAGGCTACGGCGTGTACAATATATATATATATATATATATATATATATCCAAAATGACAAATCTTAATCCTAATGATAAGTCAAATGAAAAAGTTATTATTTTCAATCAAATTCAATAAATTGATAAAATAATTATATATAAAAATACTAAGAATACCCATAATTTGCGATAATTTGGCGAATTATACATCATGTTATTCTATTGTGTGTGTATATATATATATATATATATATATATATATATATATATATATATCTAACTAGCTAATGCCCGGCGTGCACTACTACATCTAAATAAACGTGTTTTTACCACCAGCCGTGCGCTTTTATGCTTGTCCGGGAATTTGCTTATCCCGATCTTCTTGGCATCAATGAAAGACAAAAATGGTTATTCTGAGTTATCCGTAGAAGATAAACACATTCTGTCCCTGACTTTTTTTGTAGAGTTTTTTTTTATATATTCAATTCTGTGAACATTAATTTGGTGTATTTGTTATGGTTTCGGAGACCTAAGCCATTTAAGAGTCAAAATAAGGACTTTATTTCACGTTTTTCACTACAAAGGGTGACTTTTAGGAGTGAAGTGGTTAAGTAGGCCTATTACAACTCTCTTATAGCCTATGTTCATCCCCGGAATCTTCTGAACATTTTTCAAAAAGCCCCATTTCAATCGGATAAACGGTATGGCAGAGCACGCTTGTCCGGGAATCTGCTTATCCGGATCTTCTTGACATCAATGAAAGACAAAAATGGTTATTGTGAGTTATCCGTAGAAGATAAACATATGCTGCCCCGGACTTTTTTGTAGAGTTTGTTTTATATATTCAATTCTGTGAACATTAATTTGGTATATTTGTTATGGTTTAGGCAACGTAAGCCATTTAAGAGTCAAAATAGGGACTTTATTTCACGTTTTTAACTACAAAGGGTGATTTTTAGGGGTGAAGGGGTTGAGTATTACAACTCTCTTATAGCCTATGTTCATCCCGAGAATCTCCTGAACATTTTTTTTTCAAAAAACCCCATCTCTATCGGATGAACAGTATGGCAGGGCACGCTTGTCCGGGAATCTACTTATCCCGATCTTCTTGGCACCAATGAAAGACAAAAATGGTTATTGTGAGTTATCCGTAAAAGATAAACATATGCTGTCGCGGACTTTTTTGTGGAGTTTTTTGAGATATCAATTCTGTGTACATTAATTTGAAGTATTTGTTATGGTTTAGGCAGCGTAAGCCATTTAAGCGTCAAAATAGGGACTTCGTTTCACTTTTTCACTACAAACGGCGATTTTAAGGGGTGAACAGGTTGAATATCACAACTCTCTTATACACTATGTTCATCCCGGGAATCTCCTGAACATTTTGCGAACAACCCCATCACAATCGGATCAACGGTATGGCCGCGCATAAAGTACGAACACACAAACATTCATTTTTATATATCAGATTTATGTTTGAAGTGGGATGCCTGAATAGCGTGGTCTGTAACGCACTGACGTATAGAGTTAGAGGCCCCCGTTCAAATCCCAGTTCAGGCATTAATTTTTCTTTTGATGACATATTTGGCTTCCATTGCTTAATGCCAAAATTTAAATATAACATCGAAATAAAAAAGCGTCATAGCTATGAAGTAAAAACTATTCTCGTTAAAATGCTTTCTTGTTATAGAAGTTGCAAGAAGGCAGTGCGGACGCTTCCTACTGCCTCTTATGACTTATGAATTATATATATAGGCCCTATATAAGAAAGGAAAATTAAAGTTTACACTGGAAATGTTTGGAGAGCAAAGTCGGAACTAGCTAACATTTAGAGTTACAGTTCCCGGGTTCCAATCCCGTTTCAGGCACTATTTTTTTTTTCATGGCATCCATATACAAATGAACGTAAGTATGTCCTTTATAGACTTCAGAACCGCACAACCGATCTCCATGAAAACTTGCACATAGAGGTTTTAGAAAGGGCGAGCGTTTAGCAGCTATCTATTATGCTCTAAAAGCATTAGGTGTAGTTCACATGAAACGAAATATTTTTAAAAATCTAGCTATTGCAATTTTCTGTTTCACAACATAGCCTAATACACGTAATCCAAAATTAAAAATTGACTCTAGCAACTGCAATGTTTGTTCGTTGCAATATATACTATGCAATTTAATTAACCATTAAATTGACAATCTATCATATAAGAAAGATAATTTGATTTCAACCGCTTTTCCTTTGCACCTTGCCTTTGCGACCGCAATTACCAAAGTCCAAGGGCGCAATCGCTAAGTGTTACTGGTTAGAATTTAGCAAATCCACGTTTCTCCCAAATTCAACTATACAGTGTGTTGCATGCTCCAGAGTGGATACACCGAAACAATTGTTATTTATCCACAAAATGGGAAAACCAAAAAATTGTTTATCCACTCGCATTACGTTAACATATCAATAAAAGCTACTTATAAATACATTTTATTTTCAGATGCACTAAGTATCTAAAAATAATTATGATATAAAGGTATAACTATTTTTCTTTTTACTTATTCAACTAAAAATAAAAACAAATATTTAATTTTTTTGGTGTAGCAGCGCACGCCGGGTATTAGCTAGTAAAAAATAAAGACTAAAAAGAGCCGGCTAAACCCGATTAAATTCACTATTGAAAAAAAAAACAGGGCAAACAATAAAAGGGCCACTTTTAAATCCAATATTTGTACTGACTTTTTTTTTGCAATTTATCAGACAAATAAAAAAAAACTGGCGCAACAGGCCTACAAGGCCCTTAGCCTACCATCCGGCTGCGGCCTCACATCCACATGTGTCAATCACAGAGGTAGATGATGATCAGCCAGTGTAGGGGAGACATGTGGTCAGCATGTCGAGTCCCCCAGCCGTTATAGCTGGTTTTCTCAATCTGGAGCCGCTACTTATTATACCTACCCAAATGCATCACGATGCTGGGTGGGCACCGGTCCCATACTGGCCGAAATACCACGAGAAAATTTCTTCCCCATGGAGACTCGAACCAGCGCAAGTCCCGTAGCTCTGCGACAAGGCTTCCTGGCTTAACCACACGGCTACGGCGCGGGACTTATCAGACAAATGCTATATAAAATTGTTCCAACATTTGTTTTTAAATCCCTTAATCTTGAAGGGCTTTTCAATTTTTTTTCATTTTCATTTTTTTCCAGAAATACCAAAATATCCTAGCTTTGATTTTGTGTAAGAATGTAATGTAGCCATTTAGCTACCAAAGAGATTGAAGGGTTCGCTGCTTGTTCCGTTTGTAGCTGAAGGATGAGTGCATTAATCATAAATTGGCTATCCTAAGGAACTAAAATATAAAATTATGGAATATTCACCTGAAAGGTCCGTCTCCTCAACTTAATTACCCATCTCGGCAGGATTCAAAACTGGTGAAACAATTTTGAATAATACCTCAACGAAATCTTATAAAAGTTGACTATCCTAAGGACGTAACGCGCAGGTTTTAGTGTACTTAAATATAATACTTACAAAACCATTATATATTATGTAATATTTCTTGTGCACCTCTTCCAAACGATATAAATACCTGTAACCCATTTTAAACATGTCAATTTATTTTCTACTTGCATGCATAAGGAAGGATGTAGTTACATGAGTTGCCATATTTAGAAAGCAGTTTCTAAAAGAGTAAATTCTCTCTCTAGAGGAATTTATGCAGATGTTGAAGTAATGACGCACATTGCTTTATGCAACCCACAACACGCGTCTTCCAGACTCGAGATATCGATCGGATATCCCTGTTATGACGCAGTTATTACAACATTACACAACGATGTCTACAGTTACTAAACATTTACACAAGAATTTAATCCCACATTGTCAGTTTGATTGGATTCCACAGTCATCTGGATAATCACACACACCAAAACTTCAGAATAATTACTGCAGGCGAATTTCAATTCAATAATTAGTAGATTAATAAAAACATAACCCCTATAAACATACATAACCACGTTTCTTTCTTCTTCTTCTTAGTTTAATTACTCCATTTTGGATATTTTTACATTTCCCACGCCGCCGGTGCGTTACAGTGACACGATCTGTCGGCAGATGATGCCTTAGAACACAAGGACATGCAGGGCCTCTCTAAATGATGGGCAAGCTCAATGCGGAAGTACCTCCTGGACAGCACCCAACAATTAATGCAAGGAACTCACACATTTATAATACACAAAGCAAATATGATAGGATAATTATGATGCTCAAATGGTGTTCGGGGGCTATTTGGGCCTTAAAGCCTTCCCCGACATTTGTGTTATAGGTGAGAAAAAAACCGAAAACGTCACACCCAGAAAAATTTTCCCGGATATCAAATTCCGGGGGATCAATCAGGTTGTACCCAACTAAACATCACCAGTAGCTGAAGATTGGACATTGGACATGTTTCCGAAAGACCTTTAATTAGTTTTTTTTTAACCGAAGTGTTAGTAGAGGACGACTGAGATATCTGTTATAAATTAATAATTTGAACATTTATAATTAAAGTATCTTAACCAAAAACCAGGAACGAAGGATAGAAACGTCAGAAATGAGGTTTCTGAGGAGTGTGGCTGGATATACAATAACAGATCGAAAACGAAATGAAAATATACGAAGAGAACTAAATATATTCAAACCATTAGCTAGAATTATACAATACAAAGATGAATGGATGGACCACATCAATATTATGGATAACAATAGAATTCCGAAACAGATTCATTACTAATCACTAGGACGAAGAAATGTTGGAAGACCCACTAAAAGATGGATAGACCAATTCTAACATGAGATCGGAACAGAACAGCAGGTCTAATCCTTGATGCTGACAATTAAAGTAACCTCAACCGCCGCGGCTCAAAATGACGTGGGACTACTCTGGTGTTTTCATTTTATACCTGTACAAACCAGTGAAAACTCAGGTCAGAATTTAGTTCTTTCTTCTCCCACAAAATAAGTCCAGAGAGAAAAATTTACTCCAAAACTGCATTTCGCAGTAGACTAATATAATTACACCTGGCACTTTCCCGCCATCGGTAGAACAGTTTGATATGCATTTACGAGAAGTGTGACCGCGTACCAGGATCACACTGAACTGCCGGTATTGTGTATAAACATTGCAGTGCTCCACCACCAAAAGCGGGTCGTCGTCGTGGTGCTGTCCAGCGTATTCTGGAACATTTGTTTGTCCCTTGGCGGCTAATTACATAAGTGCATTTAATGATGGGTTCAACTAGATTGACCTTGGGTACACACGTTTAAGGGAAATGTTGGTTTTTGGCATGGATATTTGAAAACCTTGAATAAGGTAAGGTAAACTGTGCCACTGAAGAGCTTGGCTCAATTCAGCGACCCAGAATAAGCCGTTGCATTGCGCTCTTAACCCTCATTCCTTAATTTCTTGTTGTTGTGATATATGTTACTGAATATGTTTTGGTGAATAGTCCGCCATTGTGGAAAGTGCCCTATATAGCGTACCGTCTGATTGTCATGTTGTAGAATAATTTGAAACATGGTTTCAGATTGTTCCGGTATGAAGGCCTCGACTATGGCTGTTTTGCAGCTTCGTGAATCTCTGTAATACTCAAGTATCGAGGGGCCCAAAGTATATTTTTAAGCATTTGTCTTGTATTATCTAAAACTCCTTTTTTGTGACATTTTGCAGGATACTCGTAGCCGTACATTATCATACTTCGGATCACTGTCTCAAACAATATGGCCTTGATCCTCTGGAACAGTGACGGCGAATTGAAAAACAGATATAATTTATATATTGTTGTGCTCTAGTAGTTATGTAATCTGTATGAGCTATAAAAGTTATTTTTTGTCCAGAATTAAGCCTAGATAATTTACTGAAATTTCTGCCCGCAGTGGTTACACAAATAGAGTAAATGCACAGAACGGAGTATTCCATTTGACTCGTGGTGGCGATAAGCTTAACGCAGTACCTGAACTACTGGAAGGACCAATAATCAAAACCCATATCCATATAGGCCTAACTTGTTTCTGTGACATGGATCGGATTCTGCCAGGCTTAGTTGTAACAAATTAACATGTTCAAATGTACAAAGTCAAGTTATGATGATGTTGTTGTTGTAAGCCCATGTTTCCCTCGACAAGGATTTAGGCGCTCTCCCCCTACGGGGAAGAATTTGAACCATACTAATTTAGTTACACTTGTTTTCGTATAGATCTCACTTGAGTGGTCCGTGGTCAGCGTCCCGCCTCATACAGACATCTAGGAAACCAAGGTAGTACTAGGATGGGAAAAGTCGGTAAATTTTGCTTAGAGACCTTTCTATTCAGGCTTAAGGATTTTTTATGAGCCTGAAAATCTTCAGACTCGGGACCCACGGCTTAAAGTCCCTCCCGGAGGACTTGCTCCTTGGATTTTTCCATCCTTAAAAATCCATCGACCCGCGACCCTCGGGACCAGAGGCAAGGAACATAACCACTAGTCCACTGCGGCCGATAGTTATGATGATACCAATTAAAACATAAATAGGTACTAATGAATATAAAAAAACGACAACAAGGGACCCGATAATGGCTGTGTTGAGAAACAGGACCAGAGTCTAAAAATAAAACAATTCCGTAAAAAGAGGACGCTGATCAATCTACTTTTAAAAAAATCCTCTGAATTTGTCCCAGCCAGAAAACTTGCATTTTAAATTTATTTAAAATTTGTCTTGTTCCACCTCTTCCAGTATAAATAACACAGTGCGTGCGTGATATTTATAAAATTTGAATATTAAATCTTGTATCCACAAGAATAGAAGAATTGCTAAAAGGCATAAAAACTTGCATCTTGTTTTGATGAAAATTTCACGCTATTGGCGATTTTGTTTTATGTAATTATGTTAGCTTGTGCTTTATTGGCTTTCTGACCAAGTTTTCTGTTTTTACATCAACCCCCCCAAAGCGATTTCTCATGGCCAACTGACTCCTTTTTTTCTCTCTAACCTAGTGATCCCACGAGTATAGGGGTTTGATACTTTGATCTGTCGACTGTAAGAGCAAACAGGAATTAAATCCACGCTACCTAGTAATTGTCTGCAAGCTACAAAACTTGCCATGTCATAACCACACAGTCATTATAAATACAGTGTACACTCAACAAATCTTACTGGTCGATAAACACACTACAAAACATAAACACCGTCAAAATATAATACTACCAGAACTAAACTGCTAAACGTTACCAAATTTAGGATTAAAGCAAATATGTGTACATTTATATGAATGAAATTAACTATTTTTAAAATATCAATATCCATAAACGCCTGCGTTTAATTGTTTATCAACAAAGCATTTATTCTCAAGTATTGAACGTTAAATCGTAAAAAAAGGGCAAAAATATACTCGTTTTGACGGAATGAACCACATACTCGTCTACTTATTATTTGTGGCTATGGCGTATACTGACATTAGATCAAATTACATGTTTTACGTAAATTGAAACAGTTTCAAACTTCGACGTAGATTTATTATTTTAAATATTTTAATTTAATAGTTATTTGTAATCGATAATCACAAACTACAAACAAAATAAACATTTAAAGTGATCCACAACAGGCCCGGAGGCCCTTGGGGTAGTAGGAGGTTAAGGCTCCCACTTTTTCTAGACAATCGGCATTTTATGTCAGCCGGGTTGTCAGCCCTGCGTGACGGCCGCCTTTACCCCCGAACAAGCGTCTGGTACTCATTTCCGTTAGAGGCTGAGTCGACCCCAGGGACATAGTGCCGCCAGAAGGTTTGGGTCAGTTTAAAAATCCTGACCCAACGGGACTTGAACCCTCGACCCTCCGGCTTGTAGCTCAGTGCCTTAACCACTACGCTACGGCGTGCCCCCCAAAATAAACATTTAATATAACTAATTTTTCATATTACTGTAATTTGCTTGATTTATCTGAATGGATTAACGAGATTCCCACCATCCCTATCAATTTGGTAACTTTTACCAATCTCCTACTTTTACGTACCTACCTATCTACTAAATTTGGCAACTTTTACCAGTTTAGTTCTGGTAAAGTATTTTATTTTGGAAAGTAAATTACGGTGATCCCCCCGTCGTTCTGTCTCGTGGCAGGCCTATCCAGTTAAGGGTTATTTTTGTCCACCGATTATTATTTCTCCTTACAATACGTCTGGCCCACTGCTATTGCAGTATATACACACATGATGCTCCCTTATTTTAGATAAGGAGAAAAATGACGTACATTTGAGAATAAAGTTGTTAGGAAAAATTTTGGATCAAAGAGAGACGAACAGACAGATGAATGCAGAAGATACATAACGGCACAGAGTTGGCAAATGTATATATTTATTGTTAAAATTTTTAATAATATATCAGTGAGCAACATAATTGTTTATGGAAACCAGATGTAATAAGAATAGTTAACTTTGATCGTCGTGAACAGGACATGTGGCACGAATGGGGAAAGAAAGAGCAACATACAATATTCCTACAGGAAATTCAGCGGCAAAGCATCCTGTAGGTAAGCAAACAACTGAGGTGGGTGAAAAATATTAGGCATGATTTGAGAGGAAGGTGAATTGTTGGGGGATAAGTGGAAAACATTACCTCAAATACTTACGTTCGCGCAGCCATAAACCTTCGGGTTGAGTGAGTTAGTTAATTGTGTGCCTGTGCGAAAAGCTGCAAGGAACTGAACATTGCAAGGAAACATATTTTTTCAGGAGTCATACACTTTCTTCTTGTATAGGCTATGTATGCGAATTTGAGCTCTGCAGTTTTGCTGTTCTTATAAGTCAGAGTGTTATGTTTAGAAACTTTGAGAATTAATATAAATAAGATCAAATATTTAGGAATCCATGTCACGTTCAGAGAAGCCTGTCATGCTCCTATTCCGGACTTAATATGTAATTTGAAAGAGATTTAGCAGAGTTGTGTGTTGCATCCGGACAAACCTTGATATATCTGGAATCTTTCCAACACAACACTTGAGACATGTGGATTTGACACAACTGTAACTAGCTGACTTTTCATTCACCATTTCTATACAACATGACATGTGCTTGACTCTTACATTATTTTCAGAAATAGAATACATGTTCGCTGAATTTTGGCTTCACTCTTACTGAAATATCCTTGAAATTAAACAGACTATTTAACTCATGCCCCAAATGGGAGTCAATGACCAATCACGTTTCAATGATTTCTGTTTTACAACCAATCAGAGTCGTGTTTCACGAAATATTTATCAGTGTTATAATTACCATATATTAAACAAAGCTCCTCCTTTTTAATATTCTGAACAGGTCTGACCGTTATTTTGCAGTGACTGAGCCTATAAGAAATACGGCTACCAGATTGTATATATAGTGCATACATGTCAACATTTGTAGCAATTTATTATACCACCAAAAAAAGAAACCACTGTTTGACTTTCTTAAATGTATTTTTTCCCAGGTAATAATCCAGAAAAATATAATTGTAATATTTACATCATACGACATCAGAAATGAATTAATATACAGATTGATGTTTCATTTTTTCTCCACTAGAGAGCATTCTTACAATATTGCGTTCCTTTGGCAATAAATAGTATGATCTGGTTGCAGTGATAAACAAAAGAAGCAGTAGAAGCGTACCTATCGTTTCTCATTTGTTTTCAAACATCGCCGTTTGCATTAAATATATAAATATTTTGAAATAACTACAGTTAAATAATGATTTGTGAGTAAACAGCTTAATTTTATTCGTTAAATAGTCCTAACAAATGCCACTCTTGATTTCCAAATTCTCTAGATAAATTCACTCCTCACTTCGTGAGTCGTGAATTTATCGATAATTTGGAAATCACTCGTGGCATTACTTATGAAAAATATACTAACTTTCTGTGATAAATATACTTAATTATTCACAAAATGACGTGCTCTGAGTAAATTTTTAACATTTCTCTAATATATAACAAATTTAAACTTTTTTCTGTCCTTTAGATGAAATGATGTGATTTTAACTAATTGAGATATGCTGAATTCATTTCTGAAATCCAAAATTTTCCATCACCCACCAATTTTCTTTAATGACACTTTGTACAAAAGTTGTCTTGTACTTAACACTTTTTTTTTCTGTCCTTTAGATTAAACTATGTGATTTTAACTAATTGAGATGTGCTGAATTCAATTTTGAAATCCAAAATTTTCTATCACCAATCAATTTTTTGTAATGACACTTTTTAATTGTACAAGTGAGTTATAATGACAAACATAACAATTGCAAAGAACACCAAATTAAAATGTCTTTGTTGATCTTTGCGCTTATGGACAGCTTCTAGGCTACCTCTGATGATTGACCAGCAATATTCACCAAAAATACTTGCATTCCATCTTCCACTGAATCGTTTTTCAAAGGCTGATATTTCTTGGTGAAACCTCTCGCCATGTTCATCGCTGACAGCACCAAGGTTTTTTGGAAAGAAGTCCAGATGACAGTCCAGAAAATGTAGTTTCAAAGACATATTGCATCCCATAACATGAAAGTAGTATAAGTCATCCTGGAAGACTGCTCTTATCTGTGGACCAATAAACGCTCCTTCCTTAATTTTTGCATCACTTAAGTTTGGGAATTTATTTTTGAGATGCATGAAAGCTTGTCCTTCTCTTTCTAGTCCCTTCACAAATACTTTCATCAGTCCGAGCTTGATGTGTAAAGGTGGTAGGAAGACATCTTGAGGATTCACAAGTGGTTCATGGGAAACATTTTTGACTCCAGGAATGTAGGTTTGTATTGCACGCCATTCTTTACAAAAGTAGTGGTTTGCTTTGTCGCGGCTATCCCACTCACATAAAAAACAACAGTATTTTGTGTACCCTTGTTGCATACCCATTAAGAGTCCAATAACTTTCAAGTCTCCACATATATGCCATTTGTATGAAGTATATTCAATGCACCTTAGTATTGCACTCATAACCTCAAAAGTTTCCTTCGTATGAATGGCATATGCGATAGGAACACATGGGAAAATATTGCCAATATGGATAATTCATTTAAATACTTAGGATATAATCTAACTTATAATGAGGAATGTGATATATCCTTTAAAATACAAAACTATAATAAAGCTTTAAGAATTATCAACCAAGTTTTTAAACCATCAAAAGTGCAGAGACACACAAGAATGAAAATATATAAAGTTCTCGCTAGACCCATAATCTGTTATGGCAGTGAAGCTTGGACCATCAGAACCCAGGATGACCGTCATATTACAGCCACGGAGATGAAATTTCTGCGACGAACTGCAGGTTATAGCCTTCTTGACCACCAAAGAAATTCAACAATAGCCAGAGAGTTAAACATCGTACCTATATCTGAATACCTCCAAGAATATAGAAACAATTGGCTAGCCCATATTCAACGCATGGATCGTCACAGAATACCAAAACAAATTCTTCACTACATTCCTCGAGGCAGAAGATCTGTGGGTCGACCTTTTCGGAGATGGCGGGAGACCGTAACGGGCCACTGGGCCTAATACTTGAAAGGCAGATGATGATGATGATGATGATTATAGGTATTAATTAATTTCCGATGTCCTATGTGTAAATAGTCCACCGCTGTGGTCACGAGGTAGCGTACTGCCTAGTCACGCAGCGGGCCCGGGTTCGATCCACGGTCGGGGCAGTTTTCCTGGGTGAGGTTTTTATCGGGGTTTTTCCTCACCTTCAAGACAAATGTCCCCGAAATCATATGACCATCATCCTTATCATTATCATCACCATCGGCATCCTTCACTGGTGTGGAAAGCAACGGGAAGCTACCACACATACAATTCCCTAGTAAAGTTGCAAGCATAGCATGAAAATGCTATGATTGCAGTGAAGGACCTGCCTTCGGGCAGAATTACTATGGATGGATGTGTAAATATGTCAATTATATTTTTCTGCAACGTTATTTCCTGGGAAATAATTTGTTTAATAAAGTGCAAACAGTGGTTTCTTTTATTTTTGTAGTATAATCAATTGCTACAAATTTTTTTATATTATCTCCCGCAAGCACCATCAGCTGACATTCGTGCACTATATATACAATCTGGTAGCTGTATTTCTTATAGAGTCGGTCACTGCAAAATAATGCTATGACTTATTCAGAAAGTTAAAAAGGAGATTTCTTTAATATGATAAACTTGTTTGATAAATTTGAGGTGAAACATGACTGTAATTGGTTGGAATTAAAAAATCATTGAAATCTAATTGGTCATTGAATCCCGTTTGGGACATGAGTTAAATAGTCACTGCAACCCGATCATATTATTTATTGCCAAAGGAACGCAATATTGTAACAATGCACCCTAGTGGAGAAATTTATAAGCAACATTATATGTACAGCAAAACTTGTTTAATCCGGAACGTGAATAATGCGGAAATCTGTCCAATGTGAACAAATTTATTGGTCCCGGCAAAATAATAGTAATTTTACGTGTATTTATTTTGTATAAAACGGAATATGTCCAACGCGGAAACGGAAGGATATTTCCACACAATTCATGAAAAAAAGTTTATAAGGCGAAAAGATAGAGAGAGAAATAAATTAGTTTCCACTTCATTGAACTCCAGTTAAGCAATTAACAATAAACGATGATTCCTGTTGCCCGCGCCGGGTGTATCTGGAATTTTCTTTCTGCCTCACTGCACATCCGTTTTGGGAAATACAAGTTCGTTATACAAATATTTGGCGTGTGACATCTGTCTCACAAATATCCAGTGCACTGTAAAGTCTTAAATTGGTTGAAGATCTACCAAACTGTTTACGTATCTTTCACAGGTAGCGTTTTGAATTTACGGAATAGAGATAGTTAAATCGTATGTATCATTACCATTAAACGAAAAAGTGAACGTGATTAAAGATAAAGAAAACACTCTCAGCACGTAAAATAATCAAATTTAAATGTGGAAAAACCCAAGTTTGTGAAATTTTAAAACACAAAGAAAAAATAAGCAATGGATAGATGCAAGGAAATGGTCAAATGAAAAAAAAAAAAAAAAAAAAAAAAGAGGTGTATTTTGCAAGTCCACGATATCAAAAAATCTCCAAATTTCCGGACCGATGCTCCAAGTTCAAGCTCTGCAGTTTTAAAAGACGACACAGTGTAGTGTGGAATGAAATTTGCGGGGAATCAAAGGATGTGGAGGAAAGTATAGTTAGTGAGCGGAAGCCGAAACTGCACACTTTAATTTCAGGATACGCGCCTAAGAGACACTTTTAACGTTGACAAAAGGGACTGATTTTTTTTCGCGCGTTACCTTCGAAGTCGCTCGTACATACTATACTTCGCTCTCCAGCGGCAGCGGAACTACAATTAATCCAAGGTACATAAAAAAGACAAATACGGTGCTCTATAATCTAAGATTGGTTAATATTTGTTTTGCTTTTTTATAATGCGGAATGTTGTCTAATGTGCAAAAAAAATGGTCCCATGCGATTCCGCTTTGAACACGTTTTACTATATTAATTAATTTCTGATGTCCTATGATGTAAATATGTCAATTATATTTTTCTGCAACGTTATTTCCTCGAAAATAATTAGTTTAAGAAAACGCAAAGTGCGTTTTTTTGTGGTATAATCAATTGCTACAAATGTTTCTACATTTCTCCCGCAAGCACTATGTGTTTACATTCGTACACTATATATACAATATGTCCACCGCTGTGGTCTCGAGGTAGCGTGCTGCCTTGTCACGCAGCGGGCCTGGGTTCGATCCCGGTCGGGGCAGTTTTTCTGGGTGAGGTTTTTATCGGTTTTTTTTCTCACTCTAAGACAAATGTCAGGAAAACTTTAAGGCCCAAACGGTCCCCGAAATCATATGGCCATCATCCTTATCATTATCATCCTTACCATTATCATTATCATCATCATCATCCTTCACCGGTGTGGAAAGCAACGAGAAGCTACCACACCTACACAATTCCCTAGTAAAGCTGCAAGCATAGTATGAAAATGCTGATTGCAGTGAAGGACCTGCCTTCGGGCAGAATTACTATGGATATACAATATAGTAGCCACATGCAGTCACTGCAAAATAATGCTATGATCTATTGATTTTAAAGTGATATAATTAAACTGATAAAATCGAAGTGAAAAACGACTGTGATTGGTTGTAAATAAAAAATGATTGAAATGTGATTTGTCATTGACTCCCATTTGGGGCATGAGTTAAATAGTCAGTATTAAATATTCCTGCCATTAATATCCTCGTATCACGACCCGAAATCGATCCAGGGCCCGCCGAATCTGAGGCAACGACGTTACCACTAGACCACAGCAGTGGACGATTATTTTTAAAATAATGACAAAATACTTTTTGGGTTGAGCATCTACAATATTTTGGAATAGTTTTAATCATGAATAATGAATTAGATGTGAGAAGGATTGAATTTGTGACGTGAGGAGTAACGTGATATGGAAGAAAAGTTGTAGGAGACCCGAGTGAGCTCGTGAATAAATAACACAGCATCACGCACATCTCATTAACAAGGGGAGACACACTTGTAATTATGAAATCGAGAACCCTCTCCCTCTAACAACTAATTACTTCAAACCAGACAAGGGGTGACCAGCATTCCAAAAACACCTCTTCACATTATTCAACACAGTAACCTTTACATCAGAAACAAAGTTTGAACCACGATTAAAGTTACGCAGTTTTTATTGTTCCTCGACGGATATAAAAACACAAAATAGACGTGATTCAGTCTTTTGTTTTTGAAATTATTTTGTATTTGAAGTTTTTAGTTGTTGAGAACATGATAAAATAGTAAAACTGTGGCCCTGGTTCATGCTGTTTCTACATATATTAAACCTCAGATAACAGGTTTTCACTGCCACTGACGATACATACTAATTTAAAACCTTATGATAGTTTAGTGATGGGTAGGGCATGTGGCACACATGAAAACTTCTTGCAGGAAAACCAGATGGAAAACTCCAAGCAGTTAGGTCAAGAATGAGATGGGGTGATAATACTGACCATACCAAGGGAATGCGAATTATACAGGAACAGGGAATGATTTGGAAAACACCAACTCAGAATGGAAAGCCCCAGCAGATAGGTCAAGAATTGAGGTGGGTAGTACAACATTGACCATGACTGGAAGGAAGTGAATTATACAGGGAATTATTTGGAAAACATCAGCTCAAGATGGGCATATGTGGAGCTTATGTCCGCGCGGCAAGAAATCCGGGTTCGATTAGTCAGTTAGTTATGACAGATGAGGTGGATCAATAGATATCCTAACGCTCCTAGAATTTCCACTCTCAATATAGCAGCGGTTGCTGCACAATTAATACGTTTAATGGTTTGAATTCTGAATTGTACAAATATGCAGGCAAACAGTTCCATGAAAGACTGTTGTCCTTCTTTAATAATGTATTCAAAAATGCAGATATACCACAAGAATGGAAGACAAGCATTGTTATACCCCTGTTCAAGAAAGGAGACAAGAGAAAAATGGACAACTATAGGGGAATCAGTTTGTTTAAACACATGCTACAAAATTTATGCAGACATTTTAAATGGAAAACTGAAAACTTTCAGTGAAAAATTCCTTATGGAATGTCAAAATGGATTTAGAAAAGGACGATCCTGTATTGATTCAACATTTTCTGTTAAACTATTGCTTGAAAAAAGAAGAGAATTCAACTTAGAAACACATTTTGCTTTCATAGATTTTGAAAAAGCATTCAACACAGTCAAGAGATCAAAACTCTTAAATACATTGGAAGACAGAAATATACCAAATTTACTTCAGCAGAACATACAAAATATTTACAAAGACAACGCCATAAAGATTAAATTAACTAACATATTCTCTAAAGAAGGAATTATAAATCGAGGTGTGCGACAAGGCTGCCTCCTATCCACAACACTCTTTGCAATTTATATCAATGAAGTAATATGTTGCTGGAACAAGAAATATAAATTTGGAATAAGAATATCAGAAAATAGAAAATTAAACACCCTACCGTTTGCAGATGACCAAATAATAATAGCAAAGTCAGAAGATAATCTACAGAAATGTCTGTATGAACTTAACAAAATTACAGAAGAATATGGATTGAAGATATCTACATTTCAAGGTGTAGATCCTGTCAGAAGTAAATTTGTACTGGACAATAGAATTTTGGAGTACGTGAATAATTTTACATATCTAGGATGTAATATCTCATATGAAGAAGAAAAGGATGTAAATGCAAAAATATCAAATTTTTAAGAATTTTAGGGTTAATAAATTCTATCTTCAAGCCACAGTTAGTCCAAAAGCATTCAAGATTAAAAGTGTATAAAGTATATAGCGAAGTATGGACGTTGAAACAGAAGGATATACAGAGACTTAGATCTGCTGAAATGAGATACCTTCGGAAGGACTGCAGGATACACACTACTAGATCACAAAAAAATGAAGACATCTTAGAAGAATTACACATGGAACCTTTAGAAAACAAAATTTCTGATTATAAGTCAAGATGGATGCAACATGTTCATCGAATGGAAGATCACAGAATACCCAAACAAATGTTAAGATATCAACCTGCAGGAAGAAGAAGACCAGGACGTCCACTCAAAAGACTTTTGGATGGTGTTTCTCTTGAGGCCAAAACAGGTCCACAAATGGCCTAAATTCGTGAATGTACTATGATGATGATGATGATGATGAAGTCAAGATTGTACAGTTATTTATTGGATAATTAATTTTCTATCAATTAAATTTATACTTTATCGTTAGTACTTTTATTTGCATTCAAATATTCTCAATACTTTAAAAATCAGAGAAGTTTAGATATCAGAAGGTTTATTATTAAATATTTATAGATTAGGAACTGTAGCTAAGATTAATGCTTAGTTTATTTATTTTTTAATGGATACGTTCACTATTTTTATTTTATATTATTTATTGTTATATTTTAGTTATTTTTCAAACAGGCTTCTCCTCCTGTAATTAATTTGTTGAAACTATAAAAATAAAGTGATTCCACTTGGGGTAGACGGTCGTTAAGGATCCCACCTTTCTAGATAATCGACACGAGATGTCAGCCAGGTTGTAGGCCTTTACCCCCAGAAAGATTGCGACAGTTTAAAAATCCTGACCCACCGGGACTCAACTCAACCCCTATGCTACTGCGTGATATTATTATTAACTCTTAATTCATTTTCACAAAAGATTAGTGGGAAGTATAGCTTTTTTAACGAAGGTATTTAACAGTAAATCTGGCTGTAAAAGGACACAAACAAATAATGCTCATAGGCCTTTTATTTCAGACTTTAGGTCCATTTATGTAAATATTTATTCCAGTGTATTTTATATAAATTAATGCATATTTCAATTTAATAAACATTCAGACAACAAACTATTATCTATATAGGATAAAATAATGCCACCTGTTTATCACAGTGTAGTATTGTTCTGGTGAGTGTTGAAAGCAGTTGTAAATACTCAACTTAGAGGAACGTAATGCATAAACTTCGCAGAATAAATCTTATCACCTTGACATTTTTCTCAATTGCTCAAATTGTCACTCATACCATCTAGTGGTGGATATATGAAATTATTCGCCGGGAATTTCAAAATGTATATTATATTTATTTCTATTGCATGCAGACAAATAGTCTCGTTTCTGTACTTTAGTCTTACGAACTGGTCAGCAAAATAACCATGTAGTGTAATGTTAAAAAAAGAGACTTAACTCGAAACAACATATAAGAAAATAAAATTAGTTATTTTGTAAGTAGGCTATTGAACAAAAAATTAAACGGACATAATCTTATATAATCAGTATTTATTTCATCATGAAATTAAATTGTTTCATAAATTATAAAAAAAATAACGATTTCACGTTACAAAAAGTGTTTCAACAGTTGATACAAATTAAATTTCATATTGCCAACTGGCAGGCAGTATTGACTGAACCAGTTTTAATTTATTGCATTGTTAGGGGTAAAGACAAATATTTGTCGGGAACATGCACGACAGGGCACTGTTTAGTGACATTAAGGTCAGCAGACCAGGGAGTGACAGGAAGAGGAGCTTTGTGGGTGGGGACGCGTGCAATTGTATCCCCTTGAAATGATGGAAGCTTCGGGAAGAGGAGGGGAAGAAAGAGCGAGACTCAAGATCTGGGGGTACATATAATGTAAATTGGGTATGTCTGGACACATTTCTAGTTACTGCGCAACAAACAATTTATATACATCTATAAGCAATAGAGTAACACCTAACTATAAATGTGAGTTTATTCAAAAAATAAAATTTAATTAAGCAATTATTTTGGACAAATTATTTCCCTTCACAATCGTGCTAACTTCAACATATCATACGGACCAATTAATTATTCTGAGCATATATTAAGGAATTCGTTGTATCGATTGTTCAAATAAGCACATGCCAATATTAATGCATTATTAAATACATGCAGGAATAACACTATAAGGTTTATTTTGATTATTAATGTGTTATATATTTTGACTCATCTCATATTTCTTGATTTTATGCAGACCGGTTTCGTCGCTTTTTTGTATGGATTGTTCAAATAAGAACGTGTCAACATTAATTTATTAATTTTTATATATGAAATACAATTTCGTGCGCAACAACAATTGAAAGTATGAATTTGTTTCGGGCACGGCGCAAACATCTCTAACCCGCAAAATCTCAATTTGAATACTCGTAAATATCTATTTTTATTTATTCATAAACGCTGTTGTATCAAACCGTTCTTTTAAATATAGATGTAAGGCATTTGAAACATCTTAAAAAATCCATCTTGTCTTGAAACATGACGTATTTTCCAAGATGAAAGAAGTTTCTTTCTACGCGTGACTAAAAATAAAGTAATTAGAAGCACAAAGACAACGATCTTGGCACCTGAGAAATATAGAAACTATTAGGTGTTTCTGAAGAACAATAATTGTCACCAGAAAAATCGTCAATCCCAGAAATTATTTACACAAATTAATATTCACGTAACTATGTAATTCATATGTAAAATTAAATGGCACAAAGGAATACAAGCCCGCAGAAATTGCCATGTTCCTCAGATCATTTATATTAGGTACTACATTTATATGAAAATTAATATTTAAAAAGATGAAATTAATAAAAAAAATCTTAATGAAACATGTTTTATTTACTATTATTATGAAAGTGCACGATTAGTTAATCGTTTCCAGGCAACTAAACCTAATCATTATATTATTATAATACACATGGTATCTTTACCTTGTCGTGGTGGAGTGGCTTGCGTGCTTAAATGATCCTGAGAGCTATGCCGGCGGTAGCATTGCTGCCGATAGGGTTACCCATGCCGGACTGGTCGAAGGTGATAAGCCAGACGAAAAAAGTACCATGGTCGAAAGAGTGACGATCTTTCACCGTAAAAATACAACTGTCAAGAAATGCGGACATGGGTTCAACTGGGGTAAAATTTTCCGGAGGTCAAATAGTCCCCCATTCGGATCTCCGGGCGGGGACTACTTCAGGGAACCCATGCCAAAGGCTCAAACACAGGGACATGTCCCTAGGAACATGGAATGTTAGGACTTTATACAATAGCGGGGCACTAGAGATATTAACGCGGGAATTAGATAAATCGCCCTTGGATATAGTCGCTTTACAGGAAGTTAGGTGGCCAGGAGAAGGTAGTCAGGAATCAGGAAGCTTTGCATTATACTATGGGGGTGCAGAAAGACCTGCATTTGGAACGGGTTTTTTAGTCAGAAGGAGGATCCTGTCTGCTATCCGAGATATTAAATTTGTTAGTGATAGGATATCATACATAATTCTAAAGGGTAAACGACATGATTTTATAATTGTAAATGTACATGCCCCCATAGAAGATAAAGATGACAAGATCAAGGATGAGTTCTATGAAGAATTAGAATGCTTATTTGATAGCCTTCACGATATCATATGAAAATTGTCTTAGGAGATTTTAATGCAAAAGTGGGGCGGGAAGATATATTCAACCCAACAATAGGCAAATTCAGTCTTCATGAAGATAGTAACGACAACGGGGTTAGATTAGTCACATTTGCCACATCAAAGAATCTCATTGTTAAGAGCACAACATTTCAGCATAAGGATATTCATAAATACACCTGAACGTCCCCAGATGGAGAAACTCGGAACCAGATAGATCATGTATTAGTGGATAAACGCTGGCACAGTAGCATCATCGATGTTAGATCAGTTAGAGGGACAGACTGCAATTCGGATCATCTGGTCAGAGTGAAAATCAGACAACGGCTATCGCTTATGAGAGGAACAAACACTAAAGATGATTCTGTAAAATTTGAATTAAAGAACTTGAAAAATGATGAAATGCGGCAAGAATACCAAATCAAAATTGCTAATAGAATTGAAGTACTAGAGTCTTCAGATGACGATGTGGCAAACGAAGAAGAAACTGATATAAATGAAGAATGGGAGGCTATAAGAGATACTATTAAATTGTCAGCATCAGAAAGCATTGGCTGTTTAAAAAAGAGGCAAAACAAGAAATGGTTTGATGAGGAATTTGCCGACATTGTGAAAGAAAGAAAGCTAGCAAAATTGAAATGGTTACACGAGCCAAATGAGGTAAATTTAGAGCAATTGGGTAGTATTAGACGGGAAACACCAAGCTACTAAAGAGTAAAAAGAGGGAATATTTGAGAGAGAAAATTAATGATCTCGAAATGAACGCAAAAAATAGGAACATTAGAGAATTATATCAGGGAATTAGTATAGAGAAGAAAGGGTTTCAGGCTAGAACAAACATAATTCGGAATGAAAATAGGGATATGATTGCAGACTCCAGGAGTATATTAAATAGATGGAAAAGTTACTTTAATCAGCTATTAAATGTACATACAGAACAGGACATTGAGGAGGATAATTTACAGACAGCAGAAATGCTAGTCGCAGAACCAAATGCATTAGAGGTTGAAATGGCGATTGAAAATTGAATATGTATAAAGCATCAGGTTCAGATGAGATCCCAGCAGAACTAATAAAATCAGGGGGAGAAAAATTGATGGACAAGATACGCTGGTTGCTTAGTATGATTTGGGAAAAAGAAGCTCTTCCAGATCAATGGAAGGAATCAATTATCGTAACAAATTTATAAGAAAGGAGATAAAACTGATTGCAACAACTACAGGGGCATCTCATTACTTTCAACTTCGTACAAAATTCTTACAAATATATTAGTAAGCAGACTTACTCCCTATATTGATGACATCCTAGGAGATCATCAATGTGCATTTAGAAGAAACAGGTCTACAACATATTTGAAGAGAAAAATTATACGCTCAGACCGGGACTTGAACCCGGGACCCTTGGTTCTCTAGACCAAGTGCACTTGGTCTAGAGAACCAAGGGTCCCGGGTTCAAGTCCCGGTCTGAGCGTATAATTTTTCTCTTCAAATATGATTTATCCATCATTGAGATGTACGAAATCAATAATAAAAACTTGGAAAAAGCCGTACTGGCTGTAATGTATAATTCCCAAATATGTCTTCTTAATAAAGGAGCCGCCATTTGCAAGATAGAAGCATGGCTTCACAGCATTTGGTGGATGGGAATTACAATGTATATAGAGAAAGATTTGCGTTTAGATCGGTACTTGCTCAGGTAGCTCAGTTGGTAAGAGCACTTGGTCTAGAGAACCAAGGGTCCCGGGTTCAAGTCCCGGTCTGAGCGTATAATTTTTCTCTTCAAATATGATTTATCCATCATTGAGATGTACGAAATCAATAATAAAAAAAAAAAAAAAAAAAAAAAAAAAAAAGGTCTACAACAGATCAGATTTTTAGTATAAGACAGATTTTAGAAAAGAAATGGGAATATAATGGTACTGTACATCAACTATATGTAGACTTCAAAAAAGCATATGATTCAATTAAGAGGGAGAAGTTATATAGTATCCTGCTGGAGTTCGGAATTCCTAAAAAATTAGTTAGACTTATACGAATGTGCCTAAATGGCACAAAAAGTAGGGTGCGTGTAGGCCAAACAGTTTTCGGACACTTTTGAAATCCAGAATGGGTTGAAGCAAGGAGATGCACTATCTCCTCTACTATTTAATTTTGTACTAGAGCATGCCATTAAATCTTTAGAGAATGAGGAAGGCTTACAACTCAATGGTATTAATAAGCTGTTAGTTTATGCTGATGATGTAGTATTATTGGCCGATAGCGAGGAGATACTAAAGGACAACACGCACGCGCTATTGAGTAACACTAAGAAATTAGGACTGGAAGTAAATATCAATAAAACTAAATATATGGTCACACGTAGAAATTCATTATATAATGGAAATGGACAGCTAATGACAAATGAGGGAAATTTTGAGGAGGTGGCTGAATTCAAGTACCTAGGAACAATAATCACAAATAGGAATGAGATGCACAAAGAAATTAAACATAGGCTCAATTCTGGAAATGCGTGCTATTATGCATTACAGAGACTCTTGATGTCCCAACTCCTTTCAAAAAACGTTAAACTGAAAATATATAAAACTATTATTCAACCAGTTATATTATATGGGTGCGAAACATGGACTCTTACTTTAAGGGAGGAAAGGAGATTACAAGTATTTGAGAATAAAGTTCTTAGGAAAATTTTTGGACCAAAGAGAGATGAACAGACAGGTGAATGGAGAAGACTACATAACAACGAACTACATGGTATTCATAGGAAGCCAGATATAATAAGAACAATTAAGTCTCGTAGACTGCGATGGGCAGGACATGTTGCACGTATGGGGAATGAAAGACTTGCATGGTGGCTTCTTGTAGGAAAGCCAGAGGGAAAACGCCCAGTTGGTAGACCAAGAATGAGGTGGGAGAATAACATTAACTATGATTTGAGGGAAGTAGATGATACAGAGAATGATTGGAAAGCATTGGCTCAGGATAGGCCATGAACCTACGGGTTCGATAGTGCCAGTGAGTAAGTAAGTATTATAATACACAAAATATGCATAAAACAAACTACGGGCGTCAACAATACGTTTCATTAAAACTCTAGATCTTCGTCTTGGGGCAACGTGCTGGTGGGAAACCCCAGGGCAGTGTTCTCGGAACTCTTCTTTTCTCAATCTACATAAATGACTTACCAACTGTTACTAAAGTACTGCCGTTATCACCTCTATACTGATGATCTCCAAATTTACCTACATTCACTTCCTCATTCTCTCTATAACAGCTTGACGAAAATGAATGACGATCTCATATGTATCTTTAACTGCTCTTCAAGTATAGATCTAAATCTAAATCCTAACAAGCCACAGGTTATTCTAATGGGACAACAAAGACTGCTTACAACCTTTGCATATCTACACTACCAAACAATATTATAAATAATATAATTATCCCTTATTCTTCTTCAGTAATAGATCTTGGATTACATCTAGACGCAAATTAAACCTGACAAACACAAGTGAAACACATATGTAAAAAATACTTTCTCCATCTTACATTATCTTAGACGTTTAAATAATTTTCTCCCAGTTTCATTAAAAAAAACCTTGTGCAGAATCCTGTGTTGCCACACTTCGATTAATGTGACGTTATATATAATATATACAGTGGTATGGCCATGTCAAAAGAATGTCAGAGCAAAGAATGCCTAAAATTGTTATGGAATGGATCCCAATGGAAAGGAGGACGAGGGGAAGACCGAAGAAAACTTGGATAGAAGGAGTACAAGCGGCTATGAAATTCAGAAGATTGGAGGAAGATCAATGGATAGACAGAGAGGAATGGCGTTTGGTTTCCGGACGACGGCGGCAGCTGCCATGATACCGGATGATGATATATAATGATCTAAACTATGACATGTCGCAGAGACTACAGATCGTTCATAATGCTTGCGTTCGATTCATTTTCAATATCCGCCGTTATGACCATATTTTCAAACACTTCAATAACCTCTCTTGGCTCCGTCTTACTGACAGACGTAAATCGCCCTTTTGAAACTTCTGAATTTCTACACTCCTAGTTACCCTAGCATCCAGATTTGAGAAGTTATCTTCTTACCACAATATTAACACTAGGTCACAAGATAACATTTTGCTAACAATCCCTCTTCATAGCACTTCCTCTTATTCTACTTCCTTCACAGTAGCCTCTGCCAGCTCCTGGAATTTCCTTCCTTGCCGAACCGCACACTTGGCACCTTTAAGTCACGTTTACACAGTTCCCTGTTGTCTAATAATTATTTTTTTCTCTATTTATTTAAATTTATACTATGTCATTAATTATTTATAGTTTTTTATATATCTTGTACATATATTTGATTCGTTAAATCTAGAGTAAATCAAAATACATTATAAATAATTGTTGTATTGTGTATGTATGTATGTATGTATGTATGTATGTATGTATGTATGTATGTATGTATGTATGTATGTATGTATGTATGTATGTATGTATGTATGTATGTATGTATGTATGTATGTATGTATGTATGTATGTATGTATGTATGTATGTATGTATGTATGTATGTATGTATGTGTGTATGTATGTATATAAACATGTAATCGTTTAACTTTATTTTAATTTAGATGTAAGACTATTTTTGTTCTTTTTTAAACCTGGTTGAGTGGCAGACAATGCCTTAAATCTGCCAGGTAAAATAAAGCTATTATTAATAATGATAATAAAACAGGCACATCAATTGAAACTTATTGTAATGCTGCAATCACTGCAACTCTGAATATTTATAGGATAACCAGCAAATCGTCTCTTTAAGAATTCCTTCGATTCTTCATGTTAACTAAAATAATCGTTAACATAAATCAGAAGAGTTGATTTAACTATAGAATAATCAGATTAAAGAATAAATGGATTACTGTTCTTGGACTCTTCTTAAAAATATGCTAATATAGTATCTATATTTATTCAATCATAGTATATATTCGTGCACCATTCCTTCAAATTCGTGTAATTACTCACATAAAGTTTACTTCATTTTTCAGGAAGAACATTCGATAGTTCCTGTGATTCTGATGCTGGAGTTTCAAATTTATCTTCTTTTTTCCATTTTTACTTTTTAAGTGAGATCTAAAATAGAGCCTTCAGTAACGATGTTTGTTAATTTCTCTTGTTACCCAAGAAACTATTCCTCAATCGTGTAAAAGCGATTACGTACGCCTTGACCAAGTCAAACTATGATTTATATAGATATATTTACTAAATTTTTTAAATAATTTCCTTATATACAAGCAAACGTAGTTAAAATAATAAAAATACATGTTACAAAATTAATAAGCGTCACTATATCTTCGGATCTTAAAACATACCCTTATCCTACACGTTACTAAAGCTTTACTTATGTTCACTTCACGGGCTAGTCAAATTGCCTGTTCCGCCTCACAATTGTTCTGTCCATCTTTTCACTGGCCTTCCTACATTCCTTGAACCTCTTGGCTTGTACATAAATCCTGCTTTTGGTAATGTTGTTACATTCATTCTTTCTATACGTCTAAACCATAAATCTCTATATTCCTTGATTTTATCATTCAGTGGATATATACACACACATTTAACTATGTTCTTCAATCTTCATTCTTTATCCGATCCAATCTTGTGCAGCATTTTGTTCTTCTAAGGAAGTTAATTTCTACGTTTTGTAACTTGTAACTTTTATCCTAAACATTTATTAAAATTAGATCTTATTCTGTAGCTTCAAATGTTAAGGTTCTATAGGGTCTAGAAATGTGATTACATACAACTAGTTGTACAATTCAGTGATATATCTGCCGGGCCTTTCAAGTTTGATACTCAAGGCAAAATGTTCATAAGAAAAAGCTCCAAAAATAAAAAAAATGTTAAGGGGAGTAGTCCAAAACAAAACGTTAATATGTCTTGTAAAAATGTCCAAGAAAAAATAAAAAAGAAAAAAATAGTCATTGTCATAATGTCCGAGGAGAGTAATGCATTGACAATACATAATTTATAGCCTATACTTGTATGTATTGATCGAATGTAAATTACATTACCTCTATCCAGTCTCTCTCTCTCTCTCTCTCTCTCTCTCTCTCTCTCTCTCTCTCTCTCACACACACACACACACACTACGCGCACGCACGCGCGCGCACACACACACACACACACATATATATATATATATATATATATATATCTCACTCAGCCTATTTATTCATTTCTGAAATAATTTACATATCCCATTACTAATAGTTTGGGGGAAGATTCTGCCAACTGTGTTCACAATATAGTCGGTTTCTCTAGCAACGCAATTTCATTTAGTATTGATTACGTGTCGTACCTGTAATACCCAATTTGGTGGAAGTTCTGATAACGCCCTGATATCCTCAATTAGCCTATATCATCTTCACTTCTTCACTTAGCGCTTTTCTGCATCACAAACTGTTTTGATAATTATATTACCATCCATGCGTATCACTTGTCCAACTCATGTTAATGTACTAATTGCAATTTATTCCACCATATATTGAGTATATAATTTATATAATTCAGAATTGTATCTCCTCATAATATCATTTTCCTGCACAGCTCCGTAGTCAAATATAAGTACTCTCCTTTCGAACAATCCGAAGGAATACTCATCAGACTTCAGCACGGTGCATATGTTATTACTGATCTCACAAGAACGTTATACCCCATAACATTTGCGTTCCTAGATATTAAATGAGACTTTTAACACTTCCAGCCCATATTCCCAGCCATAGTCTGTTTTTTGGACCTCAGCAGTAACATTATTCTTGCATTTATCTCAGATTCCAAAAATGAAAAACTATGATTTGTTTCAAATTTATATTGTCCACCATTTAATGCATATGGACATATTTTTTAACAATCCATAATTTCTTAGAAGATATATATATATATATATATATTTTTTTTTTTTTTTTCTGTCATTAACCCTGGACATTGAGACTCTGCATCTGCTTTTCCTACAGATTAGCCGATCTAATTTTAATTATAAGGAATCACGATTATAATAAAACTTGTCCTGGCAATGAAATTTCAAATCGAAATTTGGATTCATTCATGAAAACCACGGTAACTTAGGCAGGAATGTGAGCCTGGAACTTCCTACATATTATTCTCCAATCCAAACGTTCGATAAAAATACTTTTTAGAGTTCAAACAAACTAAGCTCGATAAACATTAAATCAGAGTGATGACCCGTTTAAATTCAAAACATTCAAAACGAAATATTTTGTCTTCATTAAATTAGACTATTCACCAATTATTGCACATAGTATGGAGTACATGAGCTAATTTGTGACAGAAAACAGTTTTAAATCGTTTTTATTTAACATTAGACAAAACAAAATAACTGCATCCTGGTGATTTGTGTTTCATAAGAAATACCCTAAGTCATATTCAAGACATAACCAAATTTATTATAGATAGACGGAAATAGCCCACCGCTATGGTCTCGAGGTAGCATGCTGCCTTGTCACGCAGCGGGCCCGGGTTCGATCCCCGATCGGGGCAGTTTTTCTGGGTGAGGTTTTTATCGGGGTTTTTCCTCACCTGTAAGACAAATATCAGCAAACATTTAAGGCCCAAACGGTCCCCGAAATCATATGGCCATCATCATCATCATCATCATCCTTATCATTACCTTATCATCATCATCATCATCATCATCATCCCTCACCAGTGTGGAAAGCAACGGGAAGCTACCACACCTACAATTCCCTAGTAAAGCTGCAAGCATAGCATAAAATGCTATGATTGCAGTGAAGGACCTGCCTTCGGGCAGAATTACTATGGATGGATGGACGAAAATATTGGAAGGGTCATATAGAAAGAATGGAAGAAAATCGACTTGCAAAAAGAGCTAAAGAAGATAGACCAATGGACGGGAGAAGAAGAAGAGGAAGACCAGCCAAGAGATGGATAGACAGTGAATGCACATCGAATACGTCTTCCTCCGATGAGCGATTTTGGAAATAAACAGGATGAAAATCCTACAAATTATGATTAAGAAGAAGAAATAAGTTTTTTCTTCTTCAAGGTTTCATATTAGCATTAAAACTAGAATTTGTTGGAAATAATGTCATTTCTAGACTCACTGGTATTAAAAAAAATACTAAAAGAAATTCATTATAGAGGTTCTACCACTGGATATCAAGTTTGGAAAGAAATGTTGACAATAAATCACTACAGTATCTACAAATATCGAGTTTTACCATTGTTTTTCAATATACAGATTCGTTCTAAAATTGCTTCAATGTTTCCTAAATAAAATTTGCTTACAAATCTTTAACACAGGACAGTTTCAGCTATTAAAAATAACATATCGCTTGCGAAGTAACTTAAGGATTGTAAAACAGTGACCCTTAGTACATCTCTATCTATATTAATAACAACATTGAAGAAAAATGATAAATTACAATTAATTCCCATAAAAGTAGATATCGATGTTGTCGTCTAGATTTACTTGGATGAAAATTAATCTAGTTAATAGTCTAGAAATTAAGAGAATTGATTTAATTTCAAGGAGAAGTTTATATAAAATATAAGTTTTGGAGACTCAAGAAGAGATATATTTCCTCTTTGAAGTTCTAAAAGGGATCCTACACCTAAGAGAGGAGGGTGATAGGGGTGAAAAATTAAATCACAACACTGACCTTTAAAATTGATGGAGAATTCACACTGATCTACACATTTAAGTGAAAACTTATCAGTAACAAAAATCGCGACAGAAGTTAGAAGACCTCAGTGGGTAGGTCACTTACGAAGAAGTGAAGGTATACAAATCTGAATGGGCATTCTGAAGGAGACGCTAAATAATTTTAAAGAGCTGAATGACAAAAAGACTGCTAGGAAAAATTTGAAGTAATCAAATTCTGCACATTGCACCATCATTTCATAAATAGTTCCATGTGTACACGTATAATCAGGCATTACTTACGGCAGATAATTTTTTTGACATTATGTAGAGTGATTGCAGGAGAACTTTACAATGACATCCGGAAAGACTAGAAGAGTGACCTAGCAGAGCAGAACGAATGCCACGAGCCACCGCATTACAATTTCATCAACTTGTTCTTGGAAATGGACAGGTCCAAACCCTAAATTCAGGTGAGTTTCCAGCAACACGCGACCGATCTTAAGGGCCTCAGTCGTGCGTGTGCCAGTCTGTTATTATCAACACGTCATGTTACAAACTTAGCAGTACATCTCAAAACTTAACTTATAATATAGTCAACAAGAGTCGCTTTTACCATCAAACATCACTCACAACACAAATTTTAATTAAGTCTGCATTGCCTATGTTTTGTCTGATTATTCTATAGATGCCAGGATTTACGATATATTAACTTTTACTTTTATTTTCCCTCCAGATCTGTAATCTTCTGCTGTATTGAGTTAAGTTGAAGTGTTTGCTATGATGTAAATCAATTTCTTTTCTACAGACGTTATTTATACATTCGTTACATTATGAAATAATTATTATTAATAGTGAAAACTGATAATACAAATTCAACTCAAAATCTTATTTTTCATTATTTCTCACTCCCTTCACGCCTTTAGGGATGCTAATGTGAAACTTGGACTTAAAATTGTTTTGTTTAAAATTCCTAAATCAAGAATTGATAAAATTAGAAACTGAATAATCGGAGAATTAATGAAATCGGATAAGAATATTCTTAAAGTAATTGAGATGATATGGACAAGTTGAAATAATTTGGAATGGAATGCTGAAGGCAGGCGGAGAAAAGAAAAACCACAGGAACAATGGATGGATGGGATCAGGAAAGTATGAATGAAATGGAATTGACAGAATAAAATGGGCAAGACATGAACTTTTGGAAGAATAAAATTATTTTAGGCTGAAAGAAAAAAAAGTACTGTAGTACAGAAAAAAATCATAATAAAAAATTAACCTTAGACAAGGGAACAGCGTTTATCATTTATAATAGTTATATAAAGTACGTCCGCGAGATGGACCGCACTAAGCGTGAAGTCTAGTTCAAATAAGGATAAAACGTGAATTATCTCAAAATCTATTGTGATGAGTTACGAGTATTTTTTCACGCTTTATGTTACCTTGACCTGTATCTATCTATCTATCTATCTATGTAACGGAATCTTTCAACGCGATTTTCACCCACTCAAAATCATCGGATCGACTTGAAACTTTGTATACTTGTAGAGGATCCGTGACAATACAATAATTTCATATTTATTTTCTAAAATCCTGGCCACAATCATCAGAAAATCAAAAACATTTTTTGTATCAATGTAACGGAATCTTTCAACGCGATTTTCACCCACTTAGAAACATTGGATCGACTTGAAACTTTGTATACGTGTAGAGGACCCGTGACAATACAATAATTTCATATTTTGTTTCTAAAATCCTGGCCAGAATCATCCGAAAATCAAAAAAATGAAAACTGGTATAATAGGTTGCGGACTTGTCGAGTTTTTAGTCAATCGTTGTAAGAGCTCAGTTGGTAGAGCAGTGAACTCTCAGTGGTATATAATTTCAGTAATCAATACGTCGCTGGTTCAAATCCGGCTGGGATGGTTTTTTTATAGAAGAGTATTACTTTTAGCTCATACTACAATAGTATCGAATTTAAAGATATTTACATTTTTATCTTATTCTGTAAAATATTAAAACTAAAAAATAAATAATAGTTTTAAAAAACTAAAAGAACACGCTTTATTAGAAAACTAAATAAATAATAGTTTTAAAAAACTAAAAGAACTGATAAATAATTTTAATTTCCAATACACTTGGGATAAAATAAAGTGGTCAACAAAAAAATCATCTCCAACACATCATCATCATCATCATAGTACATTCACGAATTTAGGCCATTTGTTGACCTGTTTCGGCCTCAAGAGAAACACCATCCAGAAGTCTTTTGAGTGGACGTCCTGGTCTTCTTCTTCCTGCAGGTTGATATCTTAACATTAGTTTGGGTATTCTGTGATCTTCCATTCGATGAACATGTTGTATCCATCTTGACTTATAATCAGAAATTTTGTTTTCTAAAGATTCCATGTGTAATTCTTCTAAGATGTCATAATTTTTGTTGTGATCTAGTAGTGTGTATCCTGCAGTCCTCCGAAGATATCTCATTTCAGCAGATCTAAGTCTCTGTATATCCTTCTGTTTCAACGTCCATACTTCGCTACCATACAAAAGAGTTGGAAGAGCCAGTGTTTTATACACTTTCAGTCTTGAATGCTTTTGGACTAACTGTGGCTTGAAGATAGAATTTATTAACCCTAAAATTCTTAAAAATTTAGATATTTTTGCATTTACATCCTTTTCTTCTTCATATGAGATATTGCATCCTAGATATGTAAAATTATTCACCTGCTCCAAAATTTTATTGTCCAGTACAATTTTACTTCTGACAGGATCTACACCTTGAAATGCCATAATTTTTGTTTTTTCTGTAGATATCTTTAATCCATATTCTTCTGTAATTTTGTTAAGTTCATACAGACCTTTCTGTAGATTATCTTCGGAATTTGCTATTAATATTTGGTCATCTGCAAACAATAGGGTGTTTAATTTTCTATTTTCTGATATTCTTATTCCAAATTTATATGTTTTGTTCCAGCAACATATTACTTCATTGATATAAATTGCAAAGAGTGTTGGGGATAGGGGGCAGCCTTGTCTCACACCACGGTTTATAATTCCTTCTTCAGAAAATCTGTTATTTAATTTAATCTTTATGGTGTTGTCTTTGTAAATATTTTGTATGTTCTGCCGAAGTAAATTTGGTATATTTCTGTCTTCCAATATATTTAAGAGTTTTGATCTCTTGACTGTGTCGAATGCTTTTTCAAAATCTATGAAAGCAAAATGTGTTTCTAAGTTGAATTCTCTTCTTTTTTCAAGCAATAGTTTAACAGAAAATGCTGAATCAATACAAGATCGTCCTTTCCTAAATCCATTTTGACATTCCATAAGGAATTTTTCAATGAAACTTTTCAATTTTCCATTTAAAATGTCTGCATAAATTTTGTAGCATGTGTTTAACAAACTGATTCCCCTATAGTTATCCATTTTTCTCTACATATAGAATAAAATTAGAGTTATCAACAAAAGGAAACTAATTTTACCATCAAAAGCGTGGGGTGCTCTATATCAATTAATATATTTGATATTAAACAGATATTGGTAAAAGTAAAGTCTCTAAGAAGAAAATGTAAACATCATAAAAAGCACCCCACGCTTTTGATGGTAAATATATTTTCTTTTTGTTGATAATTCTAAATTTATTCTATACGTGTTGGAGATGATTTTTTTGTTGACCACTTTATTTTATCCCAAGTGTATTGGAAATTAAAATTATTTATCATTTTTTAGTTTTCTAATAAAGCGTGTTCTTTTAGTTTTTTAAAACTATTATTTATTTCAATATTTTATTCAGAATTAGAAATAAAAAAGGTTACCAATTCAGATACACGAACGTATATCCAATAGTAATTCACGTTTATGCAAGCAATATTACGTAATTCAACTCAAGTGACCAATAACTTTCCAGAACAGATTAAACACGCCTTGTAGGCCTATGTCAACACTATATCGAGTTTTCCTCAACAAATAAGGAAAAGTTGAAGATACCTCAAAGTTGTAATCCAATCAGCCTTGCAGATGCCTGAAGGAGTTCTATCAATTATTATTTTACCATTTCTATAGTAAATGTACTTTTAGTTTAAAAACAATTAAAACTATCAAGAAAAAAATCGTTTAATTGCATTTTTTATTAACCGCGAATAGCGTAATAAAATTACAACACAGCATTTTTGCCTTGAAAACTAAGCAAAACCACAAAAAAAAGTCAGATTTATCGGCACAAAGTACTGATATCAGAAACTTTCGACATACGCGTCTTACACGCAATTATCTGAGAAAAATAAATTGTATTCATTCACAACGGTGAGTTAAACTAAATCGAAATTTGTTTTTAAACCAAAATTTCAAAATGGTTCAGATCTTATTCCTTAAGAAACAGAAAAAGGTAAGGTGAAGTGATCCCACTGCAGACCTTAAGAAGCCCATGGAAAGTAAGAGGTTTGTCCTTTACTTTTGCAAGAAAACCACACCAAGTGTAAACCGGAGTTTTCAGTTCAGCATACAGTCACCTTTACCCTATTAAAATATATATATATATATATATATATATATATATATATTATTTCCGATAATTGTTAGGGCAATTAAAATGAAGGACTAAGAATTCATAACAGATAACATGACTATTTCAAACGTGCATTTTATGCATACTGTAAATTACTTCATGATGTTTTATCCTCTAAATAGTCAAAATATATACAACGCCCGGTACACACATTTCGTCAAGATAAATTCACTCGCAACAAATTGATTAAGAATAATTTATTGATTAACTCTAGATTAGCAGCTTACTATTAACTATTTTTAACATTCAATATAAATAGGCCTATGGTACATATGAAATGAAGAATGGGACAATATTAATATTTAGCAAATTAAACGAGGTAACTTTTTATTCGATACCTCATGATATCATACCGACAATTTCTGGTGTTTTCTCCTGGCATTGGCGTATTTTTAATCCACTTCTGAGGTTGGGGCGCCTGGAAGGAGGGGATATGATGGGTGATGTTAATGATGATAGTGGTGTGCCAGGAGAGTTCTTAATCTAAAGTGATTATGAATGATGATGTTCAGGGACCGTTTGGGCCTTAAAGTTCCTGACATTTGACATACAAGTGAGAGAAAACATCGAAAAAACCTCAACCAGGAACTTGTCCCGACCGGGGATCAAACCCGGGCCGCTGCGTGACAAAGCAGAGACCACAGAGATGGACCTAAAACGAGATACATGAAAGAGTATCAGAAATTCAGTTCATGGAAAGAAAGTGATTGATGTGAAGCAAGTAAAAATTGTTTTGTGGGGCTGATTGTTAAAATGACATACCTAAAATATTTACAGAAAGAAGAAAATGTCTGCATACTTTCTACTGAGTTCGTCCACTTATTTGCTATAAAATGATTGCAAGTGAATAAGGAGGATTGCTTAATGGAAACCAAGTGAACTGGCTCAAGCGGTAGAGTTCCGGGGGATTCAGGTTCATAACCTAGTGCTGATCAATCTGATCTCCCTTCTCCAAATGTTCCTCAGTGCTCAAGATAAATGATGCGTTAGAATTTCATTACCAGGATTAATTTCTTATTAACTTCATAATATATTTTTTTAAGTAGTCACGTTGCTATAATCGTAAACTCCTATAGCTTAACCAAGGTTCGCTCCAAAGAAACGAATTCTAATATAACTATTGTTATCTTTGTGACTGCGGCTAGTCGCTTGGCAGTATTAGCATGGCAACCATTTGAGATAGCCGGGGCTAGTTCTGTAGTAGCGCTGTAACCTATTTCGCTGCATGAGTACTCTCACGTTGCATGTCATCCCCGACGAAATCATAGATCATGGAGAAAAAAAAAAAAAAAAAAACTTGAAGAAGTGAAACGAAACGAAGTATGAAGATATGCTGGACACAAAGCTAGCCTTAAAGATAAAACTTTTATAGAAACTCTAGAACAACCGGAACCTTTATGAATATTATAATAATTACATACATATTATAGGAACATTTTACTGTTACCCTGACTTCCAAGACATTAAGCCCATTTGCCACGACAATATTGAACTGGTTTTCCAAAATGTTGAAATTTTGAACAAACATCCATGATTATTGTTGTTTTGATTTTTGGTATAAATGTAGAATTATAAATTTAGTAGTTTTGAAAAAGTGTCGCTTTAGCGTTATTTTGTATGAAATAAAAGAAGTTCCAAAAACAAACACCTTCATTGTTTTTAATTGTTTTCTTGCCAAAGTGCTCAAGTGTAAAAGATACAGAGCTCTTGCAATAGAATAGACCACACATACAGGAACCTTATAAAAATACATTTGTATAGAGAAAGCCTAGGGCGTGAGTTTGTTTATAAGAATTTCTGCCCATACTGCATCTATATAATTATACTATAACGGTCTTACTAATAAAAATCTCTAATACAGGCTTTCATCAGTTGTTTAATTATACAACGTATAAGCCTGATGTAGATCACGTATAATTTCCTTACTAATAAACGTTGTGCCGGAGCTATATAACAAAAGAGCAGTTACACACAATACGTCACATATTCGTCATCATAATGACGTCAGAACAATATTACTCGCAGTTTGTAACAGAAATAAAATAACATCAACTAGTGATTAATTGCGCAAGAAATGAATATGGATAAGAATTAATAGAGATTCCCTAATTGAGGAGGTACGGAAAAAATAAGTGTGTTTTAATTTATATACATTTCCCTTTACGCTATGTGAAATATATCGTAGAATTGGTTTCACAGATAATGTGCTGCCATCTAACGTCAAGAATTTCGACCAAGTTTTGGAAACTAATAAAAGCTTTTCCCATTACTTATGAATTATATGCAGTGTTTTAAGATGCGTTAGAAAACGTTCGAAATAGTAGGAAATGTTACCGACAACAAAATAACATTTCAAGCGGAAAAAAAAATTACTATAGTTTGACCGGGAATCGAAACTATGACCTCACGCATCGTAGTCAGAAACTCTAACCACAAGACTACCAAGTTAACATGTAACTAGCTGCAATAATAGTACCTCTATACTTAAATACATTTTTATATCGGTGTGTGTGTTATGTATTAAAGATGCAAGAAAGTTTTCTTAAAATAATATTATGAAGCATTTAAACTACATTCAGGTTAAATCTTGTCTACAGCAATTATTGTAGAACATATCCTTTTGTGAATCAATGTTCAATTTTAAAATATTGTTAGGCCTAATCGAGAATGAGTGTAACGAAAGGCATTTTATGATGCCTTTATTTTCCTACCCAGAGCTTTATTAATATTAATTATGCCCTGTGCATCCATCAAACAGTCGTTAAAGTGTTGCATTTTGGGTTAAATTTAAGGAAACTTTCATCAATATCATAAGAAAACAATGAGTTGATCTTGATGTCCGACATTTTGTCTAGTTATAGAATCCTTAAACAAGGCTGGAGGCATGTATAACGATTCCCATGTAAAGTTGTACACCTCTTCTACACTGAACAGCTAATACAGTGTTTATTAGTAAGAATTTTCAACTGAGATGTGTATAAACCATGTATAAAAGTTATATATGGATTATTAGTAAGAGGGTAAATGTATACTTCCCGTATGGCATTAGGGTATTTCCTTGGTAGAGAGAATTATTTAACCAAGCTAATTTAGTTACTCTATTTTACCCATAGATGTCAGCGAGTGATATGGTGTCGGCACATGCCTCAATGAGGCGGACACATATTGAGGAACTGAGGTATTATTGGATGGTTGGCGATCAGTAAATAATGCACAGGGACCTCTTTATTCAGGCTTGCGGTTCCTTTACGAGCCAGAAAATCTTCAGACCCTGGACCCATGGCTTAAAGTCCCTCCCGGAGGACTTGTTCCTTGGATCCCGGCCATGTTTGAACCCGCATATATTATTATATGATTTACAGATATAAAATTATTGAGAGAGTAAAATAATTGGACTGTTTGAGACATCTGGACTGACAACACAGGAAGGGTGACATGTATCGCAGAACCTTAATTAGATTTTGTACAGGATATTAATTTTCTTTGAGTGAAGTTCTTTTACTGCATGAGTTGTCATTATATTAAAACTCGGCAATAAACCAGATGCCAAAGGGACTCAAAAAACTTTACAACACCCCAAGTAATCACGCTGATGAAATTTCGTGCAATTCAATTACTCAAAACTTTCTTTCTTACTCTCTTACTGACAACTTTCTTTTATAAAATTAGTCCCTCTAGAAAAGTTAAAACTTTACATTTCACAATTCACACAGTTATGTTTGCTTTTAGCAAGGTGCAAACAAGGCGGTATTTACACTTTATACCTGCAAGTTAATTATGTCGCAGTTTATGGGACGGCACATATTTAAACAGCACAATCTCTTCTTCATCTTTATTCATTCCAACTATCAATCTGCGCGAACTTCTTAAAGGCAATACTAACTTTAACCACAACCTAATAGAGGGTTTCATTTCCAGAAACAAAGCTTTGCTCTTATGGAGCAATTCTTTTTAGTAAACGTGTCCTTTTACATGAGATTGATTTCCTAGTTAATTCACTTTTAATAATTAATTTTGTTGAATTGACCTACAACTTTGTCAAGAAAGTGGGTGCCCGATTTATGAAAAAATAATATTATGGAACGTACAATTATAACTTAAGTATTTAATAAAGTTAGGGGATGAGCACAATTGCCTGAACAGCGGCTAGCAGAAATGCCACTGAACCATCCTCTTTACACCAAACTTAGAGATAGTTTTATATTCCCTTCTCCGTCACTTAGTCTGCGGTGTCAAGTGGCAACAGCATTCATATAAGAGCAATAACATTTTCTAGATATGAAAATCCCTATACAAAAGGCAAACTATTTGGCGCGAAGACCAACAAGGATCACAGCTCTTGGAAGTCTTACAAATTCAGTGACACGTTCTTCAGATGACATAATTATGGAGGCACTCACTACTAATTTTAGGCGTGAACATAGACAGAGAAGATTGGATAGCTCGGTGAAGACAGTTTGTATAGTAAGAAAAGTAGAAAAAAATGTTTGTAAAACGTTTAAGTATAATGCGCCAGATCTACAATTACAATTATGATAATAACTCCATGGTGCGGCAGGCCTAACATCCAGATGCGTTAATCACAGAGGTTGAAGATGAAGTTGCCCAGGCTTCGAAACCGGTATAATTAGAAAACTGAATATGAGGTGAGGTATAAAATATTTTAATTTAAATATTCAATATGCAAGTTCTTTGCACCACAAAAAGAGGGGGCAGGAGTCGACATTCTGTGCTGACAACTGACAATCATCCAGGCAGTATAGAGGTGACATCTCGTCAGCATGTCGTTATAGCTTATTTTCTCAATCTGGAGCCGCTATTTATTGTAATTACCCAAATTCCTCACTATGTTGGGTGGAAATCGGTCCCATACTGGCCGAAATGCCATGACAAAATTTGTTCCCTCATGGGTAATCGAACTGGTCAAGTTCCGTAGCTATGCACCAAATCATAGTGCAATAAACAACTTATTTATAAACGCATTAACCCTCATAATAGTATTAAGATAATGGAATAAATTACGGAGTGCCCATTGTGAAGCTTCCTTCATTCTCCATTCACATCCTTTGTTGGGAAGAATATTCCCCTATAATCGCATTTCCTAACATATTTAGCCCATTTTTATTAATGTGGTGACCGTGTTTCATAAATACAAAGTACCACGGGCAAGATTATCGATTAATACGATGTAGAATAGAACTATCCCAAAAGGCTTATACAGCTTTAGGGCTGTTGTACGAGTAAGTTGATATAAGTATCCTATGATATCCGTTGTTTATTAATTACTCTTACAGAGTAATGAAATATTGATATGTTGGACATGTTAGTATTTTTATCCATGACCGTGATGAGTATTGATATTCAAATACGTTTGAAAGTATCAAAAGTCAACCTATTACGGTCCAAATAACATGTCACATGCTATCAACATATCGCTCAACCTGTGAATAGTTGTCAGTACAGTTTGTGTTCATCTGTATAAATCAATCTTCTGTTTCTTAAACAAAAGCCATGAGACACCGAGTTGAATCATAACACGAATTTTCTGGTATAAATCTGCATTTAATTTTATTATATGTATACAATACATTTTAATTTTTACGTTTTCAATAACCTCTTCTTGCCGTTCATGATACAGAGGACATTTTCTTTATATTCTGTAAACAACTAAATAATAATTTTATACTGATTTGGTTTTATATAAGTATGCTAATGTTATAATTTCACGTATAGCTGTTAAGTTTAGATGGCAATACTGTAGGTTGAAAACCCGTAAAAATTAAATAAGTCTATCATAAGCGACAAACATAACTCCCATCAAATATGTCCATCAATGTTTCTTGTAGGCTATTATCACTTAACTCATACACCTCTCTCTCTCTCTCTCTCTCTCTCTCTCTCTCTCTCTCTCTCTCTCTCTCTCTCTCTCTCTCCATGATGCGACAGCCCTAAACGGTCCTACATCGACCAGCCTGCTGCTGGACTCTACATCTATGGATGTTACCACAGAGGTTGGCGATCATCCAGTTAGTATAGGGGTGACATATGGTCAACATGTAGGGTCCCCTAGCCATTTTACCTGGTTTTCTAAACCTAGAGACGTTACATATTGTAGCTCCCTATAATTCCTCCCGATGCTGGGTGGACATCTGAATCCATACCGTCTGAAATTCCACTATGGGCATTCGAACCCAAGTAAGTCCCGTAGCTCTCCATCAAAACACGATACACTAAATTGTTCGGCTGCGGTGCGGGACATATAACTCATATAACACTTAGAAATTGGGGCTCTAAATGAATAACAACGAAACTAAATATCCGGTCAAACGTAGGGTAACGCCGTTAAACGGGACTGGACATTTAACAACAAATGAGGGAAATTTTGAACAAGTAACTGAATTCAAATACCTACGAACAATTACTACAATTACCACAAGAAATAAGATAAAGAAATACATAAAATTTAGGCTCGACTCTGGAGAATGTCATTATTATTTAACCATGAACAGACTCTTGTCATCCAACTCTCTCTCTCTCTCTCTCTCTCTCTCTCTCTCTCTCTCTCTCTCTCTCTCTCTCTCCCTCTCTCAAAATAAGTTAAACTAAATAAATATATAAAAAAAGTTATTCTTCCAGTTTTACTATATGAAGGGGAAACATGGTCTCCTGCTTAAAAAGAGGAGAAAAATTATGAGTATTTGTTAAGGAAACTGATTTGAGTGAAGAGAGACGAACAGACGGGTGAATGGAGAAAAATGATGTAATAAGATCTGTTAAGTCTCTTAGACTGTGATGGGGAGGACATGTGGCACGATTGGGGAATGAAAGTGAGGCATGGAAACATCTTGTATGAAAATCAGAGGGGAAAGTGTTGGTCAAGAATGAGGTGGTAGAACAATATTAACGATGATTTGAAGGCAGCAAATTATACTGGGAATGATTGGAAAACATTAGGTCAGGATAGGGATGCATGGATATTTTATGGCCGTATAGTCATGAACCTCCGGGTGGTATGAATTGAGAATGAAAAAAAAGAGGAATTGAATATTTTTTTAGGAAAACTGTCAGTAGTTAGGCCAAGAAATAATGAAATGGGAGAATACAACCATGATTTGAAGGAGGGAATTATACATAGGAAATGATTGGAAAACATTAGCTCAGGATAGGATGTTCGGTGAACATGTCCGCACGGCCATGAACCTCCGGGTTCGGTAGTGGCATTGAGTTAGTTGGTTAGTTTAGTATAACAATGTAATATAAAAGCAAACTTATAAGTCTTCAATACAGATATGAGCTACCATAAAAAACCACACATTTTAATCGAGATAATGTGTACATAACAAATGGCTCGAAATTATATTTTTGGTTCAGCTATACACGAGGATCGCAGAGCTGTAAAACCTGGTAGAAATTACCTATATTGCGATGACAATCGATCATAATCACTATCATCACAACTCAATTGTTCGCAATATAGGACGTATGCTACAGCGACATTGTTAACCAAGAAATAATTAAAGGGAAGTATTTAATCAATCCCCAAAATATGAACTAAATAGAATTAATAAGTGTAACCACGCTGGACGTTCTACTTACCGAACGATATTCACTGAACGTCCAAACATGATCCTGCTTACATCAAATGTGCATTCTACAGTTCGAGTATTGTGACTCGTGCCTTTCGGACTCTCTGCTAGTCCGGCCGCGCGGTCTACGATGCCCTGCTCTAGAAAGAAAACACCTAATTCCATCCCTATTTACATCGATACTCAGCCGAACACTAAATACCGCGAAAGCTAGATGTTAAAACTCCATATCGATTACCATTATGGGATTTGGCTGCCAAGGAGCCTCAACTGGTTTCAGATGCAGCACACTGTGTAATGCTGGTCATTGCCACCACACAGTCAGTGTCAAATTTTAGTCCAAGAAGAACATCTGAAATCGAAATTAATTTTACTTATTACGAAAAAAACTAACTAAACTAACTAACGCACTATCACTATGGAACCCGTAGGCTCAAGGCTGAGCGGACATAAAAGCTCTCTACACATCCCTTTGCTGAGCTAATATTTTCCAATCATCCCCTGTATAATCTACTTACCTTAAATCACTGTTATTGTTATTCTTCCACCTCATTCTTGGTCTACCAACTGGACAATTTCCTTCTGGTTTTCAACAATACACTTCTATGCCTCTCTTTCATTCCCTATCCGTGCCCCATGCCCTGCCCATCGCAGTCTATGAGACGTAACTGTTCTTATTAGGCCTATATCTGGTTTCCTAAGATCATGTAGCTCACTGTAATGTAAGTCTTCTCCATTCCCCTGCCTATTCATCTATCTTTGGTCCAAAATAGTTTCCTAAGAATTTTTCTCAAATACCCGTTATCTTTTCTCCTCCCTTGAAGTAAGAATCCATGTTTCGTATCCGTATATGTAATAATGCTGGGAAAATAATAGTTTTATAGATTTTCAATTTAACGTTGAGAGAAGTTGGTACAAGAGTCCCTGTAATGCATAACAGCACGTTTACTCAAAAAACACGAAAATAAAATTGTATTTGTTATAAGTCCACTGTGAAGAGGTTAACAAAATATTGCCTATAATTACTTTAAAGAGATTTTGTTATGATTCTGTGTGTAGATGGACGGGCATGTGTGCTGTAGACCACCTAGAACGTCACAATATACGAACAAGCTCATTTCTGGTACACGTCAAGTGTTAAAAACAGCCATATTTTAAAGGAGACACCTTGTTTGCAATCAGAGGTTGTTAAAGTCACAAATCTTAAACTTAATCTGCATCTTCCTCAAACACTTCTATATTAACAAAGAGCAGCTCTAAATCTCAATGCCCTATTGTTACACTGATTTCCTAGCATATAAATTACCATATTTTGTTATTTGCAACCGATTTAACTACAATGTATATATCGCGACTTTTCAGAGAGTTAAGGTCTGTTCAGTTCGGCGTTCACCCTCGCATGATTCATCTTACCATACTGCAAGTTGAGGTGTCACGGTTGCTTGAGTCCAATCTTACACGCCACTTTTGGGTTTTGGATTTTAGTTATGCATATTTCGCTGCATATGACGTGAGTGACATGTGGTCGGTGTGTCGACTCAATGAGACATCTAGTAGGCAACTTTTTTTCAGGGTTCAGGTACTTTTACGAGCCGGAATATCTTCAGGCTCGGTACCCATGATTTAAAGTGCCTTCCGGATGACTTATCACTTGGATTTCTCCATCCTAAAAACCCACCAACCCCGGCCGAGTTTGAATCCGCGACCTTCGGGACACTGCAGGTAGGAACATAACCACTAAACCATCGCGGCCGACATGGATTATGTTTTTTTAACCGTCCTGCTATGATAACAAATGCTTCATAGGTAATATCATATCCCATCAACACGTCAAACACTAAACAGTAGAGAGTTTATAGCGCACATATATATTACTGGGGGGAAAAAAATACACGTTTACAAATCTGACATGTTTAATTGAAGATTGAAGTGGAATCAAAGGATCGTTGGATTTCTAACAGATACAACCAAAGTCTAGAACAGGGGCAGACGTACAATGTTGCCACTCATTCATGGAGCGACGGAGATGGTATGGGAATAGTAGAAACAGGCTAATCACTAATAACATGACGTAGATACTCACTAATTAATTGGATACTAATAATTACAATAAAAGTTAAAATTAAAGACAGAAGGGACCAACAGGACGGTTTTAGACCCTTCTCGTGGCCACGGGTCCAACCCCAAAATCGCGCTATGGGTCAGGGGAGTAGAACCTGTGTGTCTTACATAACATCGTAGAGTATACTTCCGTTTCAGTCATGCCCATAATACTGGGATAGCGCAATAGATATTTCAGGTCGCGATGCTCAGGGCAATCTCCTTCATAGTCTCAAATAACAGGTACAAAAATAAGAAACCCAGTAGAGAGAAACGAACTACTGTCTCGGAAGATAGTTGTTTGGCTTTAAATTATAGGAGACAAGAACAAGTATCACGCGAGCCATGTCACTCACGAAAACAAACAAAATAACATTAAAATGATAGTCAACAGGTTGCAACTTACAGATTAGCGTGCTCATACGTCAGCAGTGCTCCACAACTTACCTGCAACACACAACAAATACAACAATAAACAACTATACACATTACACAAAAGCATATAACCAACTCACAATAAAAATAAATCAGAACATTCCTACACAAGCCCAGAAGCTGGATGGCATATTATTTTTCTTGTTCTGTTAGGTCTATTGCTTGTTTAATCCACATTTAAAGAGCCCTTTTCACATTTGCTTGGTCTCACAGGCGATCTTTTTCCCTCCACTGGTAAATTGCCTTTTAATTCGGTACCATGACATAGAGTTCCAATCGCCCTTTCTTCTTTCTACATAGTCCCCTATTGCTTGGATATTTATCTATCTTATTTATTCTCTTTTGATCTTATCTCTGCGGGACTTACGTGCATTTTTTCTCAAAATACTTATTTAATGTTTCTAAAATATGTTTACAATTTACGACAAATATTATGAAACAGAAATAACTGACATGTTATATATAACATGTTTAGTTTCATTTTCAAATAATAGTAGACTGAGCTAGTAATTTATTTATATGCAGATTTTTAATGTTTACACATCTTTCTGTGCCTAAAGTTTTATTTTTCTTCTCCACTAGTCTCTATCCATCCACTCCATGTCCTCCAGTCCTCTTGTTCTCATTCAAGTTCTTATTTCTTGTATCCACCAGTTTCGATGTCTTCCTTTTCTTCTTCTTCCAGGTGGACACCATTCCAAAGTTTTCCTGGATAACCTTTCTTCTTGTATTCGTTGTACGTGATCATACCAATTTAATTGCTTATATATTATATACCGGTAATCTACTATTGAATATCTAATATTCATTTTTTCTACTAGTATTTGTTTAAATTACAATTATTATGAAGTTTTTTTTAAGAAAATCCCTATTTAGTTTCCTTGAAATAAATAAGATGATATTTATGTAATATATGGGCACATAAGAATGGAAAAAAATATTACCCAGAAGAGTATTAGAATGATATCTGCCTGGAAAAGTAAAGAAAGGAAGGCCTCAAAATTCATGGAATGACTGAAATAGGATTAGACATGAATAAGGAGGAAACAATAAAGACATTATATGAAGACACAAATATAATTATAGATACCGGATTCAAAAGAACAGATGCAATCAAAACAAATACTGGATTACGACAAGGATGTAGTTTATCACCCACTTTGTTTAATATATATATAGACGATATTTTTAATAAATGGAAAGTTTTAGTAAATCCAGGAATAAGAATGGATAATAAAATGTGCATAAATAATCTTTTATTTGCTGACGATGTAATCATAATACAGAAAAATGAAGACGACTTACAGAAATCAATGCATGCATTAAATGAAATATGTAAATTATACGATCTAAAAATTTCTGTAAGGAAAACGAAGACCATGGCTTTTAGAGGAAGAGATCCAGTGAGAACCAAAATTATTTTAGAAAATCAAAGTATAGAACAGGTGTCTAGTTTCAAATATTTGGGCTGTGATGTTGGCTACAATGTGGAAAGAGATATTGACTCCAAAATAAATAAATTTCAGACGGTGTGTGGAACAATACAGAGAACATTCAAAAATAAAATTAGAAAAGAAACCAAGATAAAAATGTATAATGTTATGGCGGTTCCCACAATATTGTATGGATGTGAAACTTGGGCTCCAGTGAAAAGACAGAAGGATAGAATACAGACGGCAGAGATGCGGTTCCTAAGACAAGTAAAAGGATGTACAAGACTTGATAGAATAAGAAATGAGGATATAAGAGAAGAATTGAAAGTACAGCCTTTGTTGGATAAAGTCACGAATTACAGACAGAAATGGATTGATCACATGGATGGAATGAGCAAGGAGAGATATCCATTGTTAGCCAGAAATTATCAAGCAAGAGGAAGGCGTGATGTTGGAAGACCTAGAAGACGTTGGGCTGATGCAATATGAAGTCGGAACGGGCAATTGCCTAATCCCTGGAGTGATGATGATGATGATAAGGAGGAATTGCAAAGAAAACGAAACTTCATACACAAATACAGTATTTATAATATGCATGTAAATAAATTTATATTACAGTTAACCTATGTTTTTGAGGACAAATCTGAATCTATATAACACACAATATTATACGAGTTCAATAAAGTCATCTGCCTAATATATAAACACGTGATTTATATTTCAAAACTACCCCTATATTAATACAAAGACAAATTACTTTTACTAATATAATAGTTCAAAACAAGTTTACTTCTTTCAAGTTCAATGTTACTCCAATCTCCGGGCCTAAGAAACTCAAACAAATGCGAAGTTCGTAGCACCGCTCTAAGGCAAGATACTACGGTTACGGCGTGGGATTTATAGTTCGAATATTGATGATCACATGATTTTCAAGGGACATTAAATGTACATTCTTTATTAGAATTTCAGTAAATTTGTAGAGAATATAAATTTTGGATTTCCGGATATGGGTGTTTATGTATTTGTCGATAATTTGTTTACTTCGTCTGTTACAGAGCTACTTTTCATTTTTGTCTGTGTTTGATATGTTTTGTTCTAGTTGAAATTATTTCTGTGAGCTTCAGTTTATTTTTATTCCAATGCTGTTGCAGTAATGTCGTTATGAGCACTACTCCGACTCTACTACGGTTTCGCAGTAACATCAGCAGCACATTAATATTATCAACTCACTTTTGACATCTGGAGGGTACTTTTCAATTATACAATTATCAGCTTACTTTTGTCATCTGATAGGGTTCATTTCAGTTACATCTTTATCGATATTGGCAAGATTTACTACTGTAATTTCACTTCTGATATCTGCTTGGGCTTATTTCAGTTACATGATGTTCAGTATAGTAAGGACATCTGGATTCAATTTAGTCTTATTGTAAGAAAAGTATTTTTTTAATGCCACCCACAGTATGTTTCGTGGTTTTGGTTCCGCACTAGGAAGATACATGACTTTGATGTGGTCTATTTACATTTTAAACGCCACTTCGGCTGATTCTGTTATATTATGTACAGTTGGTCAAGGAGCTGGAATGTGACCTAATGCGTACAAACTACACAACACGGAGGGGTCCTTTTCCTGTGGCTAACTTTATTTAACAAATGGCGCAAGCACGACAAATAGAGATAATATTTATCAAGAAGAATGTTTTCTTCACTGGTTATATACACACTCCATGGCGCGATAGGCCTAGAAGCCCCTTAGCTTAATAGCCGGCTATTGCCCTAACAACTACGTGTTAATTATACAAGTGGACGATCATCCAGCCAGTATAGGGGTGACATGTGATTAGCACGTCGGGTTCCTCAGCCGTTATAGCTGGTTTTCTCAACCTGATGCCGTTATTCAATATGGCAACCCAAATTCATGCCTACGCTATGTGGACACAGGTAACATACTGACCGAAATTCTGTAAGAAAATGCCATTCCCCATGGGGATTTGAGCCAGCGCAAGTCCCGTATCTCTGCACCAAAGAATAAAGCTTTAATCCACTAGACAATGGAGCCGGTCACACACACACACACACACACACACACACACACATATATGTATCCACCGCTGTGGTCTCGAGGTACCGTGCTGCCTTGTCACGCAGCGGGCCCGGGTACGATTCCCGGTCGGGACAGGCTCCTGGGTGAGGTTTTATTGCAGTGTTTTCCTCACCTGTAAGACAAATGTCAGGAAGCGTAGGGTCCCCGAAAATCATCCGGCCATCATCATCACCATTATCATTATCCTTCACCGGCGTGGAAAGCAACGGGAAGCTACCACACATATATAATTCCCTAGTAAAGCTGCTAAGCATAGTATGAAAATGCTATGATTGCAGTGAAATACGCGCCCTCGGACAGAATTACTAGGGATATATACATACATACACGCTCACCAATTTCAGTCCCAACTACTTTTCTCATCTGTAAAGAAATATACTTCTATTATGTGCAGAGAGGGCTGTAGGCTTTAGGATGAGTTTATTTCATGTGTTTGTTTAATCCAAGTCGGTGTAGGGATGATGAAGAGAAGGGAGAAGATGAAAACCAGTTCCGAAAGATAGCGTATTCCTATAGGAAAGATGTTTTCAACAAACGGATGAATATCTAAAAGCAGCATTCCAAATATATGTACTAAGAAGGGATGAAATTTAACACAGGTATCTGTGGATTAAATATTGTACTTCCCACCAACTTCTAGTCCGGAGATTTAATATTTTACAATTAAATACAGAATTCAATCCTTGCTGAGAATCAAACTCGTGCACACTAGTTCAAGGGAACGTCATGTTACCACCAGACGGATTATGCAAGAAATATTAAAGCACAATTTTCGGGACTCAATAGGAAAACAGGTCTACTGAATGAAGCAAATTAGTAACGCCGGAAGTGACTGGAATAAAATAAAGCTAAAAAGTATAACATGTGTACATCAATTTCAAAGCATTTTAGAATATAATTAAATGTATGAAATATTATTATTTAAATGATAATGTAATATGTGTAATATTATTTTAAATAAAACAAAACAAAAATTTACAATGAAAATGGAGATGCGTTATTTTTGTATATGCGAAGAGTTTACAAAAACATAGAAGGTTGGAGACACAATAACATAAAATGACAATTAACACTTTAGGAAGGCTTGCAAAACATGAAATGTCACAGTGGTATAAATATATCTGGACAATAAAAACCCAGTTACAATACATTCCCGTGAGCGGTGGGCACTTGTCCAACATTACACTATCCCATAGTATCTGCCTACACCTCTTGCACAACCATTAAATAATAATAATAATAATAATAATAATAATAATAATAATAATAATAATAATAATAATAATCATACCAATAAATGCGTTTGCAAGTTAAACCTCACTTTTTACTCACATTGTATTCCTTCCTCATATTAGAATAATTTAGGTAAGTTAAAGTGTTCCCACTACAGGATCTAGAAAATCCTTAGGGTAGTAGCTCTCACTATTTATAAATAATCGGCACTTGAATTCATCCGGCTTGTCAGCCTACGTGAAGGCGGCATTTACCCTCAGAACATGCATCTGGTACTCATTTCCGTTCGAGGTTGAAAGCCATGGTGCCACCAGATGTTTGGATCAGTTTAAAAATCCTGACCCCAATGGGACTCGAACCCTCGACCTTCCAGTTTGTACCGTATTGCCTTAATTAACTACGCTATGCCGTGCTCCAGATTAATTTATAAAATATTTAAATTACTTTTGCTCTCACTTTTGCCTTAAATTACTTTAGCACTTACCCGGTAATAATAATAATAATAATAATAATAATAATAATAATAATAATAATAATAATAATCATAGTACATTCACGAATTTAGGCCATTTGTTGACCTGTTTCGGCCTCAAGAGAAACACCATCCAGAAGTCTTTTGAGTGGACGTCCTGGTCTTCTTCTTCCTGCAGGTTGATATCTTAACATTAGTTTGGGTAATAAATAATTTTAACAACTCTTATCCTTGTGAACATTCACGAGTCCCGCGCCTCCTGACTTTTACAGAAACAAGATCTGTCGTGTGAAGGTTTTAACTCTTGATCATACACATAATTTTTCTCCATACAAGTAGCCTACTTGGAGGGCCATACATTTGAGAGATCATCTCAATGCAGTGACCACTTCGGAGACAACACAAACATTTAATGCAGGACATAACATTCATTCATATATTCATATTGACGAAGGTCAATAAAATATGGCGAATGTAATTATTATGATGACCACAAGACAATGGAGAAACGTTCGGAACTCAAAGTTTCCTGACATTTGTTTTACAGGTGAGGAAAAATCCCGAAAAAACCTCCACCAAGGAAGTTTGTACTGACATAGGATCGAATTCCAAGACAACAGCTGAGGACTATATAATTTAAAACATTAAACATTAATATTGTAACTTAAGTTATATAACAGGGGCAGATGAACGAAATTGATATTATATATACTTACTAGATAATACCCGGCGTGCGCTGCTACGCCTAAATAAATGAAAATTAATGTGCTTTTATGTTTAGTTGAATAAGTAAAATGAAAAATAATTATAAATGTATATCGTAATTATTTTAAGATTCCCCATACTAATTACCCGGTGTTGTCCGAGAATCTACTTATCTCGATTTTCTAGGCATAAATGAGGTAAAAGACAAAATTCGTTATCCGTAAAAGAATACCCTCCATATGGTGCTATGCTTGCACAGGAATCTACATACTTGTATGATCTTCTTGGCATCAATGAAAGACAAAAATGTTTATTGTGAGTTATCCGTAAGAGATAAACATATGCTTTCGTGGACTTTTTTGTAGAGCTTTTTGAGATATTCAATTCTGTGTAAATTAATTCTGTGTATTTGTGATGGTTTAGGCAGCGTAAGCCATTTAAGCGTCCAAAAAGCTACTTTTATCATGTTTTTCACTACAAAGGGCGATTTTTAAGGGTGTAGGAGTTGAGTATCACAACTCTCTTATAGCCTATTTTCATCCCGGGAATCCCCTGAACATTTTGGAAAAAGCCCCATCACAATCGGATCAACGGTATGGCCGCGCATAAAGTACAAACAAACAAACAAACAAACAAACAAACATTTATTCGATCATTCATTCTAATCGTTTGTCATGCAAATGCCATGTGTGTATGTGTGTATAGGCTATATATATATGGCAGCTGCGAAGATGAAACGATTAGAGTGAATAATAAGAATACAAAACTAATAACTGCCCATGATTTTATAATCGAACTTGTTATAAGTCTTATTGGAACTTGCCTCTCACAGCTGGGGTCCTGAGATCTAGTCTTGGTGGACGAAACGGAACTTGGACAGGTTTTTACCCTGCCACAAATTCATTCTACCATTTCTCCACACTCGTCTGATACATTTCTTTAAACTGTCCCTCTGACAATGCGTCAAGAGTGGCCGGAATCCTTGTAGCTCCCAGACTCTACAAATTTAGCGGCTTCATCTCATCTCATCCCTCCGACCTTGGGTTGTACACGAGTTGAGAATATATATATATATATATATATATATATATAAATTAATGTTTGTTTGTTTGTATATTTGAATACCTTAAAAAGCTCTACAAAAAAAGTCGGCGACAGCATATGTTTATCTCTTACGGATAACTCACAATAACCATTTTTGTCTTTCATTGATACCAAGAGTCTCTTATCTCTTACGGATAACTCACAATAACCATTTTTGTCTTTCATTGATACCAAGAGTCTCACACCGTAGCCGAGTGGTTAAGGCAAGAAGTCTTGGCGCAGAACTACGGGACTTACGCTGGTTCGAGTCTACGGAGGAAGACATTTTTGTCACGGAATGTCGGCCAGTATGGGTCAGAAATGAAATCTAGCTGAAAAAAAAAGCTGTTTTGACTCACTCTCATCAATTTATCTTTTTTTTTGACTCTAATATAATTGTTATATGGCGGTTCTTAACTTATCTGCAAAGTAGGGTACAATTCTAATGTTCATGGCTATGTGACGTCATCATTCATACTTCTTGAGCCACAACAGATGGCTGTAAGAGGTTTTCTTGCGAACTTATTTAATAATATCTAATTATGTCATAATTTCTGAATTTTATGGTAAAAAAAGTAACATACTTTTATCGTCCGCCCATGACATGAGAACTGAACGTTCGGGCAGGACAACGTCTGCCGGGTATGCTAGTATGTATGTATATATCTATATATCCTCCACACAAACACTGTCTACTGTATAACATCTAATACATTTATTGGAATTACGCGTTTTGAATTAAGAAGAGTTGTAATGACTCGGGAACTATAGTACTAAAAAAATTGTAGGCCTACTTTCAATCCTTAGAACATATCCCCGACGATCTATATTACATAGGCCATCTGACCGCAAGAAAATAAATGTTGATCAGCTTGTTGCGAGGTCTCAACTAGACAATGCCGCGAAGCATAGAAGCCAATTGATTGTTAAGTATTTCTGTCCTGCCTTATCCGCCATGAAACAATCCTGCGTTTTGGAGACTTATCAAAAAGAACATATTTTTCTTTCAAGTTCTAAAAGGAAACTTTTTTATTTACATAACGAATATTTTAATTAAGTTATGCGAACTTGTGTACTAATGACAATACCAATTTGTGTACATAATTTGTAACGCTATAGTGTTTATTTAATTAAATATATATTAAATGCAATTATAAAGTAATATGAAGATTTTTTAAGTTAATCGTTACATGCCAAGGAAAGTCTGCTTGAAATAAAAGTTATTTACGGTATTTTGTTATTGATAATGATAATTGTAAATAAAACTGCATACAGGCGTAGCGAGAGGGAAACACAACTGACCCAGACAAATTGTGTTAACTGTGTGGAGGTGCCCCGTTATGACCTACACAAACATTCCGACAGGATCATCTGTACGCCTGTCCGCCCACCTTCAACACGCAACACCATCTGTCTCTCATCTTACATTCCACAATTTCCCATGATTCCATTCAACCAAGCAAACACGACATTGTCACAAAAAAAATGTGTTTTAAGCAATCACTATGTTAAAAAATTTTTTTTTTACAATGATTGGGTATTATTTTCAAATTCATTTTATTGTCACTCGGCTTCTGTCAAGATTTTTGCTCGCCGATCAATAATCGACATGTGACAACCATAAACAGTGCATACATTAATTTAATATTTTATGAAAACTAGCTATATTATCGTCTCACTATGATGGTTGTCCAGCGGCTCGCTTTGTTCCGCAGCTGTTAAATATAATTAAATACAAGATGCCGACTACCGCCACTATAATAATTCCGCATGTTAATCATTGTCAAGCATTTTTGCGCGGCACCCATTTTTATATAAACGGACAACCATCAAAGTGGGGCTGTAATAACTGCTGGAGGATTCGACATGAGGTGAGCTCACCTCATGTAACCCATGTACTGATTGGATGATCGCCTCTGTAATTCATGCACATTGAGTGAGGCCATAGCCGTGAAGTTAGGTAAAGTGATACAACCATAGGCCTCAGGATGCCCTAGAACTCAAATCCTTAACTTCGAAATGCCACTAGGCCCTAAGGGTAGTAGAAGGTTAAGCTCCCACCTTTTTAGACAATCGGCACGAGATATCAGCCCTTCGAGATAGCCCCCTTTACCCCCCAGAATAACTCATTTCCATTAGAGGTTGAGTCGATCCCATGTCCATGGTGCAACCATAAAGGTTAGAGCAGTTTAAAAATTCTGATCCCCACCAGGAGTCGAACCTCGCGGCGTACCCCTTGCCATGAAGATAGCCTATATTAATAATACATCTCTAACTCGCCCTGTTGGGGGGGGGATATACGCCGCATATTATATAAACAATATGATTTTAAATTATTTTACATAGTTCATTAAATGCGCAATATATTGTTAACTCCTTAAAAGCATAATTATCTTGATGAAATGGAATAATGTACTGTATTATCGTCGCGCGACAATGCTTAACATGCGGAATTATTATAGTGGCGGTAGTCGGCAACTTTGTATTTAACTATAAAATGTAACAGCTGCGGGGATATAAATCGAGCCACTGGACAACCATCATAGTGAAGTTGCAACACCGAATTTACTGTTCTAGCAGTCCTCCTGGTCTCACACAACAATATTAGTTCAAATAAGTTACACATTATTAGCGGCATGGCAACGAAAGACATGAAATACTTAAAATGTATGCCGACGTTAGCCAAGAGACCTAGAGAGGGATCGTTTTAAGTTTTCAATCACCACATTCCTGACACAATCTCGTTTCCCTTGAAATCATATTCGGCATTATAACAAATCTACTTTTCTGGGAATCAAACAGCAAGAGTTTCAGGAACAGACAGAATTAGAAGTTATGTAATTAAACAAAGGGTCCAAGGGTATGCATCCGCAATATAGTTCCCACTGCGAACACTCAGCCTCTGCATATCAACTCCTTTCCCAACCTGCTCGAGATGGACCTGCTAACCCGAGTAACCCAAATCAAGGTTGTGGTATAGAATCTCTTCGGCGATTTGGGTCGGAGAACTGATGGGAAGAGGGGGTCCTTCGTCTGGGATAAGGGACCCATGCTCGGGTAAACAAGAATAGAGTCCACAACGACAACTAATTTTTAATAGGTTTAGGAAGTGGCAACCCTCTAGATGGGGTTAGTACATCCAGAAGCTGGACCTAAAGCTTTCAGGTGGCAGCCCCATCAATGGTCTACTCTGCATAGCGTTGGTACCGCGATCAGAGGAAAACACATTACTCCTATTCTTCACAATAGCACAATAGAAACTCGGACGGACTTAACCAAAGACGACCTCAGCGTAGAATATTAAGAACACACGATTGGGTAAATCTTACATTATTTTCCGAGAGGAAGAAGAGATGTCGGACGTCGTCGGAAGAGATTGTCTTAGATCTATTAGTGAAAACGCAACAGGTAACTGATGCCTAAATCAGGAAGTGAAGAAGAAGAAGAAGAAGTAATTAAACAAATAATAATGGGAATAGTTAATGCGAAGAGATGACAAACAGGACACCAAGACGGGCAAATGAATGGATTCCAAGAATGCTAACAACAGAAAGCAATGAAAAGCATTTAAAAGAGGGACTGAATGAGCAATCCATGTACTATACCGTATATCTAAACTCGGAGCTCAAGCTGAACTGTATAAATTCCCAAGTTTTCAGGAGAACAATAACAAACTTTACAACCTTTTGAGAAAAATAAAATAAACACAACCTTTGTTACTAAATTGTAGTCATCTCTTGTACACATGCAAGCTTTTGACAGATTGAAGGTGTTGGTGTCATATCTTCAACAAAATCCATTTATGCCATATTATCACAGGATTCAATTTCCATGTCAGCTGCGGTGGTCTAATGTTTATGTTCTTTTCCTCTAGCCCCGAGGGTCGCGGGTTCGAACCCGGATTTTTTAGGATGGAAAAGTCCCAGGAACAAGTCCTCCGGGACTTACAGGTCCAGAGTCTGAAGATTTTCAGGCAGGCACGTAAAATAACCTTAAGCCTGAAAAGAGGCCTCTAAGCAAAATTGATCGAACTTCATCAACCAAGTAATACCTAAGTCGCCTACTAGATGTCTTCTTGGGTTGGTATACTGACCACATGCTATTCATGATATCTGTAGATAAATAAACTAACTAAATTAGCTTGGTCTAGAAACTCCAAACAAAAGGAAAGGTTAAGGCTAGGGTCAAACGGATGTAAAATCAATAAGTTTGTAAGTAATTCCAGTTGTTAGAAGATGCGTCTACATTAACTGATTTGATGATAATGAATACATCATACGAAATTAAGTTGTATAATTAATTTATAAAGAATTTAAAAATTGATTCGTGGCAAAAACATTGAGGTAAACATATGTGAACCACTCCAATTTAACGAGCGTCAAATCAACTACACATTTTTATTGATGTGCTTCATAACAATTATGGATTAAAAGAATCGCTTTAATTTCTTTGATATAAGATTACCCACTCGTATGCATGAATCCAATGTGTATCTTCTTTCCTGTAGACTGTAGGCCTTCTACAGTGACACAATAAGTAACAACGAAACAGTATTATGGAAATATACTAATAAAATGTCGATAAAATTGGTATCGGTCACTATATATAGTTTTTAATACAAAATTAATACACGTAAGGAGCCGTAGTCCTCTGTTCATTTTTTTAAATCCTGTAGGTCTTTCGGAAACCAGTCCGATTCCCACTATAAATGTTTTAGGCTTCTGCTTAAGATAGAATCGGTGTACAAAAGACGACGGAACCTCACAGATATTTAATATATATATATATATATATAGTATTATAATGTGGGCATATACTGTTAGAAAGAATATGAAATCCAGAAAATACATTTGTGAAAAATAATAAATCATACAACTGGACAATTAATATATTTATTTAGGAAGATGAAAACTCTACTATATTGTCATGAATTGTAATTGATATTACACTGTACTTAATATTTTGAGAAATAAAGGATAGGGAGCTGCGTCTTCTTTATGGCCACCGTCAGGCACAAACACAAAGGTCTAATTTAATCAAGGTCCAGGAACCGACTATTTCGAACAGAGTTTTCTGCGGTTTCCCCTGGTACAAGGGCAAATGCCAAAATAGACCAAAACGCCAGCCATAGCAGAAATAGCTATTAATTTAATACCCAAAATTTAACAACAGGGGGAAATGAGCTCAAGCCTTGGAACCCGGGGTTCCATTCTCTTCAAGAGAGGAACAGAAAAATTGACCCACCACTGGAATACAGGTTATTCCAGTCGAAGGGCAATTCGATGTATCTTTATATCATTTATACTCTTCCGAATAAACTATTATACATATGGCGAAACATAACAAATAAACTGGAAAGAATATACGAAAATATTGACGATACAGCATACACAATCAATAATATTAAATATTAAGCAAAATCGATTGTTTTTTTTGTAGTTTTATCGACATCATAATTATTCGAAAAGAATATCGAATGCAGGCAGTGTTGACAGTATTCTTTTCTCAAGCCAGATAGACGAGTCCCTATAATAAATTGAAGCCTGCTTTAAACAACGATGTATCCAACTTTTTGTACTCGTTATTTCATGGTGTCATTCTGATAAATTATCCTTCGGGTATCCTTAATTTCAGTAAGGAGAATACAAATGCCCACCACTGTGGACTTGTGCTGCTTTTTCACGCAGCAGAACCCGGGTTCGTTAACCCAGTTTCCAGGGTGAGTTTTTTTTATCGGGGCTTTTCCTCACTTGTAAGACAAATTCCAGAAAACTTCAAGGCCCAAATTGTCTCCGAACATCATCTGGCCAACGATATAATTGGATTTAAGTTTATGGTTATCGGCCGCGGTGGACTAGTGGTTATGCTCCTTGCCTCTGGTCCCGAGGGTCGCGGGTTCAAACCCGGCCGGGGTCGATGGATTTTTTTTAGGATGGAAAAATCCAAGGAGCAAGTCCTCCGGGAGAGACTTTAAGCCGCGGGTCTCGAGTCTGAAGGTTTTCAGGCTCGTAAAATATCCTTAAGCCTGAATGAAAAGGCCTCTAAGCAAAATTTACCGAATTTTCCCGTCCTAGTGCTACCTTTGATTCCTAGAAGAGGCGGAACGCTGACCACGGACCACTCAAATTACATCTATACAAAACAAGTGTAACTAAATTAGTATGGTTCAAATTCTTCCCTGTAGGGGGAGAGCGCCTAAATCTTTGTTAAGGGAATCATGGGCTTACAAGAAGTAGTAGTTTATGGTTAAGGTTTCCCCTGTCTCATCATTAGCATCGTCACCATCCATCAAATCATTGGAAAAGCTTAACTCCGTCTTCCAGGCGCCCCAACCTCTGAAGTGGGTCACAATACGCCAACACCAGGAAAGAAACCCAGAAATGTAGAATGATAAATTAGTGTCATTAAATATATTCTCCCTGTTAAAAGCAATGTTTAAAGGAATATTAATAAGTATTCCACATTAAGAAACATCTACAAAAAATGTGACACAGCTTTATTCGAAATGAGAATTCATTAAACATTTCAAAACAGTATGATGGTAGTGTGTGGTTAGCACAGGGAGCTCATTACAGACAATAAACGTTCGCTCCACGTAAAGTAACATCAACAAACCTGCCGGTAAAAAAAAAAATGCACAAGCAAGTTGTTGGTGGCAGGTTGCAATTATGCAACCCTTTTGCCATCGCGAGCAGTTTCTCCTATATATGGTGCCCAATTTTATCCTGAGAATAACAGGTCGTTGCTCCACAACCCGAAGCAAAGGCGCGACTCCCCGCAGTTCCCTCTACAATTACTGGATACGCGCAAACTATTTTCCAGGAACCTTACCTTGCAATGAAACCCTCGTTCCTTAATGACCTCGGCTATATACAATGTTTCTTTTACCAGCAGGAAAAAACACATACATCAAAATGGTGAACTCTAAGGGGCACTTTTTTTTATATCTTCGATAGAATTAAAATGTAATGACAATACAAGTATTATTAATTCAAATACCAGGAGACCAAATTTTGAGATTTCACTTATGTGCTTAGACCACAGCATGTATATAAACATATAGTTTAGTATGATAAAAAACACTACTTTTAACTTATGAAACTTTTGTTCCCGTCAAACATTTGAAGGGTATTCTGAAACAACTAGGTAAATCGCATTTTTATCGAAATGGAGACTAGGGTGTCATTAGATTCTCCATGGAAAGCACTATCATTTAGAAGTGTGAAACAGTAAAAGTTACAGATTAGTCATTACTTTATTTATCCTCAACATTTGGCATAGAGTTGAAGTATGGATGTTGTACAACTAAAAGTACGTTTTCTTGGTTTCAAGAAAAAAAAAGGGAAATAAAAAAAAGCTTAAAACCCATAAAAAATAATAAATAATTTAAAGATAAAGGTAAAAAACTCCCCCCCGTACCCTTCATTTACAAACTGTAATTCACTCCGTGGTGCGACAAGCCCAGACAATTCTTCGTCTACTGCCACTAATGATATTTTTATCAATGCGTTTGCCATTAAAAAAATAAATAAAATAGCAATACTAACGTAACTTCAGAGAAGACAAGTCTAAGAAAGCCTTTGGGCCTTCCATCGGCTCCTGGTCTCGCATTTAAATGAATTCGACGATCATTAAACCAGCATACCGGTAGGGGTAACATGGTCAGCATGTCGAGTCCCGCCGTTAAAGCTGGTTTTCTCAACCTGGAACTACTATTTAACGTAGCTATTGAAATTACTCACGATACTGGGTAGGGATAAGTCACCTACTGGCCGAAATTCCATGAGAAATATCATCGCGTGTTCCGTAGCTCTGCGCAAACACATCAATGCCTTAGACTACTCGGTAAAGGCATGGGGAAATAATAATAATAATAATAATAATAATAATAATAATAATAATAATAATAATAATAATAATAATGACTCTCACTGGCTCTATCGAACCAGAAGATTCATGACCACGCGGACATAGCTCTCCATACACCTCTATCCTGAGCTAATGTTTACCAATCATTCCCCATATAATTTTCTTCCCTCAACTCATTGTTAAATTATTTTCACACCTAATTTCTTGGACTACTTATTGGGCGCTTTCCTTCGTTTCCCATGCGTCTCTTCCATTCCCCATCCGTGTCACATGTCCTGCCCATCTCAATCTATTATACAATAATATTAAATAAATAATTATATTTTATTAATACTGAATTACATGATAGAGCAGAGATTGAACATTAGTAGCCTCGGTTGGTCAGATTAAGGTTGCTCCCTGAGGATCGGTTTCACAAACAGAGGTAACTGTATTACTCCAGTTTTCCCCTGTGTTTTGAATAGGTTAAACTGGCGTAATACAGTTACCTATGTTGGTGAAACCGACCCTGAGTTTGGAAGTCCTAGAGTAAAACACGAAGAAAAACAACACAAATTTAACATCCGCATGCCATACCTACGGAAGTTAGCATTGCACCACATATCAGAATCAAAGAAATGGGATCGGAAATTGTGTGTATCAGTACATAGAGGGAAGGAATGATATTAAAACATATTTAGTTTTGTACATTCACAAATCGTTTAATCAAGAGTAAACAGTGACTCACAAAGTTACCCGGTAAGTATGTGTATCCTGTCCAACAAGAACAGCTCGATAACTTATCCAACTTCACGTACCGGTGATATAGATATGATTTATGTTTGTTTGTATTAACCACATCTTTATCAACAGTAGGAAACTTAACTATGCCTAAATAATCCCATTACATTCTAAACAGACACCAGCCAGCTCGAGGTATAACAGTCAATATCAAAATTAAGTCTAAATCAGGACCACAGTTTCATTATTTTTATTGTTTCAATGTAATTACAAAAAATGAAAACCTACGACCGCCAATTTAAAAAAAGTCAACCACGACCATGATTATATATTTCTCATTTTTTCTCTATCTTATTTATAGACACTTTAAAGTCAAGTGTCCTGTAAATATTACAGAACTCTTGAAAGATAGAGTTTAAAATAGTACAAGCATTTTAAGAGAAGAAGCAAAGTCATGCCGATGACCATCATGACGTGGGAATGACAGCCACCTAACAGAGAGAGAGAGGGGAGGGGGTGAGGGAGGCGGAAGATCTTGACTTTCGTGAGAGTTCTGCGTACGACAGTCCATGGAAGATAGAAAATGTCAGATGATATTGCGGCTGATAAAAACCAATAGACACATGGATCTGAAAAAGCTGTATGGTGTAAAACAACTCGCCTGCTACTGCTACCTCTCCTACTAGTACAGGCCTTAAACTTTCATGTGTGTCTTAAAGGGAGGAAAAGTCCCCAAAATAATAACTCGAGAAACTCGTACCGACCGGGGATGGAATCCGGGTCCCCGTGTATGAGGCAGCGATGCTACCTTGAGACCACATTACTAAATAGCGTAATTAAGTAAAAAAAATTACATACCTACTTATCAGAGATGACAGCAAAAGTAATCTGTTTGCTATTTAAGGCAACCTAAATTTAGTGTATATGAGAAAAATAACATTTTTCCACGATTATCGAAAATAAGAGAGACATAAAAATAATTAGACACATATCAGAGTTGACAAAATTTATGGGAAAATCAGACATTTGCTATGGATAATAATGAAATCAAACACTTGTCAGGAACTATGACAAAATCATCAGAAGTTCGTCAGGGACGAAATGAAAATATGCCATTTTCATGACTTATGGGAAAATGAAATATTTGTCAGGAATTTCGACAAAAACAAAGATTTATCAGAGAAATCTGAAAATCACAAAGAGCGGTGCGTTCTACCGAAAGAGCTAGTGACGTTTTGAAAGGAATATGGCAATATCAACATTTGTCAAGAGTATGATAAAATATAAATGTCAGAGAAACATGAAAACGACCCGATCTACTGAAATGAATCGTGACCTTTCGAATGCAGATAAGTGTGTTAACAGGGAACAGACTCGCTTCATTTCTTAAGGGTAAAAAAATATGAAATACGCTATTCTTTATAAAGAAAGTTTACCCTTAGTTATACAAACAACGTTTTTTCCCCCTTTTTAAGTTCAATGAAACGGAAGTTGCTATAAAAACACACAATTCTAGAAAAAGCCGAGGTGATTGTGGGCGTGCCTCTGTAGTTCCTTTGCACACCCTCGCTTCGCTCAGGGTGTAATGAAGCGATGCCAACAGTAATATGAATATTCAGATGAAAGCCCCAGAATTACTCTCAACACAGCTGTGACCACCTGTTGCATCATCTCTCCCTCCTGTGCAGCATCCGTCGTATCACCTTGATAGACGTCGACCAAAATATATCAAGCATTTCCTTTCATTTACTTCTCAAGTCTACAGCTCGTCTTTACTTTCAATCTTAAATTATACTAGGGTGTTCGATAAGTAATGGCAACACTGTTGTAAATCAGCGATCCTAGTGGTGACCATTGCAATCTTGTAGTATGTTGTTCGATAAGTAATGGCAACACTGTTGTAAATCAGCGATCCTAGTGGTGACCATTGCAATCTTGTAGTATGTTGTTCGATAAGTAATGGCAACACTGTTGTAAATCAGCGATCCTAGTGGTGACCATTGCAATCTTGTAGTATGTTGTTCGATAAGTAATGGCAACACTGTTGTAAATCAGCGATCCTAGTGGTGACCATTGCAATCTTGTAGTATGTTGTTCGATAAGTAATGGCAACACTGTTGTAAATCAGCGATCCTAGTGGTGACCATTGCAATCTTGTAGTATGTTGTTCGATAAGTAATGGCAACACTGTTGTAAATCAGCGATCCTAGTGGTGACCATTGCAATCTTGTAGTATGTTGTTGAGAAGTCTTCATTGTATAAATCTGTAATATTGAAAGTCTTGAAATATCAATATTTTGTGGTGAATACATTTACTATTTCTCACATTTAGTAAGCAATACCGCCCTTAAAAAAATGTTCAGAGAATTTTATAGAAAGTGGAATTAGAAGTATTCGAACATCCACAAAATTTACCAGACATAAGCCCATGTGACAAAACTTATTCTCAAAGATCAAAGAACCTCTAAGAAGCATTCGATTACACTCAAAAGTTGATATCCAGTTGCTGCAGATTGAGTTCGTCGTATTCAAAAGATTTGGTAACATATAATTGATTTGGCAGGAGACTATAAATGAAGTTCGTAATGTCAAAAGTAACCTAAATTATTTTTTGTGGATTTAAACAGAATTGTCATTACTTACTGAATGATCTAGTATTATTTTTTGTTCATAACGAAAAACACAAATTATCCAACTATTATTTAATCATTTGCCATTAATCGTGAGTCCGCACTTTTCGCTTTAATACCCGGGATGTTTATTCATCGTTGGTATGAGGATGGGTTACTTGCCTTGGGCTGTCTTCGATGGTTATTTTAGCTCATTTGCTAATCACAAATTCAGGAAGGTCTGTAACTGTGTATCTGTCTAATGTGTGGTTCAAACTTCCTGAGAGCTGGAAACAACCTAGAACTATTCAAAAATAGGATCCTACGGCGATATTCAGTCCCATCAGATAAAATAAATGGAGAATCAACGAGGATATATATTATTTATATCATCTGCAAAAGTTCTCTAGGATATTGTCATGGACAGAACATTTTTTAAAAATCTCTTAGGAAAGTAGCATTAACAAGATCTAGGCAGGTGTTAGGATATTGTGGATCTGGATATCGGAGCTATGAACCGGATTCATAGGATAGGGCCAATGCATGGCTTTAATCAAACTTACCGCTACCATAAGTAGTGGAGTAAATTACTTAGGACCTGTTTCACAAACAGAGGCAACGCCAGTTTCCCCTAAAATGCATAGCTTAAACTGGTGCAATACTGTTATTATCGTCTCACTGTGATGGTTGTCCGTTTATATAAACGCGGGTGCCGCGACAAGACAATGCTTGCTAATGATTCACATTCACTTATCGCTAATCGGCATATTTGTACGTAATTATTAGAGGGCGGATTTCTGCATATTTGCATGTTTTACTCCTTCAATGATAACATATGCATGGAAGAGGGACATGCGTTTCATGTCATTTAGAATAAATTGGCAAAATTTTATAGTGCATATGGGTAACTGCGGGTATTAACGCCATGAAGGAAATAACGCCATTTTCTCTAGAAACGTTAGTTTGTAAATATTCCGATGGTGTCAGCATCTTACAAGCTACTGGAATAGTAGAGGGAAGCTTCCCCTATGGATTGGTAACGGCCTTGAAACATTCTGCAACATTAGTGTCGCTTGAACAGTCGCGTTGTGAAGAGTGGTGTTAATCTCTGGTGAAAAAAACCCTTGAATTTTCGTTTAGAAAAAAGTTAGGCAAGTGTTGTGTCTTACAATATAGTACCATTGTCAATATTATTGTTTTATCTTAATATGTATTGATACTATTCATTATTAGTAGTAAGTTTTATTTAAAAAAAATTGTGTCACAAATATTTTAATTTAAATACAAAGTGGGATGTGCAGGTAATAACGCCATTATTGTGGAAATTGCAGTTTCCTAAACATTTTTCAGAAGCCTGGTATCGTGCTGCAACTCCTGGAAATGCAGCTTCTGGGTTTAGAGCAACTGGCATCCACCCATACAATCCGGACATTTTTTCAGACACAGCTTTTGCTCCAAGCAGTGTGACCGAGAGATCAAATCCTGAAGTGATAGCACCTCATTCTGAACAAAAAACCCCAAACACCCGAAAAATCTCCTGTCCAGATGTTTTTGTCAACTCCGAACATCATCAGAAAAGTAGCGAAACGACGTTCAGTGAATGTGAAAGCTGTACTTCTGAATAAGAAACTTTTCAATAAGGAAACACCATCAGCATCAGGTGTTTCAAAACCCGCAACAACTAATAAAGAAGGAAAAAGTTTGCACAAAGATCTGTATTGTGGTGATTGTGGAGGTTACTATTTTGATAAAAGGTGTAAGAAAAGTTGGATTCAGTGCACACAATGTGAAGTTTGGTACCATGAAACCTGTGATAGCAAATCTGTGCTGAAAACGGGTCTTTGTTCACTGTGTGAGGATGGATGTGCGCATTTAGATGAGTGAAGGTAAATCACATCAGGTAATTAGACCTGTGCTCGTTACATGAGGACTCTTATGTATATTTTTGTTATGTCTATGATAATATTATATACACAGATTGTTATTTTAACTTGTATTTTTAGTATTAAGCTGAATAGTGTATCAAAATACAGCAGAAATATGTTATACTTTGAAATAATTCAGTGTGGCGTTATTACCTTCATTGCAGGCAATAACGCCAGTTTCTCCTCCTCCTGATTTTCTTCCCTTCCGTCATAAAATATTATATCTTTCTAAATTATATTTGGATGTAAGGTAGTTAGGACCTCAAGTAATGTTATATAAAAAGAAGAGACATCCCGGACAATATTTCTCCAAATTACAGCTCAATATCTGAATAGGTGGCGTTATTACCTGCAGTTACCTAATCCTTTTTTTCTATATTTAATATTAATATATTGCTTTGTAACCACATAAAATGACAAGTTTCTGCTTTATTGTGTTTTTTTTTTTTTTGCAAATGAAGGCAGTTTTGTTTTCATAGAAAGCCAGCATCCGTATTTCTCATTTTCACACAACAGTAACAATGCCGATCAGGGGATCTGCAGTTTTAAATCTCAACAGCAATCTGGCCTAAACCATTTCCTGGAAGTAAGATTTCGAAAGAGATGAACGTGCTTGCCAACAATGGACAGTTTATTGGTGGTAATTTCCATGTTTTCATTTTGTTATATAAAGATTTATTAAACACACTGTGTACATTAGCATACAATTACTGAAAGTTATTATCGTCTGCGTAGAATTTTAGAGGCTTTCTTCTTGCTGTGCAGTCAATTAAGTGGTATTGTTCACATTTTTGGTCACATAGCTTGCAGAGGCACTGGTTCGATGCTAGGTGGAACCCTTTTTTGGTACATACTCTGTAGTGGAATCCATGTATGACGGTCCTCGTGAACAGGTGTCTTAGGGAGAAGTTTGGTTCCTTCCATTCTTCGGTGTTCATCGCTGGGGTCAGGAAGAATCCGCGGTCTGTATCCTCTGCTTTTTCTTCTCTCTCTCTCTCTCTTATGTGTGCTTCGTAGGCCGGGGTGTGTGGCAGGTTATATTTTAACGCTATTTCTCTGATGAAGAAGTCAGTCTTGGTTAGATGGTACCGTATATGAGTTGGGAGCTCGTTGACCTTGAAACCCTAAGTACTGTTCGGAGGTAGGCAATTTTGACAATTTCCAGTCTTTTCAGATTTGCTATGGTTAACCGAGTCCAGAATGTGGTGATTGCATAGCACGCTATTGGTGATATCTTAATATGAAATAGTCTTATAGCTGTTTCGATTGACAGCTTTTCGACATTTCGAATGTCAAACGTGGCCTTTATTGCTGAGTTGCATCTTTCCTGGATGTGCTTGGTGAATGATTTTCCTGTGACTTGCAACGTTAGACCGAGATACTTGTAGCAGTTGGCTAATTCTAGTTGGGCATTTCCATACTTGAATTTGTCATCCCTGTTTACGTTTCCTCCTCGTATAAATTTCATAATCTTAGTTTTGCTTGTGTTATCTTCTAGTTCGTTCCGGCGCGCCCAGTCGTGTAGTTTATCCAGGCTAGTCTCAAGAGCTACTTTATTTCTGGATTGGATGACTATATCATCTGCATGGAGGAGGACCGTGGCTTCCGATGATGCTGCTTCTTGGACTACGACGTGGGTTAGCAAGTTGAAGAGCAATGGGTTAAGAGGATCCCCTTGAAGCACTCCGTTTGTTTGTCTTAAGTGGTCAGATTGGCTAACTTTGTCGTTTATGATTAGTAGGTTGAAAGTCAGTATACTTTCAATTAGTTTCAAGAATGGGTTCTGTTTTTCCAGTATTCTGGAGATTTTGTCCAGTAATGTGTTTCTATTTACGCTATCAAAAGCCTTGGAGAAGTCTATGAAAGCCGCGTATATGTAGCCACATGCGGTGCTTATTGCTTCCCAGATGATGGATAATACTCTCTCGACGGCTTGTATCGTGGATTTTCCCGTCACAAATCCGTATTGTTCCTCGGGAATGAATGTGATGGCTTGGGGAAGGGTACGATGTAGTATAATCTTCGTCGCACATTCTAGTGCAATTCCGCGGTAAGCGCCGGGTGAGTCTTTTGGCCCTTTCCCTTTATACAGCTTTATAAGGTCGGACTCTCTCCAACTCCCTGGTATGATACTTAAGTCAATGTATTTGTTGATCATCGCCGTCCAGGTTTCGAGAGTTACTGGTAGAGAATTCATTAGGACTTCGTTTCTTAGGTTGTCGGGCCCTGCAGCTTTTCTTCGTTTGCATTCTTGGAAGGCGTGCCAGATATTCATCCGTTGATATCTTGTTTTCGTTTTTAACCAGCGATATTCTTTGAAGTTTGAACATCAGCTTTATTGAGACTGTCGGCATACACGACAAATACTCAAAATATACTTTCATGTGTACAAAATATAATTCATTTCCCACAAAGGAAGCCTGTTGTACATTATTGACCACGGTGACAAACAAATCGGGAATCGAAGTTTAAATTATTTCCTCAAATACCATTTTGTGAGTGTTAGTGGACCAAGACAAGCGTTTTCACATTACAGACAAGATTAATGAGAATGACGCTATAAAATACAATTATTATCTACAATTAGGAGCGAAAAAAGTAAAAATATTACAATTTTTGCTTCATAAAAAATAAATAAAATGATGTGAGAAAATAGTGTATTTTACTATAAGAAGAAAATTAATTTTTGTGCATATTTTTTTAACTTTAAGAGCATATTTTCAACTTTTTTTTTGCTGCATAGTTGCTTGCGTATATTTATGGTTTTTAGTGCATATAAATCCGCCCTCTAGTAATTATGTAGGAACAGCTGCGGAGAAATAAAGCGAGCCGCTAGACAACCATCATAGTGAAGCGATAATACTCCTGTTGGTGAAACTGACCCATCATAATAACAAAAACTGATCGGTTGGAGAATGATGTAGTCTTCTATTTTTGGTTCCGAATATAACTTCAATGAACTATTAGTGTTTCAAGCTATTTCCAGAAAAACCGTCTAACGGGTTTAAACAGTTATTTTGTAACACTTTCAGGTCACTGGATTACAAGTTTTGCAATAAACACAAATAAATATTGCAACATTTGAAACTCTCTCTCTCTCTCTCTCTCTCTCTCTCTCTCTCTCTCTATATATATATATATATATATATATATATATATATATGTCGGCCGCGATGGACTAGTGGTTATGCTCCTTGCCTCTGGTCCCGAGGGTCGCGGGTTCAAACCCGGCAGGGGTCGATGGATTTTTAGGACGAAAAAATCCAAGGAGCAAGTCCTCCGGGAGGGAATTTAAGCCGTGGGTCCCGAGTCTGAAGATTTGCAGGCTCGTAAAAAATCCTTAAGCCTGAATGAAAAGGCCTCTAAGCAAAATTTACCTAATTTTCCCGTCCTTGGTTTCCTGGATGTCAGTGTGAGACGGAACGCTGGCCACGTACCACTGAAAAATGGCATCTATATGAAAACATGTGTAACTAAATTAGTATGGTTCAAATTCTTCCCTGTAGGGGAGAGCGCCTAAATCTATGTAAAGGGAAAACATAGGCTTACAATACAATTACAATACACACACACACGCATATATATATATATATATATATATATATATATATATATATATATATACACTGCTCAAAACAATTAGAGGAACACTGAAATAAGCAAATATTTTTTATTTGATAAAGGTACAAACATGAAATTAATAAAGTACATTATTTGTGGTTATTTATTTATTTATTTATTGCTCATGTCAGTAAAAACAAATGAATAAAGCTGACAATTAACTTTTCAAATAATTCCGCTATGTAAGCAATTGAATCTTGTGCTTATTTTTCAAAGTTAAACACTCGTTATATAGAGTTAGTATCGTGTATGGCCTCCACGACATTCGATGACAGTTTAGCTCCTTCGTGGCATGCTCCCAATAAGATTCTGAATTTCCTCTGGCGGGATATTCTCCCATTCCTCCTTCAGAGCATCTCCAAGTTGCTGCAGAGTTTGTGGAACTTGATGTCGGTTCCTGACCTTCCTGTCTAGAAGATACCACAAGTGTTCAATAGGGTTGAGGTCTGGGCTGACCGCTGGCCACTCCATTACCTCAATTTCATTCCTCCTCAGGAAATCCCTGGTGACAGCCGCAGAATGTGCCCTGGCATTATCCTGCATAAACAGAAATCCAGGGCCTACTCCAATGGCAGCAGGTACTACATGCTCTTCCAGAACGTGCTCGATATATCGGACAACATTCAGTCGCTGGGGAACAAGTACAAGGTCCGTACGATTGTTGTACATAACTCCGGCCCACACCATTATGGAACCTCCTCCGAATCTATCAATTTCCTGTACAGCCTCTGCAGAAAATCTTTCTCCTAGCCGTCCCCACACCCTCAATCGACCATCACAACGTGTATGAAGATACCTGGATTCGTCCGAGAAGAGCACAGACTCCCACTGGTTCAGGTTCCAATCACCATGGTTTTCAGCATACGTACGTCTGGCTGTCTTATTCCCATTTGTTAAGCGTGGTTTTTTTAACGGGCCTTTTTGGACGAATATTCTCTTTCCTTAATCTGTTCCTTATGGTTTGGTCTGAAACCCGGATTCCGGAAGCCATATGAAGGTCATTCTGCAGGTCTTTTGCAGTTTTTGTACGCTGTCGAAGAGCAGAAAGAACACCGTATCTGTCATCCTGGGGGCTTGTTTTAAATTTACGGCCCTGACCACGTCTTCTACAATACTGACCTGTCTTTCTGTGCCTGTTGCGTAACCTGGACACCACGGAAGGAGAAACCCCCAAGCTCTCTAGCCACTTGTCGCAGAGATTGACCTTGTCGTAAAAGATGTAGAGCATGATACACTTCTAACTCATTTAAATGCCTCATTTTGTCAGAGACTTCAATAAACAAGGCAATAATCAACATTCGTCACTATAGCAACATCAGGAAGCTTACCAATTAGAAGTGGTCAGTGCCTTCCAAAATAAAAAAATTATCTATATTTGTTATTTGAGGTAATGTCTCTGTATTTAGGCCATGGATCTTTAAAATTTGTATCCAATGATAAAATTAATAATTCAATTTATATATTGTCCAACTCTCAGCATCAGAGCTTTAAAAAACAATTACTTATTCAATTTATTACAAGTGTTCCTCTAATTGTTTTGAGCAGTGTATACCTTAGTTTAATCTCCCTCTCTATACGTTCTATTTTAGCCATTTACTATTGACTCTTTTAGGTAATACAGGTCCTTCTCTTACAGCCTCTCTTCTCTCTCTCCTTCTGGTTATTGTTAAATCCTTAAATAAGTTTATAATTGAAATAATTCAATATTTATACAATGAAAATGTAATGTGTTCTCCACGTCACTCGGGTCTTATTGTGGCACGACCTGTCAGAAGAGGATTTCAAACTCTGGATCGCATACTTTGCTTGACCACACGAGGGCGTAAAGAACGTCACCGGATGAGTCATCAACTCAATGCCAGGGCCACCTCCGACACTTCACGGACATCTAAGATCAGACAAAATTCAATCACACAATCCTACTAAACAAGGCGAATATAATTGATAATAACAGCTAGATGATATTCGGGGGACCTTTCGCGCCTTAAAATTTTTCTGAAAATTGCCTTACAGTTGAGGAAAACCAGGAAAGAGAGAGAGAGAGAGAGAGAGAGAGAGAGAGAGAGAGAGAGAGAGAGAACAGGAAACTTGTCTCGACCGGATCGAACCCGCCCGCTGTGTACGAGGCAACAATGCGACGTTACCGCGAGACCACAGCAGTGAACAATATTTGAACTGCGATATAAATTTTAAAATTTCTGAATGTACGCATTTTATGCCTACGGATGTACTTGAAAACTAACTACCGATTGATAACTCATTGGCACTATCGAACCCCAAGATTCATGACCGCGAGGAGATAAGCTCTCCATACAACCCAATCCTGAGCTAATATTTTCCAAGCATTCCCGTATAACTAATCTCCCTCCAATCAGACTCGGTCTTATTCTCATTCTTGTCCTACCTACTGAGTGTTTTCCCTCTGGTATTCTACAAGAAACAACTCACTAATACTACTTTTTAAGAATTAATAATGCGTTTTTGCATTATTTAATAAAAATAGACTTAGGATTTGTTAATATATTTACCTAATGCCTTGTATAAAAAGCGTAGATTAATTCATTGTAGTGTTTTTTTTCTCTTCTTTTTATGCATAGTAGAATCGAGCTGTTATTCCTTTTTTATTCATTGTATCATTAATTTAATTTTAATTGTATTTAGTTTCATTCTATTATTAGACATTAATTTCATTATTATTCAATATGACAGATAATGAATTGTTCAATAACTATTATTGTAACTTTTTTTTGTATTCATATGTAACATGTTTGTCCTGTCTAATATGACTACTATTGTAATTTTTTTGTATTCATGTGTAACATATGTTTGTCCTGTTTTATATGACTATTATTGTATTTTTTTTGTATTCATATGTAACATATGCTTGTTCTGGTGAGTGGAAGAGAAGGCCACATGGCCTTAACTCCACCAGGCTAAATAAATAAATCTAAATCTAAATCTAAGAAATTTCTGTATTTCCCTTTCATTCTCCATTCGCGCCACATGTCCTACCTACCACAGTCTATAAGACTTAACTGTCCCCATTACATCTGGCTCCCTATAAATAGGCTATGGTTTTGTAATTGCGGTCGCGGTGGTCTAATGTTTATGTTCCTTGCCTCTAGTATAGAGGGTCGCGGGTTCAAAACCGGTGGAGGTCGATTAACTTTTTAAGATGTAAAAATTTAAGGAACAAATCATTTAATCCGTGGGTCCCGAGTGTGATGATTTTGAGGCTCGTAAAATAACTTTAAGCCTGAAAAGAGGCCTCTGAGCAAAATTTACCGACCTTCATCGACCTTGGCTGTCTACTAATGTCTTACTGAATCGGTATGCTGATCACATATAATTTATGGCATATGTAGATAAATAAGCGTAACTAAATCAGTTTGGTATAAAATCTCCTAATAAAACAGAAGCAATGGCTAGACCCAAAGATCCTGTGAATAAGTAAGTAAAAATATTTAATTTTATTCACAAATCAGTTACTTCATAACAGTTTTTAGCCATTGAATAAAATATAAAAAGAAAGCATAAATGTTATTAAATACATTTGAAAGTGTAATGCTGCATCTAAATTTCTGAACATGCCAGAAGTAGCTTATTTATGAAAATAAAGTGTAAATTATCAGTTTCGTAACAAAAACTGACTTTATTAACAAAATGTATCTTTTAATGTGAAATTTCGAAACTCAGTTCGCTAAGCACTGTTTTAAAATGAGAAAGATTACTTTAATAAATATAAGTGAAGCAATTTTAACAGGTTTAAATAATGTTATTTTGGAGAATTAATTTCATCTGATGGAAAACAATTCTATCCATTTTTTTTCAAATTAAACCAATTCTGGAGAGCAGCCAACCACAAGAATTTAAATTTAAAAAATCTAATTAGGCTATATTATTGTTTTAATTTATTTTCTTCTTCTTTCTTCTTGTAAGCCCATGTTTCCCTTAACGGAGATTTACACGCTCTCCCCCTACAGGCAAGAAATTGAACTATACTAATTTAGTTACACTTGTTTTCGTATAGATATCATTTGAGTGGTCCGTGGTCAGCGCTCCGCCTCATACTGACATCCAGGAAACCAAGCTAGTACTAGGACGGGAAAATTCGGTAAATTTTGCTTAGAGGCCTTTTCATTCAGGCTTAAGGAACTTTTACGAGCCTGAAAATCTTCAGACTGGGGACCCACGGCTGAAAGTCCCTCTCGGAGGACTGGCTCCTTGGATTTTTCCATCCTAAAAAATCCATCGACCCCGGCCGGGTTTGAACCCGCGACCCTCGGGACCAGAGGCAAGGAGCATAACCACTAGTCCACCGCGTCCATAAATGAAAGGCCTACTACGTATTATCATTTCATGAACTTAATAATGTCTTCTATTTCATCGAATTTGTTATATTTTTTTATAATTTATGTTTGCTTCTTTCTTGTTTCGTTAAACTTAAATTTGAATAATAAATTTAAATTTGAAATTATTCTAAAATATATCACTGCATTAACAAAAAGTATTTCTGTATATATGTTTGTATAACTAACTCACTGGCACTATCGAACCCGCAGGTTCATGGCCGTGCAGATATAAGTTTTCCAAGATCCCTTCTTGAGCCAATATCTTTCAATTATTCTCTAAATGATTTTCACCCCTCAAATCACGGTTGTGATTCTCCCACCTCATTCTTGGCCTACCTACTCGCCATCTTCCCTCTGGTTTTCCTATAAGGAGTTTTCATTCGCAGTTTACCAAACTTAAACTGTTCTTATACCATCTGGTTTTCCATAAATATAATGTAGCTCACTATTATGTATCTTCTCCATTCACTCGCCCGTTCATCACTCTTTGATCCAAACATTTTCCTAAGAACTTTATTCTCGAATGCTCGTAATAATTAGTTCTATAACTATACAGATGAGTTTAAGAATTAATCATAAGAAGAGAAAATAAATGGTAACAGCGAGTAAAAAGAAATAAAAAGACAACATATCAATGGAATAAAATATTTAAATTGTGGGCATCAAATTTTATACGTATATTACACGTTTGAATACCTAGTATCAGTAGTAAATGTCATTAATCAGTAAATTAAGACATTAATAGGAGAATAAAGAATGCAAATATATCTTATTTTGGTCTACAAAGGCATTTCAAAACCAAATATCTAACTCCAGATACAGAATACAATAAAAAGGGGGGGCATAATTCTAAGCCCAAACTGAAAGATCTACATCGCCGGCAATTGAACCGAGACAACAGGATTGAAAATGTACGATTTTTACATATCACATCACGGTGACAAACATTTATCTTACTTCACCTTCCTTTATTTCATTACATTTTCAGTCCAATATACATTAAAATATTTGACAAATCCATGATCACACTAAGTCAATATACCGTTTTATTATTTTATATAGAAGTGGCCTACATATATCGAAGGCAAAACTTAATATTTATAAAACATTAATTAGACCAGTAGTTACATATGTTAGTATAACATGGATCTTAATAAGAGAGATGAATTACAAATAAATATATGGGAAAGAAAGGTAAATCCGACATAGCCTGTCCCAAGCCAGAGGGGGAGGAGTAACACCTCGTAAAAAAAACCTTGGTTCAGCTTGCCCAGCTGATAGTACCTTGTAAGGGTTACGGTGAAGACCTCAACGGCAGATACATCGGAGGAGTCTTTCGGTACGGTGTACCTGGCGGAAGAAGCATCTCTACATCTACTGCCTTGTAGATCGACAAACGGGCGGATGGGGTTCGTTAGTCCTGCAAAGACAACCCACCTAGGAGAGACAACTCCGAAATAAAACGGGGCAGGCTGAGCTCTGGAGCTGAGTGAAGGCAATCGGCCTAGGGAGGTAACTCCGAATAATAAACCCGCCATGAAAACGGGCTAGCAACCCACTTCAAGGTGTATCTTATACATTGCTCGCAGTCCCAAGTGCACATCCAACACGTCGTCCTCCCAGGAGTGATTTTGGAAATAAACAGGATGAAAATCCTACAAATTATGATTAAGAAGAAGAAGAAAGGTATTGAGAATAGGCTAATTTTTGGAGCTGTGAAAGATGGGGAAATGTGGAGATTAATTAGATCATGTAAAGAAGTATCTGATTTATATTAAGACATGTATTTGGTTATAATCGACAAATCTTGTCAATTAAGATGGTTAGGGCATGTTTCTAGTGTGCTAGATAATAATAGGGATAAAAAAAGACTGATAGAAGGAAAAAGGCTAACAATAGAACCTCGGATTATATTAGTAGAAGAGGTTTTGAGAAGAATGGAAAAAAAGGGGGGGGGAGAAGAATATTCAGAGAGTTGTGAAATATGTGTTGCCCAAGAACTGTAATCCCATGGAGTAAGTAGGTAGATTTTATTTTAGAGAATACAATTTAGAATTATCAAAGCAATTTAAACGAGAAAATTGAGTCGAGCCAAAATTATTAGAATTCTTTATTCAGGAAAATTACAATGTGGAAGGAATATTAATGACAAGTGGCTCACTCGGGAAGGGTAGCATATTAATAGACACACGAACCAATTCTAAATATTATTAAATTACTATTAATTTATGTGATGGAATGATGACAGTGCTGGAAAGATTTCGACATTAATGCTGAGAAAACAACAGCATAACGAAATTGTAGATTGTGAAAGAGTAATTTTAAACACAGTAGCTGTTAACAAAGGAAGCACGTTCCCAGTCCAATGATTTAACATTACAAATACGTCATGATTCAGTGACTGCAAGTATCTCCAATACAAGGTCCCACAAAAACACCATCATTTATATTCATACCAACACTGCAAATATTGAGTTTATTTAAAAAAAACTCACGCAAAAGTCATACAAATATTAGAAGTAATGATTCAAAACTTGGATTACTCATTAGAAAAAATACACAAATATTCAAAACTATGTACAATCAAAGAAATCGATAACTCTTTAAAAATTTTAACAAAATGCGATTTATATATTGGCAAATGCATTTACGTTTTCAGGTACCCTTGACTAACTACTTTTCGACCTAGCTGATGGTCGGTATCTACATTGGGCTCTTGATGAAAAAACAGGACAACTTCCGAAATATGACATAGAAGCGTAGATGAATTAATAAATCAACTATTCGCCGTAAGACAAATGCATTCACACTGAATAGAAGCCGTTTTAGTGTTACTTAATCCGTAGGTCGAGATGAACTAACGACAGACTACATTTTTAGAAGATACGTTGGCTCAAAGTGCTACCTGTATAAACATCCATTTTGTAGGAAATCAGAGGGAAAGCGCAAAGAAGACAGGCCAAGAATAAGGTGAGATAATAATATTAACCATGATTTGAGGAAAGTAAATTACACAGGAAACATTAGCTCAAAATGTGTGGCAAGCTTATGTCCGCGCGGTCATGAATCTATGAATTCGCCAGTCAGCGAGTTAGTTAGAAGCCGAGGACATACGTTTTGATGCAAAATTGAAAATATTATAGTTAGATACCCTGCAAACCAGATAGGCACGCACAATTAGTGTGTGTGTATATATATATATATATATATATATATATATATATATATATATATATTTTTAGTTTTAATTTGAACTTCCAAAAATATTACTTTCGTGAAGTCCATATTAGCTATAGATATTGTTTTTTTCTTCATTTTTGTGATGATAATAATAGCAATAATAATAACTGCTACTTATATGATTACGAACAGTTAAGTCTCGTAGACAGCGAAGGGCAGGAGATTTGGCAGGGATAGAGAAAGAAAAGGGACATGGAAACTTCCTATAAGAAATGCAGAGGTAACGCGCCCAGTTGACCGACCAAGAATGAGGTGAGAGAATAACATTAACCATGATTTGAATGAAGTCGATTGTACAGGGAATGATTGGAACTTAGGATAGGAATGTATGGAGAGCTTATTTACGCGCGGCCATGCACCTACCAGTGCCAGTGAATTAGTAATAATATTATTAATTTGACAAATTTTAAATATACATGTTAACTAAAATTATAATTCTGATGCATTCTAATGTAACATAAGTGTGTCGTAATCGAATGAAATAAAAGATCACGTGGCTTAAGTTGACCATAAATATTAAATTGTATTTGAATATCAACTTTTAGTAATTTACTGTTTCGAGATGAGTGAGATGACTATTCAATTTATAGCTAATATATAGGTCAATGTATAATAAAAATGTCACATTTATCTACTTTTCCATTACTCATACTTTATAAATGCGGGATTACAAATAATTTAAAACTAAACAAAAAATATATATTTATTTATAGACTAGCTAATACCTGGCGTGCACTGCTACGCCTGAATAAATTAAATGTTTTTTTTATCTTTAGTTGAATAAGTATATATATATATATATATATATATATATATGTATATGGTATGATAAGAAAAATAAATGCCTGGACGGGATTCGAACCCGGATCTCTGAGTCTGTACCTCAGCGTGATATCCATTACACTACCAGGCGACTCCAATTCAAACACTTATTTTTCTTATATATGTATTATACTCTCCATTATTACTAGATGTCGCGAGAACACTGTCTTCACTGCCATCTAGTAGCTGACTATATCAAGTAAGCAAATTAAAGAGAATATTTATTTTACTTTATAGCAGTGACGCTTTATCGATGTTATAATTAAATCTTTAACATTGAGCAATGCAAGCTTAATATGGTATGATAAGAAAAATAATATATATATATATATATATATATATATATATATATATATATAATATACATAAATTTATAGTCTTAATTATTTTTTGATACACCGTGTTGATTACCCGGCGTTGCCCGGAAATCTACTTATCCCGATCTTCTTGGCATAAATGGGCTGAAAGACAAAAATGGTTATTGTGAGGTATCCGTAAAAGATAGGCATATGCTGTAGCAGACTTTTTTGTACACTTTTGTTGAGATATTCAATTTTGTGTTCATTCATTTTGTGTATTTTTATGGTTTAAATAACGCAAGCCATTTAAGTGTCTAAAGCGACATGTTTAGTGCACCGATGTTTTTTTTTATTTTACTTATTTTATTTTTTTGCTCCGGCCCTATAGTACATATGGTAATCTGTTATATATGTTAAATGTCCCAGAAAAATTCACTAAATGTTGGTGAAAATATAACTCAAATCAGCCAAGTAGTTTTTGAATGCATAAAGGACGGGCAGACACTCATTTTTATGTATAAAGATAAGAAATGAAAAAGTATACGTAAAATATAGTACAGTAAATCATATTAAATGTAACTGTATCATTAACATGTTGATTGGCAAGATGAAGTGTGGAACAGCTTGTTCTGTGAATACAGACGTGTATACAATAAATTCCGTTATTGCAGTAAACACCACGGTTGTTATGTATATTTAAACACAGTAGAAAGCTCGTGAACATAATCTGGTGGGCAGGTTGTGAAACACGCTTTCACAAACTACAAGTAGCATTCTTGCGCGAGCCCTTGAAATTAGTAACAATACACCTGCTGATTCACAAATCCAGTCACGGACATTACATTTACGTAATACAACATAAATCACAAGTTTAAGGGCTCTACGTTATTACAAGCAATCCACAAGTCAGCGTTTTATTTAACGAAGCTCTTCAAGGACTAAGGTCATTAGCGTCGAAATATAAATCTAGGCGTGAAAGGACCGCCAATGGGATATTGCTTTATTAATAGTACTGCTTGAATATTACATTTTGGAGATTTTGTTATTTAGATAATATAAAATGTAGGCCTATACAAAATCAAATATATTTAAATATATTAAATCATTTCCAAAATTAAGTACTTGGAATAAGAAAATTATGGAAGAGTTAAAAGAACATATTCTCCATCATATACAAAACTACTAGAACAACTGGAAAACCCATCTTTAACGAATGCCAACTCACAGAATTGCAGAGTTATGCTTCGTTAATACCCTCAAGGTAAAAGATCGCTGGATGGAAAATTCCTCTTCGAGACCGTAACAGGCCACACAGCCTAATACTTGCATGGATGATGATGCTGATTAAGTATTTGGAATACAATCCAGCTACAAAAAGCATAACAAATTTTACTCAGAAGCCTTTTCTTACCCTCTTACTAATAATCCATATATAACTTTTATACATTGTTTATACACATCTCAGTTGAAAATTCTTACTAATAAACACTGTATTAGCTCTTCGGTGTATAAGAAGTGTACAACTTTACATGGCAATCGTTATACATGCCTCCAGCCTTGTTTAAGGATTGTATAACTAGACAAGGTCCCGCGCCGTAGCCGAGCGGTTAAGGTAGGAAGGAAGCCTTGGCGCAGAGCTACCGGACTAGCGCTGGTTCGAGTCTCCATGGGAGAAGAAATTTTCTCATGGTATTTCCGCCAGTATGGGACCGGTGCCCACCCAGCATCGTGAGGCAATTGGGTAGCTACAATTAGTAGCGGCTCCAGGTTGAGGAACCAGCTATAACGGCTGGGGGACTCGACATGCTAACCACATGTCACCCCTACACTGGCTGTTGATCATCTACCTCTGTGATTGACACATGTGGATGTGAAAGGCCAGCAGCCGGCTGGTAAAAGGGCAACCGCTGAAAAGTGGAAAGACCCTCAATCGGATAACTAGACAAGATGTCGGACTTCAAGATCAACTGATTGTTTTCTTATTATATTGATGAAAGTTTCCTTAAATTTAACGCAAAAATGCAACACTTTAACGACTGTTTGATGGATGCACAGGGCATAAATAATATTAATAAAGCTCTGGGTAGAAAAATAAAGGCATCATAAAATGCCTTCTGTTACACTCATTCTCGATTAGGCCTAATAATATTTTAAAATTGAACATTGATTCACAAAAGAATATGTTCTACAATAATTGCTGTAGACAAGATTTAACTGAATGTAGTTTAAATCCTTCATAATATTATTTTAACAAAACTTGCTTGCATCAATAAAAAAAAATAATACACATACCGATATAAAAATGTATTTAATTATAGAGGTACTATTATCGCAGCAAACCACATGTCAGCTTCAAAGTCATGTGGTTAGAGCTTCTGACTACAGTCCGTGAGGTCCTAGGTTCGATTCCCGATCAAACTGCAATGACTTTTTTTTCGCCTAAAGCATTATTCTGTTGTCGGTAACATTTTCTACAATTTTGAACGTTTTCTAAACGCATCTTAAAACACTGCATGTAATTCATAAGTAACGGGAAAAACTGTTATTAGTTTCCAAGAATTGTTCAAAATACTTGACGTTAGATGGCAGCACATTATCTGAAACTAATTCTTCGATATATTTGACATTGCGTAAAGGAAAATGTAAATACATTAAAACACATTTATTTTTTCGTACCTCCCCAATTAGGGAATCTCTATTAATTCTTATCCATACTCATTTCTTACACAATTAATCACTAGTTGATATTGTTTTATTTCTGTTACAAACTGCGCGTAATATTATTCTGACGTCATAGTGATGACGAATATGTGACGTATTGTGTGTAACGGTTGTATTGTTATATAGCTCCGGCACAACGTTTATTAGTAAGGAAATTATACGTGATCTACATAAGGCTTATACATTATATAACTGAACAACTGATGAAAGCCTGTATAAGAGATTTTTATTAGTAAGACCGTTAAAGTTTAAGATTGTTTTAAATCTCTTGGAGTGACAGGCCTAGAAGTCATTGCGCTACAACCCGGCTGCTCGACTCACATCAGATTTGCAGAGGTGGACAATCAACCTGCCAATATGGGGGTGACATTTCGTCAGAAAGTCCCTTTATATCACTCTGAAGCCGCGACTTAATACAACTATCTAAATTGCTCATGATGCTGGATGGGCTCCGGTCAAATACTTGGCCAACATTCATGATATTTTGCCCCTTATACTGATAACAATCAACTTACCGCAGATCTGTACAGGACAAGATGCCTTAAACTGCTAGGATAGGGCAAGGGAATGCTCTGTTATGATCCGTAAATCTACACGACACAAAACAGAAGAAACCCATACTCAGGATTTTTACGTCCATGAACCTCGGACAAGATACAAGCATTGGAAGGTATACCCTAGCACACCAGGACCGACGAGAGCCTCAAATATATATATTCACACACACATTCCCCATAGACCGTTCAGTGCAGCTTTGGTTCCTATAAATAAATACTGGTACAGCAATTTTTAACGGGATTTCTAACAGTTAGTGCTATTATCATCACTTATAAATAGGATTATTATATGTCTGCAATCTTTCTACGTCATTATATTTATGCCAGTTATTCTCCACTCTTCTCTACTTCCCATGCCTCAGCTACCTGTGAGTTTTGTTGCACTTATCCAATTATTTCTTCCTTACAAGCCAAATTTGATTTTCCTCTCTTGTTTTTCTATTTCTTCCCTTGGCAATATGTCTTCGGTCAATACCTTCAATACCGAAAAATCTTAATTATTTTGTATTATTATTATTATATTGTGTACTAATTAGACACACACACACACACACACATATATTTATACATTTCTCTCACCAAACAAACGATTCATCACATTATTAGTCTATTCGAGAAAAAACCCATGTAATATGCAAAAATCCCTATAATGTGTTTATTACTTTAGACTGGTGACTAATAACTGTGGATTCCATGTTGTCAAACTTTATAAACAAAATTATCTATATCTATTTTTGCAGTAAATTAAAAAAAAAAGGATATTCTCTGACTTTGAAGCAAATCGCGTTGATCACGAAGATATATAAAATAACAATGTTATTATTAATAATTAAAATATATCAATACCACCCATTGCACATTTCGTGCTTCGAGTTACGCGCTTGCAAGATAAATGGCATTAGTGTGATCTATTTTAATGTATGCACCATTTCGGCAGATACGTTTTCTAGATGTAGGGTGAGTGTATAGTATATACGTTAGAAACATAATGTATTGTATAAGATGATGACGATGGAGAATAAAATAGATGAATTTAAACCCGATGGCGGAAAGTAGTCTATCCATGTTGGAAAAACATCACGGGAACGGTCACGCTTAACAACACATCAACGAAAGAATCGCTAACAAAACTACCACATAACTCCTCAACCACTGTTCTACGGAGAGATTCGGGATTTAATCTAGGAAACTGGTGCATAATCTAGCGATTAAAATTGTTTATCACCAGCCCTTGTAGATCTGAAATTGAAATTTTACAATAAACATTTTCAACCCCATCGATTAAAAGTTATTCACAACCACCCCTCCTAGACTCGAGATTGAAAATTTTACAATTAAAATGTCCAACCCTGAGACTCAGGAAGCATACATGTTACCAACTGTGCTAGCGCAGCGGATGAAATTCAAATATTTAAAAAAATCTGTACTGCGTAAACTATACCTCGTTTGGCTTAACTTTGCAAGAAATTTGTAGAAAGAGACAGGTGTGCTCACCTCTCTCACTCGCACCAGTGGTGTCGGTGTTTCTTCACCAGATGTTAATAGGGTAAGCGGGAAGACGAAAAACTGACAACAGAGTGGGTTCTTTCTTTTGTTACTGGCCGAAAGCGGCCAACATATCTACCCTTATATCTCCATTTCCCTCTCTCTCTCTCTGCCAAGTTAAGCGAGATATACAATAAGCGAATACCTCAGGAAGTCGAATATATGATCCTATTTCGCTAGTTTGCGGAATATGTATTTATTTTGTGAAATTGGAAAAACTCAATTATTCATGCCAGTTTCATTAAAACTGGCAGACTGAAGTTAAAAAACAAATCATGCATAACAGTAATTTATTACATTTTGCATACTGTTGTATATTTTGACAAATTTAAGTACCTACCGACTCATTTTCCCATTACTTTATTAAAAGCATTGAATAAATTAAAGTTATGTATGTTACAACAGGATATATTGTCAATTTAAGGGTTAATTAAATTGTATAGCCTAATATACATTGCGACGAACCAAGCATGGCGGTTGTTAAAGAGTCAATTTTTAATTTCGGGGATCGGGTAAACCCACACTTCTATACTGTCCGCTCTTAAAGTGATACTCGTCAAAACAAAATCATGTGACCTGCTCGCTTTTCATTGGTTATGGACACCGACGAACGTTGTAAAAGCAATATCCTTCCGCCATTCGCGCCACAATTACTGTCACTTTTGACAGGGAGATGACGACACAGCAACAGAAGACTCGATACTTTCAGCCATTTTGTTTCATAAGAATCGACTGAAGCATAATTTAAATGCAATAAACTTTTTTTTAAAGTTTCAATTACAGATTAGGTATATTTTAGAATATTTTGAATATTATTTTCATTCACGACTACTTTTTCGCGTACTTACTGCTTCTACAACGTACTTCGGTGTCCACAACCAATGGAAAGCGAGCAGATCACATGGTCTTGTTTTGACGAGGATCACTTTAAGAGCGGACAGGATATAATGGTGGAATTTCACTGATTTATTAAGAGTATCTTCCTGGATTATTTTAATAGTATATACTAGGATATGGTTACTGAGTTTCATTGAGAAACAACGAAAATTGCGATAATTAGAACGAACAGTAAATTTTCGTTTCAGGTGAATTCCTAAACCGATATTGCTGGTAAACCAACTTGACCTTCCTTTTTTTAAATTAATTGCTACCTACCAAGCTTGGTAAATTGTATAGCCTAATATACATTGCGACGAACCAAGCATGGCGGTTGTTAAAGAGTCAATTTTTAATTTCGGGGATCGGGTAAACCCACACTTCTATACTGTCAGCTCTTAAAGTGATACTCGTCAAAACAAAATCATGTGACCTGCTCGCTTTTCATTGGTTATGGACACCGACGAACGTTGTAAAAGCAATATCCTTCCGCCATTCGCGCCACAATTACTGTCACTTTTGACAGGGAGATGACGACACAGCAACAGAAGACTCGATACTTTCAGCCATTTTGTTTCATAAGAATCGACTGAAGCATAATTTAAATGCAATAAACTTTTTTTTTAAGTTTCAATTATAGATTAGGTATATTTTAGAATATTTTGAATATTATTTTCATTCACGACTACTTTTTCGCGTACTTACTGCTTCTACAACGTACTTCGGTGTCCACAACCAATGGAAAGCGAGCAGATCACATGGTCTTGTTTTGACGAGGATCACTTTAAGAGCGGACAGGATATAATGGTGGAATTTCACTGATTTATTAAGAGTATCTTCCTGGATTATTTTAATAGTATATACTAGGATATGGTTACTGAGTTTCATTGAGAAACAACGAAAATTGCGACAATTAGAACGAACAGTAAATTTTCGTTTCAGGTGAATTCCTAAACCGATATTGCTGGTTAACCAACTTGACCTTCCTTTTTTTAAATTAATTGCTACCTACCAAGCTTGGTTTCGATTAAACAAAAATTGCGGCTGCTAGAGCGTTATATATACACACACATATATGTATGTTCATCATGTCATTTTAACCCTGTATTTTTTTCATGAGGCAACCTCAATAGTACCATCACTTCGGAAATCGCTAACATGAATAAATATTACGTGTAGGTATATTTTAGTAAATATTGTATTAGTCAGTAAATATTATTCCTGTATTTCATCCATAGCACTAAAGGCCATGTTGGGCTTTTGTTCCCTCACATTTTTTTTTCAGCTTTGTCATTTTCTTCCATATTGTGACTCCCATATTATTATGTCCTAGATATTTTGTGTTCTATAATTTTGCTTCCTTTCCATAGAAACTAACAAACTAAGTAATCAGTATATCAGATTTTTTTTTTAATTTCACTGCGGAAATTTAGCTTTGCACTTTTACCCAGTTTTTAGAATAGTTCACTGCGATAAAATGAATGCCGGTAGTAAAAAGAGTAAAAACATTGATGTGCAGTGTCCTGATGGACTTAAAACACATTATATGGGCAGTATTTTTTTAAACAGCAACAATATTTACAAAGAAAAATCGCAAATAACTATGTTCTTCCCTTTAAAGCTGCATATCTCAACAAAATTTCTTCAGACTATCAACACCGAATTTGTAGTTTATCTGGTAATTAAATTTTAATATCAGGATTTAAATCGAGGCGGGTAGGTATCCACCACCTTGGTTCCCTGCCAAAAAGTTCATAAAACCACTTTTCAATACACATTCCATTCTCTTGTAACATTTAACTTCATCTGTCCCTGTGATGGTGCGAAGTCCTGATCAGCAAGCAGTTATAGGGGCTTCCAACTGACATTACGACAAACACGAGTAGAAAATTAACGTTGTAAGTAAACATGACACTATTTTTTTTTGACAATCAAGTGGTGACCAACTTAAACATTAAAATTCAACACCAGGTAGTAAGAACATAATAAGGAGTTGCCTAGTGGACTCTAATAATTTCTTTTGCCACCTCTATATATAAAACTTGGAGTTTGTGCCCAAGATGGTGATTGTTTTAAATATCTCAGCGACAAATTGCCTGGTCTTTCTGAAGCCAAAATTATGGAAGGAATATTTGTGGGAACTCAAAGCAGAGCTTTAGCTAAAGACATAAAATTTGAACCTACTATGACTTCTAAAGTGAAAAATGCTTGGGATGCATTTAAATAAGTTACGGACAATTTTCTAAAAAACAATAAACGTCCTAATTATGTCAAAATTATTAACAACTTGCTACAGAAGTTGAGAGCATTGGAGTGCAAAACGAATCTCAAATTACACTTTCTGTTTTCACATTTAGACGTATTTCCTGGCAACCTGGCAGTACTCAGTGAGTAACAAGGAGAGAGAGGTTCCACCAGGATATTCGAGAAATGGAGAAGAGATACCAAGGACAATGAAATGCTTCAATTATTGCAATGTTACTGTTGGATGCTGGGTAGGAAATCTACGGCAAAACACAAAGAGAAAATCCAAGAGACAAACATCCGAAATCAAATGAACACGATTTTACTAATGTGCTGTTTATAAAGTGAATAGAAATGTGAAAAGAAGAAGAATGATAAACTTAAGTTTGATTTGTAACTCTTACACAAATCATAATTATATAATTTTTAGAGAAAATATGTTAATATTAAATTCTTGATTTGTCAACAAACCTGAAGTGATGGAGAGAAGCGAAAGTCATTTTTAAAATCAGTGGTATTGAAATATTAAGAATCGCCTTTCAAATGTAAAATATCTCTCATCAAGTATTACGGTAACTTGTAGAATGTGAAATTTCAATTCTAATATAAGCCTATTAAATAATAATTGTTTAATTCTTATGCTTCCACAATGGAGAATAGTTGGAATTTCAATTGTTTCAAAATGGCGCTTCAGTAAAATTTGTAAAAAAACCGAAAAAGGAAAATCTTTGAAAAACCGGAGGAAAACAAATTACATAGGCCTGCGGAAGATTTTGCGGCATAAGCTATTTTAGTGCAAACAAGTTAGATCAAATCCCATGATAAAACTATTACTAGTTTTTGCGCATCAAGCACAGATTTTGCACAATTCTATTTTTAACGCAAAACATGAGACCGCGTTGTCCTATATACGTACTGTAAAAACCTAAAAATATAATAAAATTTTATAATATAATCACTGATTTTATTCAAACTAGTTTGTCATTTTGTTTAACTGAGGGTTGGTTCATCCTACGAACCTCTCCTGGTTATATTACACAGTTTTCGGCGGAAAACTGCGGAAGCAATAACCCATCAGCACATTAGCCAGATATTACAATTCCAATACCACCAACAACATTACAAAATAGTTGTATCAGCACTCCTTCCACCTCCACCACTGAACATTATTTCAATCTGTCCCTCGAATCAAAATACAATAATCCGCGTCCTATCAATTAATCAAAATTGAATGATTTGATACGTAATTTGGGTCTTGCGAAAGAAAAAAGTGAACTTCTACATTCGAGATTTAAATGAGAAAATATTTTAGCTCCTGGTACAGCTTTTTATTGGTATAGGCATCGTGAAGAAAAATGTAACGAGTATTTTGTAATACTTGAATGATCGCCTCGGAACAATTTATGAACGAGAAGATTGCCGTATATTTATTTATTCTAGCAAAATAAGTCTAAAGGGTGTTATTCTGCATAATGGGAATACATTAGCTTCAGTTCCAGTAGTTCAGTCAGTGTACATTAAACAAACGCATAAGAACATGTGTATTATTCTAGAAATAATAAAATATACTGAACACAAGTGGTACGCGCGCTGTGACCTTAAGGTGTGTGGGGACAACAAGAAGCGTACACGAAACTTCCGTGTTTTTCATGAGAATGGGACTCCTTAACCAGAGAAAGACACTGGAAAGTTACTAATTGGCATAAAAGAAAACAACTGGTACCAGGGATAAAACATGTAATAAATCGCCCATTATTTAATTCTGAAAAAAAAAACAAAAGTATTGCTACCTCTTTTGCACATAAAACAAGGATTAATGAAGCAATTAGTTAAAGTTCTGGATAAAAATGTCCCTTGTTACAAATACATTGATATAACATATGTTACTGTCCGAGGCAAAGTGAAGGAACACTTTTTAATGGCCACAGATTCGCAAACTTATTAGAGATGTTACTTTTAAAAACTGCATGTCTGACATGGAACTACAAGCTTGGGAATCATTCAAGGACATCATCTAAAAGTATGTGGGTAAAGTTAAAGATGATCAATATGAGAACATTGTAAAAACCATGCTCGAAAAGTTCAGGGCACTGCGATGTAATATGAGCTTGAAGTTATACGTCCTCCACTCTCATCTTCAACATTTCCCAGAGAATGTAGGGGCACAAAGTAAAGAACACAGTGAGAGTATCCATCAAGACATAAACGGGATGGAAACAAGGCACCAGGGTCGAAGCGATGTCTCTTGATGTTTGATAAGAGAAAATCCTCGGCAGCAGCACAAGCGCCAATCAACTCATCGTTCATTTCTTCTCATGCAAAGGAGAAAAAAGAGATCTTAAGGCTTATTAGTAGTTCTTTTTTATTTTAAACTGTTTTAACTGCACAATTTATATTTTATCAAGCCTCTGTAGTTTTTACAGCAATTTAACGGGTTATGGATATTAGCCTAGTACATATAGTGCAAAAAAGTAATAAATATTTAATTTCTAACAAGACGAAAAAAAAAACTGCTAAAATATTTGAATTCAGACACCAAAATTAGATTTAGAGGCTTGTTAAACTCTGTGCCTCAGAAAAAAATTAATACATTTGCAGGCTTGTGTTATTTTTAATGTTTTCACATTGTTTAGTGAAAAATATCCTACATTAGTGAAAATAACAGAATTTACAGTTGAGTCAATCTTCTCATTATAGAATTGTAGATAAAGGATATCTAAGGATACCAGAGAAAAGCTTAAATGTCTGATTACGTAAGCTCATATATCATTTTTATTTTTTTTCTTGTAATATATAAATGGAGGAAGTCACTAATTATTCGTACCATCTTATGTTGTATTCAGTCTTAGTTCCCGTAAAATACAATATTACCTAAGAACAACGTTTCTATCGTTTACAGTTACGTACACAATTCAGTCAAATGGCGGGGGTAAAAGTAGTATCACAATTCCCATAATAGACGGAGTCGGCGGACCAATACCTTATTCAAGTTTGTTTACAGTACAACTGGAACTTAGCTCGGAATTAGTATGTCTATGGTATTGAATATAGCAATCGGGTGTATTATGTGGCACTGTACTCTATCATTGGTCTATGCAGAACAAATGCATTTACTTGTTATCACGAAATAATATATATATATGGTATTTTCATCTCTGACCTTCTATTGATTTTCTCCCAAAAACTTTTTTAGGAAGCAGTTTGATAAAAGACATTTTACTCATTGAACTACTGCACTAGATAAAGTTTCCTGTAAACATTTACGGTAGGCATATAATAATTGTGTTTATTTACTTAATGCAAATTCAATAATGAAACCATAATTGTTCAAAAGCATACCAGAACCAAAATTTATAAAACATTGGCGCAACCAATTATGCCACATGACCATGAAGCGTCCAATATCATGAAACAGAAAAAAGCTCGACTGGCTCTAGCTCAGGTAAGATTTATCAGGTGTACACACTGGATACACGAAGTAGAACCATAATAGAGATGAAGAGGTTTTGAAAAAGTAAATAAATCCATCCAGTATTATAGTATTTAGGAACATAAAATTGGAAGAAAAACGCCAAAACAACGAGTAGAAAAAACAATCAATCGATAAACGTACAAGCCACAAGGGAAAAACTTAATTGGGCATCCTAATAAAAGATGTTTTGAGGCCGCGACAAGATTAACATATAAATGGAAGATTATTATTATTATTATTATTATTATTATTATTATTATTATTATTATTATTATTATTATTATTATTAAGAATACCCAGGGAAAAAAATGGGATGGATTCCACCTGGGAAAGGAAAGAGAGATTGACCTAGAATTAAATGGATGTATGGATGATATCAGAAGAGGTATGAAGGAGGTAGGTGTGAAAGAATTGGAGTGGGAGGATAGAGAAGAGTAGAGAAAGAAGATACAAATTTAAAAAAGCTTTGGTCACAGGAAATTTTTTTTTACATTGTAAATCTGTTTATAAATAAATAAACAATTTAATGCACAATCACTTGAATTCTTTCATTATCCCTACATTTATAATGATGTAATCAGATTTATTTATACGCAAATAAATGCTCCCGTAATTAGAAATTAAGATATACATATTTTTCTTCAGATTTTTGTTTTTTATTAATATAATATTCTTATGATCACCTTTTAATATATACTAACTGAGGACAACCCGCTTCGTCGGGTTTATTTTTTTATATATCTGTACAGTTTTTTCTATATCTAATATAGAAGACACGAATGAAATACTTTTACTTTTATTCTTTTTTCGGTGTACTCAAATGTATTACATACCGTATACTTCATACGTCCCGCGTAAGAAAATGGATGCTCCCTAGTGGGAGTTTCTTAACCAGGGTAATTTAGTGACGCTAATTTACATATAAATGTCAACGAGTGACATGTGATTAGTACATAGACATCTAGTACGCAACTAAGGTATTATTTGATGGATGAAGGTCGGTTAAATTTTGCACACAGGCCTTTTTATTCAGGTTTGCGATTCTTTTACGAGCCTGAAAAACTTGAGATTCGGGACCCGTGGATTTAAAGTATCTCTCAGAGGATTTCTCCCTTCATTTTTCCATTATAAAAATCCACGAACCCCGGACGGGTTTCAACCTTAGACACATACTATGTAATTTCATGAAAATACAAACTTATACACTACATTTGGTGTCATGATGTATGGCTTTCATATTGTTCTTCTGTTTGATTATCTCTGCTCCGTTGAGAACTTTCTCGTAACTACGCTAGACGTGCCCCCCCCTCTGTTTTATTTCTCCACGCCATCTTTTATCTTTGCGATTCGATTCGCAATCGCGAAAATTCTCTCTTAAGCTTTGCCATTTTTTCTTTATATTTTCATTTTTAAATTTGTAATGAAGATCTGTTACAATTGGCTGCTTACAAACTAAATGCAATATGTAGCGATTATAATTTTAAAATTTCAATAAGTAAAACAGAAGTAATGGCATTTTGTGGAAGAAATACTCTGCGTGCAAAAATAGTAATTAGAGACGAAATTATTGAACAAGTATCCCACTTTAAATATGTAGGGTGTGACATCAGCTATGGGTATGATAAAGATATTGAACACAAAACACATCAGTTTCAAGCTATTTGTGGTACAATAAATAGAACACTGAATAATAAAGCCCATAAACAAACAAAATTAAAATTTTCAAACAAAATTAAAATTTTATAAAACAATGGCTGTCCCTGTCCTTTTGTATGGGAGTGAATCTTGGATTACCACTACCAAACAAGAAAGTAAAATCCAAGCAGCCGAGATTAAATTTTTAAGAAGAGTAAAAGGCTGCACTAGAATGGACCAGATAAGAAACGAGGATATCCGTGAAGAACTGCAGATCTACTCCATAAAAGAAAATATATTTAACAACAAGATACAGTGGAAAGAACATGTAGAAAGAATGGAAGAAAGTAGATTACGAAATAAAATCTTCCAGTATTTTCCAAGAGGAAGAAGAGATGTCGGACGTCCTCGGAAGAGATGGTCTATTAGTGAAGACGCAACAGGCAACTCTTGCGTAAACCAGGAAGTGAAGAAGAAGAATTTGAAATTTGAATGTTTCACTTTTCAGTCCTTCCCTTACTTCCAAACCTATACATTCCAGTTTTCTACTTTCCAATTATTTAATTCCCAATTCTTCTGTTTTCAGTTTTTTAGTTTTTACATTCAATGATGGGTGTTTGTTGGGCGGAGGTAGATATTAGGTGATCGGTGGTAAACTCGCAGACCCACATACAGTCCACAACTCAGAAGAAAGCAACCACGAAGAATATCCTACGGAGCATAAATTATGCCGTGAGGGATTGTAGTATCTGAACCTTTCAGTCTCACAGCGGGCGTGCTACTTTCAAGTCTGATGGTCAATCATCAGTAGAATACGCCTGAAATAAAACCACACTGATGCGTGACATATGACTGTTCCTTTATTTGTGGGCATGTTTGGTTGGATTTCACCTCTCGCACCTCGTCCCGCACTTTCATTCACTTTATCTGCGGACTGTACACACCAAACTGGAGAAATCCCAAACATATAGAAGATTCAAAACATTTTGTAGAACACTTTGGTTGAGATGTATGAAAATTCCCGAGTCAGCCACTAGATCTCACACCCACAGCCACCATAGTGCACGATAAGTGACTTGAGCTGCTACTACTACTCATAAACACCAGTGGTCTGCGGTGAGTTGTTGTGGCTGCAAGGTGAAATATATGGACACATACGTCTGTATGTATACACACGCACATTGTTTTGAAATAATATACTAACGATGCAAAGTAAATATAGTTCCAGACCCAACAATCAAAGGAAAATGCCTAAGGTACATCGATCTTGTGACCCTAGGTCACCTTACATATCAAACACGGTAAAAAAAAATTAAGGTTTTGTTGTTTACACAATATATGCATTATAGCTTTAATGTAGGACTATATATTCTTACTTGAATTTCAACCTGGTTTTTATTGCAAATTGTGGAATATAATGAACATATGGTCTAAGTAAGATCACCTGTTGTGTCCAATTAGCTTCAGTAAAATTTTCCACACGGTTTTGTTCAGTTGGTGCCATTTGGTGTCCCATAGACCGACTACGTACATTAGCTTGCATTACCAATCGAAAATGAGATAATGAGTCTTAACACCTTAACCGGGCCTTGCTTTGTCACGCTGTGACGCAATCTTTCGTCATATTTCACGTGTTCTGATTGTGAGATATACAGAAATCCAGTCTTCTTCTCTTGCCTATTATACAGTTCAGAGCATACATTTGGAAAACATATTTTATTTAAAACATCTTCGACATTAAACAAAGTATTTTTGCAACGAAATAATAACATTTGGCAATCTTTAAATACAAAACAACCTTTTTTAAATCGAATGAGTTGGTTCAAAGGGTAGCACTTCATAATCATATTGGGTAGGTCCCGTGTTCAAATCCCGGTGTTTATCATCAAGACATACCTTTTCGTAGTTTTCTTCAGTCAAGGCAAATGATGAATTAAAAAATATTTTTTTAACGATACCTACAATTTATATCATTTCATAACTAATAAAAATTGGTATAAATATTTAGGCCTATTTTCCACAATACGTAAGTTAAGCATCCGACTGGTACACAGTGTAAGCTCAACTCTACACACATATAAATCACAAAGATATTCAAGTGTCTGACACTAAAACTGACTTTACATACACGTATATAGACCTATTTTATGTTCGTGGACTATAAATTAATAGTGTAGCACTGTCAGATCAGCACATTATATTTCTGTTTTCAGAATCTTCCGCATTAATATACATTAAATCTAAAAAAAAAAAACCTACAAGAAAAAATTATTAAAATATTGCACATATATCGAAGTAAGTATACATTTCTTTGACTCATCTATTGTAATTTTGTACATTCATAAACCCATTCATTCGATATATTTCCACGCAGCTTTCCTTAATCAGTAGAATTCATTGCTTATTTAAAACAACTATAAAATTAGCAATTTCCGATTGAGGGCCTTCCTCTTTTTCAGCGTAGCCCTTTTATCAGCCGGCTGCTGGCCCTTCACATCCACATGTGTCAATCACTGAGGAAGATGATCAACAGCCAGTGTAGGGGTGACATGTGGTTAGCATGTCGAGTCCCCCAGCCGTTATAGCTGGTTCCTCAACCTGGAGCCGCTACTTATTGTAGCTACCCAATTGCCTCACGATGCTGGGTGGGCACCGGTCCCATACTAGCCGAAATACCATGAGAAAATTTCTTCCCGCATGGAGACTCGAACCAGCGCAAGTCCCATAGCTCTGCGCCGAGGCTTCCTACCTTAACCGCTCGGCTACAGCGCGGGACTAAAATTAGCAATTTAAAACATATAAATAATTCAAATTTAATAAATCGATTCAAAGAAAATCGCAATAGCATGTACTATATAAAAAAATAATATCTAAGTAGATTAAAGAAAAATATGTAGGCCTATACTCAGATCCCAAGTTTTTGTAAGAAAGCAGGCCTACCTCTTCTACTACTAGACATATTATATAGCTGCTAACGGCAGCACCCATACACAATTCTTCCTTTACTATACAACCAACTCAAATATACAAAATACAAATTTTGGTAGTACAGAAATTATATTAAATTATAAGACAAGATGCGCAAACTGTTAGGCACCCACTCTCCATCTCTGGATCCCGAGTTTGCGTCTCGGTCAATCCATGTGGGGTCCGTGATGGACGACTTTTCCTTAGATTTCTCCCGTTTACTCCTGTCAAAACTTCACGTCATCCATTTCGTATCATTTATTTCCAACTAACCCTAAGAGGGCGCGACAGATTGCATTCTTGTATATCACAGATGTTCAATAAATAATAAGGGCTTCATCTCTTCCTCTGACCTGGAATTATGCTCGCAACGAGTAGAGGGTTTACTTAGACTGTAATACAAGAAAAATTAATTTACATGTATATTAGGTTAAGCAAATATATTATTTTATTTTGAAATTTTTGTCAATTGTGGGGTAGCCTGAAAGACAAAGGGCAGAAATAAAAACTGCACGGAAGAAATGAGACATTTAAGTAAAATATGATGAAAGAAAATAGAGCCTACTTGTAGATATTGCTTTATTAAAAATAATAGGGTCTAATTAGTATTATAAAAAGTAGCCAGATACAATAAGAACTGTTAAGTCTCATAGAGTGCGATGGGCAAGCCATGTGGCACGAATGGGTAATGAAAGAGGTGCATGGTACCCTCTTGAAGAAAAACCAGAGGGAATAACGCCCAGTTGGTAGAACAAGAATGAGGTGGGAGAATAATAAATAACATTAACCACGATTTGAGGGAAGTAGATTCTATAGGAGGTGGTTAGAAAGCATTTGCTCATGTACACGCGGCCATGAACCTACGGGTTCGATAGAGCCAATTAGTTAGCAATAAAACATTGTTAGTAGGAAAGTAAGTACCATATTTTATAGGAACAAGTCTATGCGATCGTTCACTAAATAAAAGAGATAATTTTAAGTTGAAATGTGACTTTTTACATTAATTGTATTAATAAAAATGTAAAGTCATTTACTTTGAGTCATGTTCTGATCTATTTCAGTAATTTTTATAACAGTGGCATTACAAGTCCGGGGAATGTTACATAAGAAAATGTAATAAAAGAAAGACATGTACACTATCATTGTCTATAAAGAATAGAGTTGTGATGTTTCTGAGAGTTTTATCTTTATTACCAGGTTCTGGTTACATCATAATATTGTCAACATACTTTCTACTCCCAAAAATAATTCCACTTCACTTGCTAAAAGCCATTTATCTTATGTCATTTTTGTGTGAAAGTAACTATACACTTAATTTAGAAAAAATATCCACGGCATCATAGCCTAGGAGACTTCACGGCCTTATCAGCCGCCTGTTGTCCACATGTATCACAGAGAGAACAAAATAGTTGTATATATTGATCATCATAGAGATTACTGTAAGGTCTACTTTTTTTAATTAAGGACGCTCTTTAACAGCTAAGGTCCTTAGCGTCGCAATTCAAATCTGGGTGTGGGGTGACACATCAATATCTCTTTTTTAAATTTGAGGTTCTTTAACGTGACATAAATCCACGGCACTGGCATCTTGAGAAAGATGATGTAAGTACGAAAAAAAAAAACAGCGAAAGAAATGAATTAGAACTGGACATAAACATAAAAAGCGTGATCCCGGAAAAATAGCTATGAATGATGATTAAAACAGAATTGCCAACTTATGGCAATAATTGTACAGTCATATTCGGTATCGTTAACTCCACTTTTAACATTAAAGCAAACATTACCTAAGACGATTTTCGTATCGTAAACAAAAAAAACTAAAATAACAGCCCCATCTAACTTAAAGTGTTGACTGACCATCTGATCTGTGCCCTAATTTCTTTTCTTCCTAGGTAAATAATTTCCCTCGCTTGGCGCTTGGTGAGGAAAGGGGTACCTCAAGGCGGCGTCCACGCTCCTCTTCTCTTCTCGATTTATATTAATGACGTGACCAAGAAACTACAAAACTGCAAGCATCATCTTTACGCCGACGACCTACAGATTTACACACACTTTAGGCCTGACGAAATATATTGACAAAGTAAACACTGACCTCAGGCATATATCTTTATGGTCCAGATAATATGGGCTGAAACTAAATGTAAACAAAACGCAAGCAATAATTATCGGACATCCAAGGCTATTACACCTCATAAACAATGGCAATATGCCGGCTGTCATATTAGATAATGAACAAATTCCTTATACCGACGTCGTTAAAAACTTGGGATTTTACTTAGATTCTAATTTAAAATGGCATGAGCAAGTAAAACAAACATCTAAAAGGATCTTCTCCATAATGCATTCCCTAAAGCGACTTAAACATTTTCTTCCTACAACTCTTAAAAGAATTTTAATCCAAACTTTAGTGATGCCGCATTTTGACTACTGTGACGTTCTACTAACTGACGTAAGTGACGGATTGTCGGACAAACTGCAGCGTGTCCATAATATGTGTATCAGATTCATATTTAATGTTCGAAAATACGATCACATTTCTCCATTATTCCACGAATTGTCATGGCTACATCTAAAAGAGAGAAGAAAATCGCACTGTCTAATTCTCCTATTTAAGATCCTACATACCTCGATTCCCAATTATTTATCATCCCGTTTCCAGTATCTATCCTCAAACCATAACTTAAACACAAGATCACAACATAGTCTCTTACTTAATATACCGCAACATAGGACATCACATCACTCCATGTCATATACCATCTCCACTTCTCGCAACTGGAATTCCCTACCACAAGAAATAAGGGGCTGCCGGACATTGGCATCTTTTAAAAGAAATCTAAATTTATATTTGCTCTAAACTCGACTTCATTATTATCCAGTGTAAGATATATATATATATATATATATATATTAATTGGTGTTTCCCGTATAATGTATCATATTTATATTATTATTATTATTATTATTATCGTATCATTATTGTTATTACCCTATAAAATGTTGTTTGTACATGACATTTACATTGCTACATTTATTGTATCTTTAACTGTTTATAATTAGTATAGTGTATATCTATATTTGTCGAATATTTATTTGTATTTGTGCTGGTTGAGTGGAAGAGAGGGCCTTATGGCCTTAACTCTGCCAGAATAAATAAAGTATTATTATTATTATTCTTATATCACCCTTTCTCCCACCACAACTCACAATTTTGAACCTTCTTGGGAGACAGACTATTTGCACTTAGAGCCTAGAGTTGTCAACTCAATATGAATAGGCTACTGTAGCATGTAGTGGCGAAAGAAATATTATTAAGCAAATAGTAGAAGTCAATCAGCGTCATTAGACCTACTTAAATATGAAGAAGTAATAATGTTAAATTAATTAAGAGCTATGACGCTGTTTGGAGGAAGTTTGGAAGATCCATATTCGAAAAGTTATCGTGGCTGCTGTTTGATGTGGCAGGAGGGAAACGCGTGGAATGGAATGAGTATAGGCGTTAACTTTTTTAAGAACTAAAGGTGCACAATCTGATGGTCCGACAATATCTACAGTAACTGGTCTTGCTAATGTAATAAGGTTAGTCAACATCGAATTTTGAACGCGGAACTTCGCAAAAAAAAAAAAAAAAACAATCTGAAACACTACCGACTAAAACAACTCGCTCAATAATTAAACGTATATATGTCAATTGGTATCCGGAAGACATACACAATATTAATTAAATAAAACGGTCTTAAGGGGGATACGTAGGCATTTGAAGGGTAGTGATGAGGTAGGCTAATAGACCTATGTACGTAATGCAAGAGAATTACGTACATTTTGTCTAGTTACTCGGATAAAGGTATTGTTTACGCACTAGCAGCAACTAATCTTGCTCGTGACATGATAGGAAATGACATATCAACGGACATGCTCGAGTGCACATGGCTAACTGGACATTGTCCAAACATAACACGTGTGCTAACTTACTAACTTGCAATTTGCAATATACTAACTTTGCTAACTCATTTTAATAACTAGTTGTTGTTGGAGCTTGATTAAATCACTAAATCTGCTTGAATTTGGTTACATCAAGACTGTCGTTTTCATAAAAAATGAAGACGTCATATTTTTTATTTTATTTATTATACAATCAATACTTCTAAAATTCATTGTAAAACGCTGTTGAGGTTCTGCTGTAATAAAATACTAAGTGCCTGATAATATATACGTCGTCAACTAAATTAAATTTCTGTTTGAAAAAGTTCAAGTAGTTAAAACTATGACGAAGTTTTTCAAACCGAAATTTAATTTATTTGAGGATGACTTATAAATTAGGTACTTATTTTAATATTTCAACATTTCAAAGAAAAAAACTAATAAAAGTGTTTTTCAAATATCATAACCATCCATCATCTTCCATACAAGTATACGACCTGATGGTCTTTTATGATCTCAAGCATGGCTTTTGGGATTCTATGCTTGGACATACGTTGTACATGAATTTTCCAATTGTATTGGTACTTGTTTAAAAAAAGGATAACAATTTCTAACTTAATGATGTATGGTAAACAATATGAGGTAATATTCATTAAACATATGGTAAGAATAATATTTAAATATCTCACCTCACAAGTTCTTTTTCTCCTTCTTCTTCTTTTTCTTCTTCACGATACTAGGTTTCAAACGGAATCCCGTTCAACCTCGACCATAGATGGCAGCTCAGAACATGTTGGAAGAATTTCATCAGTCGGAGATTTGACTGAACTTCCAACGGGATTCCGTTTGAAACCTGGCATCGTGAAAAAACAAGAAATTTGTGAGGTGAGATATTACAATGACTATTTAACTCATGCCCCAAATGGGAGTCAATGACCAATCACATTTCAACGATTTTTGATTTACAACCAATCACAGTCGTTTTTCACCTTGATTTTATCAATTTAATTTTATCACTTTCGGATAAGTTTTAACAATCTGGATAAGTAATAGCATTATTTTGCAGTGACTGCATGTGGCTAAGAGATTGTATATATAGTGCATTAACTTTAACAAATAGTGCTTGCGGGATATAATATAAAAACATTTGTAGCAATTGATTATACCACAAAAAAACCCACTGTTTACACTTTCTTAAACGAATTATTTCCCAGGAAATAACGTTGCAGAAAAAATACAATTGACATATTTACATCATAGGACATCAGAAATTAACTAATACCTTTAATGTTGGTTATAAATTTCTCCACTAGGGTGCATTCTTACAATATTGCGATCCTTTGGCAATAAATAATATGATCTGGTCGCAGTGATGAACAAATGAAGCGTAACAATCGTTTCTCATTGTTTTCAAACATCGCCGTTTATATTAAATATAAATATTTTAAAATAACTATAGTTATATAGTCCACCGCTGTGGTCTCGAGTAGCGTGCTGCCTTGTCACGCAGCGGGCCAGGGTTCGAATCCCTGTCGGGACAGCCTCCTGGGTGAGGTTTTTGCTCACCTGTAAGACAAATCTCAGGAAGCTTAGGACCCAACGGTCCCCGAAAATCATCCGGCCATCATCCTTATATTATCATCATCATCCTTCACCGGTGTGGAAAGCAACGGGAAGCTACTACACCTATAATTCCTTAGAAAAGCTGCAAAGCATAGCATGATTGCAGTGAAAGACCTGCCTTCGGGCAGACTTACTATGAATGGATAGTTAAATAATGACGTGAGTAAACAGCTTAATTGTATTCGTTAAATAGTCCTAACAAATGCCACTCTTGATTTCCAAATTCTCTAGATAAGTTCACGCCTCCCTTTATTAGTCGTGGATTTATCGATAATTTGTAAATCGCTCGTGGCATTACTTATGACCATATATTAAGTTTATCGTAAACGCATTAATAATTATTATTAGAATTAATAACTGTGTACTACTGTGATGTATCCTTTTCGTATTTACCATATATTTTGCTTAATTTGTGCAATTCATAGTTTAAATAATTAGCTTATAATATTAATTAGTTAATAAAAACTTTGTATGTTTAATCAACTGTGGTTCCGGATCTCGACTCAATTTACTACTTTGAAAAGGGACCTCCATGAAATCTAATTAATGACTCTTGCCCTATACTATCACACTTTTAGAACCTTTTCAAGTTTTCCCTACTCCCCTGAAAAACATCAGAGCGTGCTGGGAGAGGCACGCACATCGTTTGAAAACATCTGATGTAAGGGATATTTAATGTCATATACAATACGTAAAACTTATAGCTACTGTTATGCCATAGCTTTTTACAAAGTTCTGGTTTCGCAGCATCTATTCGTGCAAAAATTATTCTGCTAGTATAGGACGTCAATGTTTTTTTATCACGGATCAAATTTTAAAAAAATAAAAAAGGTGTCATCCACAGGCGTTAGTACAGCTGTCATGAATTATTATTATTATTATTATTATTATTATTATTATTATTATTATTATGGTGTATTCATTATCTAATTAGGAATTAATACTCCACACCCTAGTGCTGTAAGATTCCATAATAAAAAATGTTATGTCATTCATTACGTGACAGCATACTTTACAAGTTCACAGACTGTCCTGTACTATGCTTATAAATAGAAATAATATTACATACTTAGCAAACTTTATTTTATTAGCATGATTTACAGAGGCCAAATAGAATATGATGTAAGGGCTTCGGGCATCCCTGTGCGGCAAGTCCACTACATTATATAAATACACTGGTGTAATTTCGTTTTTCCTATTTGATTGTTATCCTCTGCATAATAACTAATCACATTACCATATAGTTTAAATATTTACTGGGAACCTACATTAAATATTTGTATTATATTTCTTTTACATAGCCTATATTTGATATTCGTGTATATAGAATTACATTATTACATAATTATTTTTTGTAATAACAAACATAATTGACACACCTGTAAATCTATATGTAATGTATAATCATCGATCAATATTAGAAGATGAAGGGTATTTTCTGGATCTTAAAAAAAAAAGGTACCCCATCGTAGCGCGAAAAAAATTCCTATTCTATGTTAAATCGTTTTTTTTTTTTGGTATTATAAGAAGCACGAGTTAGGTATTCTCTAGTCGAATATTAACATTTGAATAACGTTGTAACCCTAATATTTTTCGAAACCTGATTTTTACATTTTTTACGAAGTAGATTTAATATTTTTTTCTAACTTTCAATTATCAGCTATATAAAGTAAAGTGTTCCCACTACAGGCCTCGGGAAGTCCTTGGGGTAGTAGGATGTTAAGGCTCCCACTTTTTCTAGACGACCGGCATTTGATGTCAGCCGGGTTGTCAGCCCCCAGACCAAGGATCTGGTACTCATTTCATTTAGAGGCTGAGTCGACCCTAGGGCCATGGTGCCACAGCCTTAACCACTACGCTACGGCGTGCCCCCTTATCAGCCATATGCAATGTAAAATTCAACTTGGGTTTAAAAAATAGGATTATAACCTTGTTCTAGGCGATTATTCAATTGTTTCTTTACTATCATACAAGGAAATTAACAGCTTTTTAATTTAAACAAAAGTCTCGAAAAGAAAATCTCGCTAAAAATTGGAGCCAGGACTGATACAAACAAAAGAGGGGACATTATGATTACATGATGTCATTGAGGAAATATTTACAAACATTGATTATGATGATGATTGATCCAATTGTGACAATACTTATTAGGGCATGGTCATGAAAATAAATCGTTCGTCCCGCTGCGGACCATGGGTACTTCTTTAGTGGGAACTTTCTTAACCAGGCTAATTTAGTTACGCTACAAATGTCAGCGAGGGACATGTAGTTAGTCTACATCTAGTAGAAAACTAAGATAGTACTCGGGTGTATGAACATCGATTAAGGTTTGCTCAGATGTACTTTTATTCAGATTTAAGGTTCTTGTACAAGCCTGAAAATCTTCAGATCCTCGGGACCAAAGGCAAGGAACACCGCGGCAGACAATATCGTTATACGAATCTAAATATATCGTTGTATCCAGTAGATTGTGAAGTTATATAGGCCTATAGCGTTCTTCTTATAAGCATGATAAAATAAATATAACTTCTCAACTAAATTAATACCAATTAATAGATCAAACAAATTACTGAAAGAGTGAAAACTCGGAGTATCTCATGAACCATTGTGCATTGTTGATGCATCATAAATTATGTTTTGTTCGTCTGCCAAATTACGAAGTGATGTCGTCTAGAACTGGTCCTTAACAAACCCTCACAGGCCATGTTGCATGGTTATTTAATAGAATATCGTCTTGATGTCAGTATCACAAATTGAACATTTGTGATCATGTAGTTCATTCTTAAATTACCGATCTGTTCGTGTCTCTTTGGTCCAAAATTTTAATAGAGATCTTGGATTTTTTCTCAACTTTTTAGCGAATTCCGAAGTAATGAAGCTTTTGAGCCTGTTCTCATGAAAGTTTTGCAAAAAATTAACATTGAATTATATTAATTTCTTTAAAAATATTAATATAAGTACCTTTTTATATCAATCTTTCTCAATAAAAATTAATGTTTGTTTAAAAAACTTTGTTAATTAGTTAAAAACCATGTAGGCCTTTTTGAACATGTTGCATTTTCGGAATGTTATAAATACTGATTGAATTATATCTCAACCTTCTCTTTCAAATTAAATCTTGGACAATTAGGATGCAAAGTTTTGAAATTATAGATTTATGTTACGTAGGCTACTTATAAGCGGAACACGGCGTAGTGTTTACTTGTGTTTTGCGAAAAAAGTTTTAATTTTAATGGTACAACGAAATATTCATGAAATGGGCCCTGGTAATGGAATTATTCACCCCATTTTCTTTAGGGATTGAGGAAATACAACAAAAACATGGTACAATCGAGTTTGAAAACTGAACTTCGGAATTCGAATCTAAGCTCTACCGCCTGAATCAATTCGCTCGGTGAGGGAATATGGTTAGTAAATACGAGAAGAACTAGTTACGAATTACTTTTTAGTGTTAACCATCAGAACTTATGAAATTCGTTGTGACAAGCTCCTCCAGAAAGATGCTGGGTATGACGTCACGAGACAGGTGTTATATTTACATGCGGGTACAATTATTATACCCTCCTAAATGACACAAGTCTACAACTTGAAAAAAAATAATGTTAATAACTCATCAACAATACAACAGGACCATATTTTCTTTAACTTGTGCTCAATGGAATACACAGATTCAATAATGCAAACCCTTTACACCTATTGAAAAACATTTTCCACAGAATATCTGTAGTCTAATTGCAACCCACTGATTTTTCCGTGGTTCGAGTTCCATAAATATAACAGGATATTCAGTCTATTGTATATACAATTAAACAAGCAACAGTGTATTAACTAATTCACTGACACTATCGAACCCGTACATTCATGGCCACATGGACATTAAATTCTCCACAAATTCCTATCGTGAGCTAATGTTTCCCAATCATTTCCTGTATAATGTACTTCCCTCTAATATTGGTTAATACTTTAATTATTGGTCTATCAATTAGGCGTTTTCCCTCTGGATTTGCTATAAGAAGCTCGCATAGCCCTCTATCATTTCCCATTCGCTCTACATGTCCTGCCCATTGCAGTCTACAAAACTTAACTGTTCTTGTTATATCTGGTTTCCTATAAAGATCGTGTAGCTCACTGTTATGAAGTCTTTTCCATTCGCCGTCTGTTCATCTCTCTTTGATCCAAAAATTCTCCTAAGTGCTTTATTCTCAAATATTCGTTAACTTTTCCCCTCCTTTAAAGTAAGAGTTCATGTTTCGCGTCCATATAATATAACTGGGAGAATAATAGTTTCATATATTTTCAGTTTAACGTTCTTTGAGAGAAGTTGGGACGACAAGACTCCCTCTAATGTATAATAGCACGCATTTCCAAAATTGAGCCTATGTTAATTTCTTTGTGCATCTCATTCTACTTGTAATTATTGTACCTAGGTATTTTAATTCAGACATTTCTTCAAAATTTCCCTCATTTGTCATTAAATGTCCATTTCTATTATAAAGACGTGTGAACATTATCAATTTGAAGTAGGGAACCTGTGTTTTGATATTCAAGCTCAAGAGGATAATATAGGTGTAAATTTGTTTTTTATTGTGCAACCATCCATGACAACATGTTTATCATGTTTGTAACAATGCTATCATATTTGCCCATTTTAATAAAAACAATATTGGCCTTTATGAATGTTTAAGAATTTTTATATCAAATGAATGAAATTGTTCATGTTTTTATCTTACTAAAAAGGGTTGCATATTACAAAACAATTGTTCTAACCACGAGTTCTAACAATAGAAACAAATCACCTTGGTTTTTTCTGAAGTGTGGCCAATTGATGAAATTTACATTTTAATCTTTTTGCACAATGACTTTATAAATGTTGTGAAATTAACAAAACTAGCAACTTTATGAAATTTAATAAATACTACAAAGAGAAGTATTGTTTGAAATATAGTATAAAATTAATTGTTATACTCCAACGATGTGTTGGTATAGATATAGTCGGATTTATATAACGTGAAATTCAAGGCAATCTCAGTTTTCATCATAGGTTTGTCCTTAAGAGTCATGGAATTCGCAACAATTCTTGAATTTCGAAGAAAGTCGCGTTCAAGATTTTTACAAGACACCATTAAAGCTACAGTGGCGAGCATTGCAACCATTAGCAAAAATCAAATGGTTATATGAGCCAAATGAGGTAAATTTAGAGCAACTGGGTAGTATTAGACGGGAAATCACCAAGTTACTAAAGAGTAAAAAGAGGGAATATTTGAGAGAGAAGATTAATGATCTTGAAATGAATGCAAAAATAAGGAACATTAGAGAATTATATCAGGGAATTAGTATAGAGAAGAAAGGGTTTCAGGCTAGAACAAACATAATTCGGAATGAAAATGGGGATATGATTGCAGATTCCAGGAGTATATTAAATAGATGGAAAAGTTACTTTAACCAGCTATTATATTAAATGTACATACAGAACAGGACATTGAGGAGGATAATTTACAGACAGCAGAAATGCTAGTCGCAGAGCCAGGTGCATTAGAGGTTGAAATGGCGATTGAAAAATTGAAGATGTATAAAGCATCAGGTTCAGATGAGATCCCAGCAGAACTGATAAAATCAGGGGGAGGAAAATTGATGGACAAGATACACTGGCTGCTCAGTATGATTTCGGAAAAAGAAGCTCTTCCAGATGAATGGAAGGAATCAATTATCGTACCAATTTATAAGAAAGGAGATAAAACTGATTGCAACAACTACAGGGGCATCTCATTACTTTCAACTTCGTACAAAATTCTAACAAATATATTAGTAAGCAGACTTACTCCCTATATTGATGACATTCTAGGAGATCATCAATGTGCATTTAGAAGAAACAGGTCTACAACAGATCAGATTTTTAGTATAAGACAGATTTTAGAAAATAAATGGGAATATAATGGTACTGTACATCAACTATATGTAGACTTCAAAAAAGCATATGATTCAATTAAGAGGGAGAAGTTATATAGTATCCTGCTGGAGTTCGGAATTCCTAAAAAGTTAGTTAGACTTATACGAATGTGTCTAAATGGCTCAAAGAGTAGGGTGCGTTTAGGCAAACAGTTTTCAGACACTTTTGAAATCCAGAATGGGTTGAAGCAAGGAGATGCACTATCTCCTCTACTATTTAATTTTGTACTAGAGCATGCCATTAAATCTTTAGAGAATGAGGAAGGCTTACAACTCAATGGTATTAATAATCTGTTAGTTTATGCTGATGATGTAGTATTATTGGCCGATAGCGAGGAGATACTAAAGGATAACACGTATACACTATTGAGTAACACTAAGAATTTAGGATGGCAGTAAATATCAATAAAACTAAATATATGGTCACACGCAGAAATTCATTAAATAATGGAAATACACAGCTAATGACAAATGAGGGAAATTTTGAGGAAGTGGCTGAATTCAAATATCTAGGAACAATGCTCACAAATAGGAATGAGATGCACAAAGAAATTACACATAGGCTCAATTCTGGAAATGCGTGCTATTATGCATTGCAGAGACTTTTGATGCCCAACTCCTTTCAAAAAACGTTAAACTGAAAATATATAAAACTATTATTATGCCTGTTATACTATATGGGTGCGAAACATGGACTCTTACTTTAAGGGAGGAAAGGAGATTACGAGTATTTGAGAATAAAGTACTTAGGGAAATATTTGGACCAAAGAGAGATGAACAGACAGGTGAATGGAGAAGACTACCTAACAATTAACTACATGGTCTTTATAGGAAGCCAGATATAATAAGAACAGTTAAGTCTCGTAGACTGCGAAGGGCAGGACACGTTGCACGTATGGGGAATGAAAAACTTGCATGGAAGCTTCTTATATGAAAGAACGCCCAGTTGGTAGACCAAGAATGAGGTGGGAGAATAACAGTAACTATGATTTGAGGGAAGTAGATTATACAGGGAATGATTGGAAAGCACTAGCTCAGGATAGGGATGTATGGAGAGTTTTATGTCCGCGCGGCCATGAACCTACCCGTTCGATAGTGCTAATGAGTAAGTAAGTCCATCGGGTCAGGTGTAAATTTCAGTAAAATATCAGAAGTAAGGTCAGTTACCTGCAATTATCAATTTCTTTATAATCACATGTCTCGTTTATAAAGCGTGTCACGCGTGTCAATGGACAAATAATGCACAGTTCTAGAGATAACTGGTTTTTATCAGTGAATCTTGTCTGGTAGTTACAAAACTACACTCTTGTGAGTTATAAATTAAACAAAAGTCCATTGTAATGCCAAACTCTATTTTGGAAAGTAATTATTCGATAAATTTTCATCTGGAATTTCCCCCTTTGTTTACTGACACAACCGGTAATAACAGACTAACATCACGTATCTTTTGTCTGTGCGTTTATCTCAAAGCGACTGACAAAACTTCACATCACTTTCTCGCATGTTTATTCAGTGTGTTCCATAATTACAAGTTTTGTTATAATTTATCATTTTCATATTCTCTCAAGGTCGTGATCAGCCTAGTGATATTGTGGTCAGCAATGACTTTTTCCTCGGTATAATATACCAATTATCAATATTTATAAAATTAACAAATTAACTAATTCGGACATGAGGATTTCTTCTAAAGGTAGGAAGTACCCCCCCTTCCCCAATCTCCGTCTAGGTGAGTGAGTGCGATTGAGTTTGAGTGTGTGTTTGAGAGAGAGAGATAGAGAGAGAGAGAGAGAGAGAGAGAGAGAGAGAGAGAGAGAGAGAGAGAGAGAGAGAGAGAGAGAGAGAGAAAGAGAGAGATATTTTGTGTTTATGCTTAAGTGAAGAATAAATCAGGAAAACAAACAAAATAGGAACTCGGGTAAAACAAATGTTACATGGTATAAATATTTTATAATATAGATATTAATTTTATCTACGGAACCTTCAGCAGAACAGAAAAGTCGATATAACATTTCTGCATAAATTTTTTCACGAACGACTGTACATCCATCAGTAAGATATTGTACCACGGTCAGCCAGCTTGTACCTCATAATTAAATGTTTTCGTAAAACCCGCTATATCGTCAACATGTAGCAGGCTATATAAAGCTCACTAGATGCTCGTCTCGTCGACTTTCTTGAATTGCGAGATAAGCTCTGCCTGGCGTGTTCAACAGCAACATCAAAATTCGCGGGCGACCTGAAGATTTGTCATGTCGCACAGAACAATAAGTCTCAACAAATATCTTGTGCCAGGAGTAACTTGTAGACCTCGTTACAGGATATTTACGGTACTGGCAAGGGAACTGTCAACCATTGCATGCCGAAACCTAGCTTGAAATTTCTCCTAGAGAAGCGTTGTGATGTACCAAGGCCGTGTCCAAAAACATATGTTTTAAAGTGCAAAGTGCAGGAATTAAAGTCAAAATCAAGCAATGGCAGCCCACTGTATGGAGCAGATGTACATCCCAATACGGGTTAAGCACTGAGTGGAGTGAGGCGGGACGGCGGGTAGTGAAGGTTTTCCAATCTTCCAATACAGGAGTTATATTACTTCCCTATAGTTTAAATGAGAGGTTTGGCGCTTGTATTTAATAATAGCAGATTTTTTTAAAACACAGCCTTTGCATATCACAATGCTTTTCTGGAAAAAAAAATGAAGGTACCTTTCGGCATGAAATGATTGTCAGTACGAAAGTTACGTTGCACTGTGGTCGAAGACATGTTTCGTGAAACTAGAAGAAACAGATAGGCCTACATTGAAAATCTTACGCGTCTGTAAAATTTGCCATTTTGACTGCAAATACCCTATCGCTCTTGGTTGTCCAAATAAGATACTACGACACTAAGGGTGTCTTTTGCTTTAATATGAAATCTTAACCATTTTCTTTAATATGTTTTCTCTAAGCTTGTACATTTGTTAAAGTCCTTTCTGATATAGCGCAATTAATAATATTGGAAAAATGAAAATCACTGGTATACAGAATAGGATTCACTGCACGCCAAGGCCGATTTTTTTTTAGAATGAAGAAAATTCAAGTCAGTATTATTATCATTTAATGACCCTCTTTATAACGGAGGTCATTAGTGATGCATTTCAAGTTGGGCATGAAAGGATGAAACATTTTGTTCAGAGACGCTTTTTACCATTCAAGTCATTAGCGTCGTTAAATAAAGTATATATCTACTTACCCACCCTGAGAGATTCATGTATTCTAAATCGGCTGCAGCCGATGGAAAACCGTGAATATGGCATAAATAGAAAGGAGAATAGTAAAGCTTTTGGTCCCGTGCCGAATACTTTCATTCATAAATGAATATAAAGTTTGAAATAAAACGATTCTTACCAAATTTTATTGATTATTTTATGCCCAGATAATCCTAATTTGACGTAAAACGAATTAAAAATCTTATTTTATTTCTAGACGCTTTAACATCAAACTCATATCGAGTCTTGGAACTTACCGTCGATTCATAGTCTGTGCGTTTGATTTCTCTATTTATATAGTATGTTTTTAAAAAGGCGGATACGAATACATTATTATAATGGTCAGATGGTGTTGGAGAATATTTGGGTCTTATAGCTCCCTGACGTGTCGTACAGGTAAAAAAAAAAATTGAATTTAAAATCTAATGCAGGAAACTTGTCCTGACCGGGAATCGAATCTTTCCCGCTCCGACTGAGACAACGACGTTGCCATTAGACCGCAGCGAAGTAAGTAGGCCTATAATTTCAAGTAAGTATAGCATAGTTTGAAGTGTACGATAGGATGGATTGACATTAGATTATCCTAATACTCCGAAGAAGTCTGGAACACGACAGGAGGGCGGGTGACCGAGAGAACATCGTGATGAACATAATTGTAAGTTCACGTTCGACCTTGATAAAGAAATAATAACGCCCAGCATTACGTCTCCTGAGGGTCAATTCGCTTTACTATTCAACTACGCCCTCCTTCACAAAATGTCTCATCTGCTTTTGTCAAACCACTCATTCTCCACATTTAATTCATCCTCAACATTTGCATTTCTAGTAAATAAAGGCGGTCAAACCCTGTCTTACTTCCGCTCGCTCTCGTAAGGGAATATGGCCACGCGAGTCTGGAGAATGTGAAGTCCCGGGATTCTCGCAATGAGTATGAAGAATCAAATCATGCAGTGTTCGTGCCACATAAATTATTATTACTGCATGTACGAAGTCGTATGTTTTTCAATAGCCAAAAGAATCCCCTTCTTTTACGAATGAACATTATTATTATTATTATTATTATTATTTATTAATTTGTTTATTTTAATGCAGTGGAGTTCGACAATCGCCATTAGCCTATAATGACATGAGAAAACAAACGATAACGATAGCAAACAATAATAAGAAATCATTTATAAAAGGTTCATCGTCTTTTCCCTGGCCTCACAGTATCTGTCCACGAAATTGTTGGTTGATAGGGATGGTCAAGTTCGGATGTAATCCGAGTCCATATCTTCTACAGTGTTGCAGAGGATACACTGTTCAGTTATCCTCATCATCATCATTATTATGACTCCTGATATATAAATATATAAAACATTTAATGATCATTCCATATGAAATCAGCAAACAACAAATAAACGAAATGAAAACTGAAGCCATATCTTCAAAAGTTTAGAATTTTTTATAGTGAAACGTTATGGTGCACTGAACATCTAAATTGAAATTCAGATCTGAGTTTGAAATACTTCAATTAAAGATAAACATATGCCAATTTATCGTTTTTTTAAAAGAAGCATTTTGTTTGAAATAAATTCTCAAAGTGTAACAACTCCCTGAACTTGAAAATATAGTCACATTATATATAATTGACATGAAAATGCAGTGAAAGACCTGCCCTCGGGCAGAATTACTATGGATGGATATATAATTGTATGCACTATCGATTAAAAATTAGTACACTAATGTTCACATTTCACTAAACGGCGTAAATTCAATTAATGTACAACTGACCATTTTATATCAATAAATAATAAGTTATTCCGTACTAACCAACTATTGTCTGACATTTTTATTTATTGATAGATGAAAGGAAACTTAATTTATAATTTTCTTAACAATAAATTGATGTAAATTCTAAATAAACGTTAAGTGCTATCGGAGTATATTTTATTTACTGTACTGAGTACATATTTTTCACAAGCTTTATATAGAAAGCGTAAGGCTTGTAGAATGTAGGTTTCATCAGATATGTAAAATTGTAGACTTTCACGGCAGGTATTTTGATTTTGCCCGAAAGACATAAAATACGTTTCATCAGATAATTTATTCAAGACAATCTCTTTAGCTTTTACAGTCATTGTATACATTATTTTGCTTATGAAGATTGTGCAATATTCACCGGAAATCTGATCCAACAGGAGTCCCGTTCATTCTCGCTTGCATTCTCTACCGCGCATGTTCTTGGCATTCCCCTCCCATGCTTAGTTCCACCGTAGAAGCAACGATACTGGGAAGCTCGGGGAACGGGAATGAATGTATACTTAGCCAATTCTACTAGCAAATATCACTTTTATATTTCTCTCTCCTTTTTATCCTCCCTCCTCTTGTAGGACTTACAAACCAAAGACCACCCTATAAGCTGGCAGTAGGAACAAATCGTATCAAAACATTTCTACCATTTCATTTAACGAAAAACACAAATGCGAACACTAAAATAAGTAGATTATTTCATGGTAGATAAGGCGGGACTACTGAGGAACCACTTACCAACAGCTTGGCTTCTACGCCCCGCGGCGTTGCCTAATTAATGCATAGCAACACAGATACTGCGGAGGAGTTTGTCCAGGAATCTGTGAACAATCTAGAGACAAAAAATTGTGCACCACCGAACCAACAGTGCCCCGCTACAAAAACAAATGTAAACTACAGAACTTGGTGTCACAGAGCTAACGATAACTGTACCATCATTTCTGTAACAGTTTTGGTATGCAGCTTGTCTTCCAAAACATCAGCTATCACATGTAGCCTAACACATGGTTTTCTATACCGATATTAAGAAATCACTTACATTCATTGGCATAGATCATTAAGATATTTTACAATAGGCCTACATATTTGTGTATTTTTTACTCATTTGATAATTAATTTTTTTAATTGTTGATATTTTTAATCTTATATATATATATATATATATATATATATATATATATATCCATCCATAGTAATTCTGCCCGAAGGCAGGTCCTTCACTGCAATCATAGCATTTTCATGCTATGATTGCAGCTTTACTAGGGAATTGTGTAGGTGTGGTAGCTTCCCGTTGCTTTCCACACCGGTGAAGGATGATGGTGATGATGGTAATGATAAGGATGATGATGAAAATGATGGCCATATGATTTCGGGGACCGTTTGGGCCTTAAAGTTTTCCTAACATTTGTCTTACAGGTGAGGAAAAACTCCGATAAAAACCTCACCCAGAAAAACTGCCCCGACCGGTGATCGAACCCGGGCCCGCTGCGTGACAAGGCAGCACGCTACCTCGAGACCACAGCGGTATATATATATATATATATTTTAACTGTTAAACATTGTAACAGCAACCTTCAATTTTAAGGAAGAAAATAAATAAAATACCCGGAGATTAAAAATTATAAGTTACATTTAAAATTTTCAATCATGTCAGGTATTAAACCCTGGCCACCTAAGCATACAGAAAGGAGGCGTGCCGAACGCTTTATATAATTGTTGGCTGGATCAAAACAAAAATTTTTGCTTTCAGAAATAGAACATCCATACAACAAAAGGGATTTTTTTGTAAAAGAGAAAGTTGGCGGTATTTATGCTGCAAATACAAGAAAACAAAATCTGGTGCCTAAACAGAGTTATAAAATAGTCCTTATTCCACCCTTATCCCTTATCTGAAAGAACCCAGACATTCTGCAAAAAAAAAAAATCATACACAAAGATGATGCGATCTGGTCGGCATTCTTTTATTGATCCTTCTCGCAACTGTTGAAATGTTAATGGTTCCAGTTTACTATGTTCAGAAGGAAGCGAAACTAATCTAAGTTTATTCTCGGAGAAATTTTGAAGGGGGAGTACTTGAGATAACATAAACATTACACAAGGGATGTTCTTCATACTACGCAGGGCTGCCAACCGAGACACAAATAGTTTAATTTAAGAAACTTCTACTATATTTGAATAATAATAATAATAATAATAATAATAATAATAATGATAACAACAACAATAATATTCTTAAAAATATCATTATCGAAACACGTCAAACTTTTAACGCTCAATCCATTTCTTGTGGCCAAATATTCTTTATCTTCTCAGTCATCCTCTTCTAAGCCTGTCGTTTTTATTCTCTCTGCAATTCGTTTTATCCATGTTCCAGGTCTTCTATTTTCAACTGCTATATAATACAAATTTATTTAATCTTCCACCTTCCTGATGCTCCTAACTTACAGGTGCTTACTATATCTAGCCTATACCTGGAGCAAGGATACTCCCTTACGGGAGTTACTTAAACTAATTTAGTTACGCTTATTTCCCTACATATGTCAGCGTCAAAGAGACATCTAGTAGGTAACTAATTATAACTTAGATGGTAAAGGCCGATTGCATTTTTTCAGAGGTTTTAATTCAGGCTTTAGAATATTTAACGAACCCGAAAACGTAAGACTCGTGATCCATGGTTAAAAGTCATTTTCGGAGAACTTATCATTTAGATTTTTCCATCCTGAAATATCAATCGACATCCGGCCAGCTTCGAATTCGCGACACTTGCCAGAGACAAGGAAACAGATATATACATATAATAAATATATTCTTTTCATATGTCTATATTAAGAGGTCGGCTTTTTACTATAGCTACACGTAACATATTTTGACTATACAAGAATATAGATATAATAAGCAGTTAGTATAATATGCAGTTGGAAAAAAAAAATTGATTATGATAAAGCAGAAAATAGAAGACGAAGACCTGGAAAATGGATAAAAGGAATTGCAGATAGAACCTTGATATTCTATCTCTTAATTTCTCACCTTATATATATATTCTTAATTTCTCACCTTATATATATATATATATATATATGTGTTGTGTGTGTGTGTGTGTGTGTTTGTTAATCGTGTATTAAACAATAATATTCTTAATTTAGGCCTATTTCAATCCATTTTACAATAAACTAATTTGATAAATTTGTACTCCAGGACTGACGTTAGATGTTTCAGTTACATTTCATAATAGCGATGTTAAATTCAAGAAATAATTATATGTGAGATTAAGACTGTTAAAACCAATATTAGTAAATATTAACCAACACGTGACGCGAAACATTTTTTAAACTCAAAGTAGATACTATGCGCATGTGTCAGGAGACGGATAGCGGATACAATATAGAATCACGTGATGCAGTCTACAGATACTGTATACATTTTTTAACAATACCACCAGGTCCTCCTTATGACATTTAGGGTATTCTGGCATGGCGGAATTGTAACTCATTTCCTAAGATTGGATGCCTGGAAAGCGGAATTACGTTGCCCCGATATGTGACGAATAATAATGAAGCGCCAGGAGAGTCCTTAAACCTGAACTTAACCTAAACTCATACCACATGTGGCAGCAGGGTTAATATTAAAAAAAAAACTCCAGTGGTCCGACAGGGAATCGAACCCGGGACCATATGAACTGTAGTTAGAAGCTCTGACCACTAGACCAGAGGCAGATCTATTTATACAGAAGATAGTAACGTCCGTTACCAAACACAGGAGAAACACCCCCAAATATCACCTCAACATGTTCTCCAATATTGAAGTCTTAAACACAAAAGCTAACCAAAATACTCTTAACTAGATTTATACCAGGTAGGAGTTTGATCATGTTTAGCACAAATATAGGAATAATAACAATTTGTATAGGAGCTATTTTTGGAGACAAAATTAATCCTTTATCATCAGAATGAGACATGATTAATCCACCTATTAATCTAGACACTTCTTAAGAACTAATACAAAACATTCGAGAGGTTTATATGCAGTTTAGTTGCTTAGTGTTGTTTTAGTTATTAATGTAGTTTTTATGTGCGTTTAGTTAATAGTACGTAGTAAGTTATAGACTGTATGTTGGCTGCATTTTAACAAGCTTAACTTTGGAAATGGGTTACATTTCAGCCACAACTGAATACATAATATGACTGAAAAACAATATGGCTGTCACATCATTGTGGTACGTATCTAGTTGAATATTGTAAAAAAAAATTGGAATATTATCAGAAAAGTTTAAAATATGTTCGAAATGGTAGTACAAGTTTTCAAATAAAATTAAGTCGCGTCACTGTTGGACACTTGAGCCACAATATTCCATTTCAGGTTAATTTTATTCCACATTACATTGTATGTCATAAGTATATTTTGAATGAAACGCTTTATGTCCCTATACACTAAGTACAATTTTATTAATAAGGTTTTACATAAAACAATTTTATTTATGATAATTATGTAATATGTAACAATTTTACAATATTTAACAATTTTACTTGTAAAATTGTGGGACACGTCCTAGTATGGTTAATAAAGACAATACACTAAAAACCAGAAGTTCGAGTCCTGATGAGATAATAATTTTAAACTGACCTAAACCTTCAGGTGACACCATAGCCCTGGGGTCTCTAAAGATTATTAGCACCAGACGCATGTTCTCGGAATAAAGGTACCCGTCACACAGTGCTGACATCTAGTACCACAGTGTTAAATTATACATTTTTTGTACCCTGCATACTACCGTCACCCTCAACTATAATTATAGTTCAGGGTGTCTGTACTATACAAGGTACAAAACAAAAATTATAATTTAACATCGTTATAACCTCAACGGTATAAAAAACAATTATAAACTTAAAAAGTATAGTACAACAGTGCTGACATCTAGTTGGATAACTTTACCTTTACTTACAATAATTATTTATTACAAACAAACGTTTTCAAATTATTAACTCAGAAAAAAAGTTATTTTCATACCACTTTTTATTTATATAGCCTAATTTAAAGTGCTTTGATTTAAACTTTTTAATTAAAAATATTGAATATATTCCAAAATTATACATCTCTCTATAAACATCAATTACTTAATTTTTATAAAATATTACAATTATGCTTAAAGGATGTTAAGTAAACTTCGATAACATTTCTTGAAGTGAATTATTCCTGAAATAGATGCCCACTATTTATTTGATAATAGATTAATAATTTATTTTGGAGAAATGTTAAATGTATTTAAGGAATCAACAAATATTGGCAAAATTTACATTCAAACGTAATGAATTTTAACTTACATTTTCAAAATAAATTTAAAATGACTTCTGAAACAAACATTTACCCACAAATAAAACTGACTCAATACTTTGTTAAAATCAATTACAAACAGAATAACTACCGTAACTAACTCATGGGCATTATCGAACCCGTACTATCATAATCTTGTGAACGTAAGAACTTCATATCATTAGCTAATGTTTTCCAATAATTTCCTGTATAATTTATCTCCCTCAAATCATATTAGTATTATTACTCATGGTTAGTCTTATCTACTGGGCGCTCTTGCTCTGTCTTTCTTATATACTTTTCCGAAAAATGATACACTATTTGCAAATGCAATTGATAACAAGTGAAAATAGCTGGTCAAATTAATATATATAATACATCCCATTTACAGAATCACGGAAATGATAAAATGACATGGGTTAAATTCCATTTGATAAACGTAGGTGTTCAGAGTCCATTTGTGCATACGTGGTGACCACCTGATGGACAATATGAATCATATGAACAGGAAGAACGTAGGTCTGACATATCCTTTTGCTATGTGAAAATAATCCACGTCATGAGAATACTAATCATCATTCCATCTAATTGGCCTTGTTCCTTACTCATTACCAGAGCTATAATTTATACTAAACAAAGAAATGTGCATAGTTATAAAGGGATGTTGACAAACAGTTTGAACTAGGGAACCCATAGTCTCAGATAGAAGTTACAAGTTACTAAAGTTGTTTCCAAATGATACTAATTATCCAGTACTAAAATAATATGGAAGTATGGAATGATATGACACTGAACCTTAATTAGGAATCCAAGGTATTTCCCTTACATGACTTCTCCTTTCTAACACTATACCCTGAATTAGCTTCGACTCGTATCCCGAAGTGCTGATGCATACCGCAAAACCAAAGAACCTGATTCTTTTCCTAAGTCTTGAGGCAAATGTCTTCACCTCCAGGACTGAGTTCATCATAATCAACATTTCACAGCTATAATTAATAATGAATTATTGAATTTCTATACGAAATACATTGCTCCACATAATAGAAATACGCAGCTTACTCGAAACAACAGAAATTCTAGATGCGAAATAATTTTTGATGTTAAAAATCTATAAATAAATACTATTAAACTAAAAAACAATCAAATCTATTCTGATGAACTAGTTGCTACAATTTTCGGCTTGGTTCCAGGATTCGAGGTTGCAATTTATAGATTTTTAAGGACATTAAAAACCTGATTGTTTCGCGCCGTAGCGAGTAGTTAAGACTAGATGCCTTGGTGTAGAGCTGGTTAGAGTCTTTATGGGGGAAAAAACTTTTTCTCATGGAATTTCGGCCAGCATGCGACCGTTGTCCGCCCAGTATCGCGAAGCATTTCGGTAGCTACAATAAGTAGCGCCTCCAGATTGAGAAGACCAGGTATAACGGCTGGGGGACACGGCATGCTGACCACATGTCACCTCTACACTGGCAGGATGATCGTCTACCTCTGTGATGAACACATGTGGATGTGAGGCCAGCAGCCGACAGGTAGGCCAAGGGCCTTCTAGACCTGTCGCGCCATGGAGTTTAGTTTAAAATCCTAAGTTTGGCATTCTAGGATGGGTACAGTGCCGTAGAATTTGGCTCATAAAAAACCTCAAGTCTGAAATAAGACGTCTCTGAACAAAATTTGTCCGACGAGTTCATGTTCAGATTTGAATTCCGACAAAAAAAACGCATGTGTCGTTAAGGATATTAAACACCCTATGTAAAATATGAACTAACTACGGTACTTTATATATAATACCAACTCCGCACTATTTATAACACATATAATACTGCTAAAAGATTATCCAAAATGTTAAATTTTCAGGACAGACACTATTTAAATAATTCACATACCAAACGAGATCATAAATTTTACTGGCAATGCCTTAATTCTGCGTACCCCGTGCCACTTGTCACTAAGGGCCGGTTGTACCAACTCAGTATAAGTTCTGAATACATGCTATCTCAAGTATTCAGCCAAAATTGCGTTGTACCACGACAGTATTGCACCTTAGCCGGAGCATAAACTCGGTAGACTTTCTACGGTCATTCGAAGCCGATTATTGTGAAATACTCGAGTTAACTTTCCAAAATGGCAGCCAGAAACATGTCTAGAAATTTATTTCTGGATTCTGATAGTGACGACGAAGTATTATACGATATGTTTCTAAAGACCCGGAAACTCAGACAAATCAGGGGAAGACCGGATCATATTGAAAATTACAATGATGAATAATTTTTCGTCCGCTTTCGCCTTGATCTCATCAGACATCGATTAGAACATAAAACGAAAAGGTAAGATTTTAACATTTTTCGTTTGTATTTTATTATTTCCACAATCATTGTTTAATATTTGTAGGTGATTATTTAAACATTTTTATTTAAAAAGGTATGAGCATGAATTAGCATTAATACTCGTACTTGAACCTGTAGCTTCATTAGATAATACTGTATAATACAATGCATTTTATAATAGGGGTAGGAGTTTAAAAAATAATCTTCTATGAAAGTGTGCTTTTCAAAGTATAATTGCTTTTATTTTACACACTATAATTTAACAAAACATTGAAGTGCAAATTTTGAGGTTATATTATAATGCCATTAAATTAAAATCTTAATTACAACGTTGGTTATGCCATTGACTTTAAATAAAAAATGTGTATTATGTCGTGTGCCATAACCTTTTTTCTAAACTATCATAAAATTGATAAATTGTTATTATTATTATTATTATTATTATTATTATTAATCAGGATATTATCAGTAACATAACCATAATTTTTCAACATTCTACAGAAAAATCTCAAGGAGACCAGTTCATCTTGAAGAAGGTATGGAAGATTGTTTCGTCTGGTTTCGCTTTTGAAACGAAGCAATTACGTTCAATGTGGATCTGATCATACATCGATTACAACAGAAAGGTAAAATATTTTATATTTAGTAAAAAAATTAATAAAAAAATAGTCTTCTATCCAAGTGTAATTTCTTAGGCTATATGTTACATACCCACAAAAATGTAACAAAAGAACATTGAAGTGTTAATTTTGAGATTATATTACAGTGCCATAACCTTGAAACTTAAGTTACAGTAGTGATTATGGTATGAATGTTCAATATGCAAGGTTGATTATGTTTGTACTACCATGGACCTCTAAACTTATACTTAATTTCCAACTTTTCAAGCTGTTATTACATTGACACATTATTATTAAAATGCACTGGCTATTGTATGCCAAGAGACCACGTATACTTATTTTGGCTCAAGTTTCCATTAAGTGCAGTGAGAATTTTTCCTAAGCCCGAGACAGACACAACGCGCATGCGCCAACAAGGTTTTATTTTCAAATTATATCCCACCATTTACAACAAATTTTACATTTTTTCTAACGATTACTTGAACACATTTTTCTATGATATTTAACTATATACGTAACATGAAGACGTGGCAACCATATTGATTTTAAGGAATATTCTATGCAACAACAGTGCAGCCAACATAGGTTATGTACTTCAGAATTTGAGAACTTACTATTTATTTTTGGGTGTTGCATTCTTTCACAGGTTAGAGTGCTTAAATTATGTTAGGTTAGCTTTTAGGTTGGTCTTTCATAAGTTAGAGTACTTAAATTGCATTACGTTAGCTTTTAGGTTTGTTAAATAGCATGTATAATGTTGGCTGCATCGCGATATTCCATAGAGTAAACTGCTTCGCGTTTGTCGTGCATGCGTGTGGTGTCTGCCTGGGACTTACGTACTCCTTCTGTCTTTACTAACTTTTGTACTTTTTTAAACATTTTCGCTTCCGACTTCACTCTGCTAATTAACTTCAAATTTGAATTCAAAATTTAAACTGGTGCTACTGTATTTTACAGGAACCAGGGGTTCTACCTATTAAGGAGGATCAAAATGGATTGCTCACCGCCAACACTTAAGTGATGGCCACACAGCTTTCCATCTATCTAACATTTTGCAACAATACTTATAACATTTTTTTTACAATTATTAAATATTTATCTCCATACACAATTATTTCTTTGAAGTATGCAGAATCATTGTGCACATGTGTGAACGCTAGAAGAACTTAACTAGATGGTGAAGATATCTGTGAAAATTGGAATGACCAACATTCAAAAGTATATTCTCAGAAAAAGATGTTCACTCAGTTTATTTTGTAGGTTCTGATGGGACAGGTTAGTGTATATCAGATTAGTATATGCTTCATTAAATAATATGCAAATAATTGATTTTAAGTTAGGAAGGAGAAAGTTGGTGTATATCCATTTCTAACAAATGTTTGGGGATGTATTGAAGTTTGGTCGCAGCTACATTCTTCCATCTAGTGTCAATTCTTTAAATTTTCTGTAGAACTTCTTTGTGATTCCATCTAGTGACAACTCTATAAACTTATGCTCATGCACGTGTTTCACTGTAGGACACAAAAATTAAGGGAAGGTAAACTAAAGTTTTTCCGGCTCAACTGCACTTCTACAAGCACTTGATTTTCAGTTATATTGTAAACTATAGCTCTTCCTCTATATTTACTAACATTACTTAATATTTTAAACTTTTTCAAACAATTTTTATAACATTATTAGACAATTTTGAAGTATATATTTAAATATACAAATCACAATATTATGATACTGTTATTCAATATTGTAATGCTGCTATTTTCTCCACAGAGTATATTACCTAGTCTCTAATTTTTCTATTGCTGTTTTGGGTTATCGCTGGTTGGATCAATATGAGGGAGTGATAAGTGAGTGTACACCCATTTTTAATAAACGTTTGGTAATTTTAATATTATTAATATATTTTTTAAACATAGATTTGGAGATTTATTGCAAATATTGGTCATTTAAATTTCATTGCGACGGATAGTAACCGAGGATGATAATCGATATGTAGTTTGATTGTGGGTTATCGCTGGCTCTATAAACTCTGGCGCATGCGCACTGTTGTTCTATAGGACTTTGAAAATATTTCCACGCTAGTTTAAGTGCAGTTTTTCCATTTTTCCTACATAACAGTTGTGTGGATGCTCAAAGCTTATGAACTTACTCGATAGATGACGAGTATCTGTGCTATTGGAATAATCAATCTTCACAATAAGTTCCCAAGCATGCTTTTAAAGAAAGGAATAATTTATTATTTGATAATCTAATTTGGTGTACAATAACTTTTCCTTCTTAACCAAACAAAATAAAATAGTAGTTTATATTGTGAAAGATTGTCATACAATAGCACAGTTAGTCTTGCCATATATTGACAAAACCTTTTGCATGCACATATACACTACAGCTCTGTAGAACTTAGAAAGAAATGAGTGAGAGATTTTATATACATAGATAAATATATAAGAATATAAAAAAAAATGTTTTAAGAATCGTTACAAAATGTTAAACACAGTAGGAAATGTTAGTAGAAATGGAAAAAGTAAATAGTGTAACAGTGTCATATTAATGTTGTATGGTATAGCATAGTGGGTCATAAACTATAGTTCAGCCATCATAGATTTAAGCAACTTTCATTGTATATTTGATAAATGGTGACCTTTATTACAGCATAAGTCAGTTTTGGAGATTCTATGCCTCTAGTCCACCTGCATTAGTCACTGTTCAAACAGAATAGCCAACTTTGCCTTATGGTGCACTGCAAGTTTGCGTACACCAATTAGTTTATTAGATAATATGGCTTCCCATAAAGAAACCTCTAATTTAATTAAAAGCGAGTTAATAAGAAATGCCATAAATATAGCAACTTAACGTTTGTATGCAATTGCCCAAAATGTTGTATTTGTATAACATGTTTCTGGTATGAACTGTGAAAACATTATATGAGAATTAGAGGTGAGTTGTAAATCCAATACATCCATAATGAGAATAATGAAACTTGTTAATACAGTAATCATGAATAAAATAATGTGTACCCAGTAACTGAAAGGGAATCAAATTACAATGCATAAAGTAATGTAACATATCAATTGTTGCTACACATTATGTTTTTCTTTGGAACTATTCTTTTTTTAATATAGCAGAAAAAAAAAATTTTGCCCCTTAGCTTATGACGTCTGAGAAATTACAATGTTATTAAAGTAGTAGTAATCCACTAAAAATATTGTGCATTTGTTCTATAGTCTATATTTGATGGCGAATAAATATTAGTCACTTTTGATTATCTGATAAAATTCATAAACATTCTTTTTTTTTTTTTCTAGAAGGCTTGCTGGGTATTAACATCGCTTCATTCCCCAATGTCACCGAAGACTTGGACTGCATGCCACATAAAGACCAGTTCTCCAGGATAGTACAATACTGAGGAACATACAAGGAATAAAAGTGTATGATGTGCAGTTTAAACATTTTAGATATTATTGTTTAGTTGTTTCTTTCACTCACCTCATACTTCTTAACCTCCCAAGCAGACTCGAGTTTCTTCACTTCATTTGTGATATTCGCAATGTTGTCTTACATTCACAACTGATGTCCAATGGCCTCCTATCCTGCAGACTGACCTCCGCGCCATCTGATGGCTGACCGACGAACTTCCCAAATCAATCCGTCTCCTTATCACCGGGTATTTCAAAATTCATAGTTGTGTTTTTATTCTTGCATATATAATTTTTTTCCCAAATTGTGAGTTCCTTCGGTTTTTCCAATTGTTTTAAAGTAATTTTGTTTTGGTTTCTATTCTGTGTTTTTCGGACCAGGCATCTACAGCTATTGCAGATTTTTCTGTTTCTCCATTTTTAACATTTCTGAGGTGTTCCTTTAATCTTGTATTTAGATTCCTTTTGTTTTTTCCTATGTATATCTTTTCACAATCTTTACAATTAATTTGATAAATTCCCCGATTTTTTGCAGTCTTCAATCTTTTCATTTTTGTTGGTTTTTAGAAAAGATTGAAGATCTAACACATGACTAGACAATATTTAACAATTGTGCATTGAAGACTCAGTTTGAAAAGGAGTAAATGTTCTTTAGTATAAATGGAGTAGAGAGTCAATCATAAGCATCATCATTACCAGTACTATGGTCCATAAGAGCCAGGATCCCCTGATATATACGTCCAATTTTGATTCCCCAACCCATATAAGGTTTTCTATTATTATTTTATAAACTGTACATAACCACTGATTTAATATATTATCTTGTATATCAGCAAATTAAGTTTTCACCAATGTAGACAGATTTTTTTTGAGCTGTAATAGTATTTTAAAATGCAATAGGAAGTATCATTAAGAAGTTTGTTTAATAATTAAGACATTTTGTCTGTACATTCTTACCTCTTATGGTTGTTTTTGTCAAATATATGTTTCAAGGCTTCTGAGCCCCATCGTCAGCAATTACAGACTGTAATCAGAAGCCTTGAAACATATGTTCAACAAATACAACCCAAAGATGTAAGAATGTACAGACAAAATGTCTTAATTACTGTAATATGTTTTCTGCTGCTAATTTTCATTAAGTCTTTACAAAGCCTTTTACTTGGATGGGAAAGGCCATTCAATTTTGCTCCAATGTAGGCTGAGATTATGTTACGAGCCTGAAATCTTCAGACTCGGAATCCATGACTCTAAGTTTCTCCCAGAAAACTTTTTGTTTTCTAGATTCATCCATCCTAATAATATATCGACCCCAGCCAGATTTTAACCCTTGACTCTTGGGACGAGCAACTTAATCCCCAGATCAACAAGCCGGATATTGAGATATATACTATTTTATAATCGTTTTGTTAGAATCATATAAGCAGACAATTCAGTAGTTTATGTTTTTTTTCTTCAAGTTTTTTTAAGCTTTTCTGTCACAAAAAAAAATAAGATGACTGCAAATTAAATTTCCTTGTGAGAAAATAAGTAAATATGTTCCAGGTAACTGCCATTAATAATATTCACAAATGCAATCCTAATAGGCAGGTTGTAATTCTATATATTAAATGTTTGTCATCATGATATTGGTCAAATTATGTGTAGTTTTACTGTACAGATAGAAATATTGTCAATGCATTATAAATTCTCACATGGCATGTGTGCTGCACCCTCCCTTAGAGCCACTATTATGCACCTGACTTACTTGTTGTAGTCAGAAATCCAAAGATTCATTCTTTCACCATATAATGGAATATCCAGCTATGTTAATTCTGCCCGAAGGCAGGTCCTTCACTGCAATCATAGCATTTTCATGCTATGCTTGCAGCTTTACTAGGGAATTGTGTAGGTGTGGTAGCTTACCGTTGCTTTCCACACCAGTGAAGGATGATGGTGATGATTGATGGGTAGGACAAGGATGAATAATGATGGCTATATGATTTCGGGGACCGTTTGGACCTTAAAGTTTTCCTGACATTTGTCTTACAGGTGAGGAAACCCCAATAATAAAAACCTCACCCAGAAAAACTGCCTCCGAACGGGGATCGAACCCGGGCCCGCTGCGTGACAAGGCAGCACGCTACCTCGAGACCACAGCGTGTGGACATAATGAATATAAATTATCTGAAATGTATTTATACATCTGCAAAAAGAAAGTGTTTATTTTAAAGTTTTATTGTTAATATACACACAGGGCTATGGTCTCGGGCTAGGCATCACTGTTTGTTTGCAGAGGGCCTGAGTTTTGATCCCAAGTCATGACAGATTTCCTGGATGATGGTTTTATTGATGGTTTCTCTGAACCCGTACGACAAATGTTAGGAAACGTTAAGGCCTTAACAATCTGTGATTCATCATATTTGACAGGTTTAGTCTGAATGTGAGTGAATTGTGCATATTGTCTTAAATATTTGTGTGGTCTTGGGGGCAGGTTCCTGGGATTGGAGGTCCTCCGTAACCATGTGTGATCCAAAGTCTCTCTCTTTCCCCAACTCCAAGATATGAGGTTAAATTACAATAGAGAAGAGAAGATATGTATAATATATGTGTGTGTTCCAAAGCCACCTGGTGACACCTCTTAATGCTTTGGGTTTCATTATATTATGTAGAAAAATAGTTTAATGTGGTCTATTTTATTTTTACGTAGGTGATGTTTACTTTTATTGTGCATATAATTAAAGCATGTTGGATATCCATTGTATACTTTTTTATAATAAAGTAATGTATGAGTAATATATTTTTATTAAATGTACATAACTAGTACCAATAAATTACTCCTCAGAAGGTTGTCCCTAAAGAAAAAATCTGAAATCTACTGTCGTTATGATTGGTTGTTTCACAAAGGACTACAGTTTCTATCAATAACAAATTTGTCAAAAATATCATTAGAAAATTTGATATGATATAATTATGTTAAAAAACATATAAACGTTCTCAATTTGTTTTATCTGATTTTATGTTAGTTCAAAATGGTGAAAGAAATCAATCATAAAAATACAATTGAAACAACGTATTTATATGGTGGGCTTTAAGGTGACCATCCAAAAAATTTACTTTAAAAGCAGTCTTTAAATAGGGGACATCTCCTCATCCTGAATACAATCTGAGACCTTTACACAATAATTGGAAAATGTTAACATTCTTCTTCTTTATTAGGAATTTCTTTATAATACAGTAGTTTTTGACCAACCCATTGTAAAATTTTACTCCTCCATAAATCCCTATTATCTGCATCACACTCTGTTATCCTCTGGACACTATACTCCTATTATGCCACTCTTGAATTCACTTTCTTTTGATCTCCTTTTCTTCTGTTGCCCTCCGCTTCAAGATTTAATATCATCATAGGATCCTGTCACTATTGACATTCTCTTTGTGACCAAACCATTTCAGTCTTCTTCAATAACTGGTGGAATGTCTTTTTGAACATCCCATTACTTCTGTGATTTATTTTAGCATTTCTAATTTTGTCTCTTTTGAAATTTTCTAGCACTCATCCTCCAAAATTGCAATCTGTCGCCTATAGTTTATGGGCTTGCGCTCTGACTAAGGCCCAATATAGTATAGGGATTTCCAAGCCCAACCTAGACTATGCCTGTTCACAGCCACAGGGAGAAATGGGATGGGATGGAGGAATAACAACTCTTTAAAAAACAAGGGTTCATTTCTGGCATGGATGATAGTCCTTTGTGACAGCTCATTGCTAGGATATCGGCACTGCTGCTCTGCTGCTTCCTTGTAAGGATATGTGGGTTCGTCAAAGCCTAGAGGAATGAAACCTGGAACAAAATCCATCTGGTCCTACAGGTTGAGGATTATAACAATGCCGACCCAGCTCCCCATTTTATGGAAAAAAATTAACTATGCTAAAGAAATTGATGTGAAGAAAATATCAACATCTGAATATAATTTATTGCAAGCACATTAATACTACTGAGTTCAGGTAAGATAATTTATTTGAGCAGAGGTTGCTGTTACTAATTTAACTATCATTTAAATATGTACAAATTGAAGACTAAACTCATATATCAATAGCTATCATAGAAAGATTCTGAATTTACAAACCAAATGTCTTGCATAGTTGCCTAAATAGGAAAAAAAATGTTAATATTTTTATTCTCAATTGTTGTATTATTAGATTTCAATGGATACAGGATTTAAATAACTACTATTCTACCCCTCTGGCACACAGTGACAAGAATATAGCCTTCATTAGGTTTATTACATAATATGAGCAAATACAGGCAGTAAGACATTTATAAACTTATCAAAAGCATCGGCGTTGGTTGGGAAGAGAGAGAGAGAGAGTCATCTTACAGAGGATCAGAATATATAGTCATAGGAATAATCCTTTCCAAGTAATTGTGATTGGTTTCAAAAAGTAGTTGTATGCAGAAATTTCACTATTTTATAATACAGTAAAGAGATCTCAACACAGAATGGACAAAAATTTAATAAAGCAACTTCATTTTGGAAAAAATGCAATAATACAAAAAAACATACTAACTTAAAATTAACAGAAATTCACACTGGGCTATTTTTATGCAGTTTATTTCTAGTGTGCCTACATGTAAAAAAAGAAATTGAGATTCTTATAATTGGTCAATTTCCAACAAAATAGACATAGATTACATAGAAAAAAAAATAACAAAATAACCAAATAGGTTTATATATAACATAAGACAATTTACTTGCCTTCAGTCATCTGATGACTATCTTAAATTAAAAATTCAGTTAATCAAAAAACAAATCTTGGTACTTATAATAGCTATTTATAGCTAGAGCGAGGAATTATATGAAGAAAATTATAAGAAAATATGAAATCATAAAGACAAAATATGAAAATTATGACACAAAAATATAATGAAGCTACTATTTTCTAAACTTTTTACATATATTTATATGCATAGACGCACTACGACTTATAAGTGTACATACAGCACAAACAGAACTTATTTATAGCACAAGAAATCAAAATGTTCACTGTATTTTGATTATAATTTTTCATTATTTTTGACCCAATATAAAATATCATATTCATGATCTGAAACAATTTTAATGGATCATACCATAGCGTAGTTGTATAAGGAAACGTGGTACAAACAGGGAAGTCGTGAGTTCGAGTCTTGATATGGTCAAGATTTTTAGCTGGACCAGACCTTCTGATGGCATTGTAGACCTGGGATCGACTCAGATCCTAATGGAAGTGGAGTACTATATGCATGTTCTGGGCACAAATGTAGCCATCAGGCAGATCTGACAACCCGGCAGACATCTAGTGCCTTTTGTCTAGAAAGATGGAAAATTCAACATGCCACTACCCCAAAGGCCTCCCAAGACTGTAGTGGAATTATTTCATAAATCAAATCTGAGAGTTTATATATAATACAATTAATTAATGTATTGAATGATTTTTAATTATGAAATTTAAACATATGCAAGAAACAAAACATTGCATCCCAAACTAACAAGTTTCCATGAAATATAGCACTGACAAAGTTTAGAGTAGGTACCGGTATAGTTTGGGTTATTGCTATCTTTACATTGCATGAAGATATTAAATTCATGTAGATGCAAATGTAACAATAACATTAAATTGGACGATTTAGAATACAAGTAAACCATTCCAGTATGTCATATTTGGAGAGACAAGATGTTAAAAGTTATTAGTCCATAATTGAATCTAGGGATTGTTTCAGAACTCTTTGCAATTACAGTTACATTTAATATTGAACTATAAACATGGTGAAATGTAGTTAGAATTATTTTAACGTTAGTTTTTTTGTATATATGAAATAGGTCTTGCATAGTGTCTAGTCTTGGTCTACTTGTGCTATGAACAATCAAATTGTCAATTATTAATTTTGTTCATAACACATAGATAGGATTTTTTTTTAATATTTTGTGATAGTAAACTATACAGCCTATCTGTCAGAATTGTTTTGCAGAATGAAAAATTATGCTCAACATCACATGATGTTATGGGAGGATACTCGTATCATGCTATATTTGATACTTTGATGTAAGTGAGAAAAATGCTGGCCTAACCTACATCAACGTTACTAATTTCACAAAGCACTGCTTCAAGTTTCTTACATTTCAATTCTGTAATCTGTTCACAGAGTAAAGACTGTCCTCAGGTAGCAAGAACGAACTGACAGCTACCTGACTACAGAAAATTCCAATATTGTTATTCTACTTATTCATTTAGGCTCATGATCTTGTTCTGGGGGACAAAAAACTCCAATCGAACTTGACACTCTGTGACTCATCATCCAATTATTTGCTTTTATAAAGATACTGATAAATTTTCACTTGTCTACCACATTACATTGTCAAAAATTACACAAATACATTCATTTCAAAAATATTTTAATGAATTCCTAGAACTTTTATTGAAAAAAAAATATCGGAATTTGAAAGTTGAAAAATATGGAGGAGTATGAAATTTTCACTAAAATATGAACATTTTGTTAAAATATTATGAAATATGAAGTTTTTTGTTGGTCTTATTTGATTCTGCATATCATAAAATGTAAAGATACTTAACCTCAGCGCTCTCTGACAAATAGTTTAAAACATGAAATTTTATAAAATTCCTCTCTCTATTTATAACAAATATGAGAAAGTTTGAATTTCATATAATTAAACATCGCATTACTTTTTAAATTTTGGTGTGTGCGTGTATTATACCGTACATATATTTCACAAAACTATTACTACGTGTAGGCCTAATTACATTGAATTGTTATAATATTAAACAAACTTCAAAGAAATAAAAATAATATTAAAATGAATAGCACGAAAATGGAAACCAACCCAATTTATTTAAGACTTTTTAAATTTTGGTGTGTGCGTGAATTATACCGTACATATATTTCACAAAACTATTACTACGTGTAGGCCTAATTACATTGAATTGTTATAATATTAAACAAACTTCAAAGAAATAAAAATAATATTAAAATGAATAACACGAAAATGGAAACTAACCCAATTTATTTAAAACTACGTACATATACACTAATTTATAATATTGAAAATAAACTATAATATAGTATAAAATTAATTATATCAGAATTGAAAACATTGATGTAGTATGGATAAATAATGAAAGCAGACGAATTTTTGCTATGGGAAATAAGAAAACATAAGAAAGATGATGCGCGGATACCCAATTCAGCCAACATAATACGGAGGGAAATTGGAATTCATTACCAACATAACTGAAAAGTTAAGTTAAAACCGGTATACGCAACTGGCGGTTAAAAGCAGGTGGTACAACGCATATTGACGTTGTACTCCTGCTAGCCTTAAGCGTCAGATGACTAACTTGGGAGTTAACCTGAAGTTCGTACAACCGGCCCTAAGTATGTTATTAGAATATTATGAAACGGACTTAATTTAGAGAATATTTTTATGATGAGGTGTTTTGTAAAAGCTGGAGTATGACACAATGTTATGATATTGTTTCTAATGGCGTGCTCTCACGCCTGCACACAAAAGCAAGGAGACAAAAAAGACGTGGTTTCGGTGAAACATATAATTTCTGCTTTGAGCAATTGCGAAGTTTAGCTGGCGAAACAGTTTGCACTACATGTCGAAACGCTAATCTGGTCCTATGAGAGGGAATTCATTTAATTGCAATAAAATTAGCTCCTGTAGAATCAAAAAGTGCTGTGATCAATGGTAAAAATAGTATGTATTTAAACATTTATAAAGCACGTTAACATTAATTTTATAACCAATAACATTATTATAGTTACTATTATTATCCCCAGATTTATCAAAACTTTATCTAATAATTTATTATTGTCTAATGTCATTATCCTGATTGAGATGATGAGAAACTTACCTCCACCAGGTTACATAAATAAATAAATAAAAACTTATGTCTGTATCTCAATAACATCACTCATTTGTTTTCTGATTTTTTTCTTTGCCTCCTTCATTTATCTTCGCTACCTAAAATCTTTTCTTTATAATTTCCATCATAAACTTTACTTCCCCACTATTTTAGTGTAACTTATTTTCCTATTTTTCTGTTCATAAAGGTATCAATGAATTTTTGGTATGGAAAAATCTTAAGGACAAGTCCTTCGGGAGGGACTTTAAACCATGCCCCCCCCCCGTCTGAAAATTTTCGGGCTCGTAAAGGAATCTCAGACTAAATTAATGCCTCTGAGCAAAATTTAACCAGCCTTCCTCACCCAAATAATATCTAAATTGCCTACTAGATGTCTCATTTAGGCGATGTGCTGACGACATGTCACTCATTGTAGGAAAATCTGACATTTTTAAGGAAATAATCTTAACTAAATTAGCTTGGACAGATAAACTCCCGTTATAGGAGCACTTATGACTCAACGAGGGACATATGGGGGCACACATCAATATATTACTCTAAACAAATCACTCCGCTACACTGAATAGGACCTTACGTTAATAGTCATCGTAAACGTTTGTACTATTGCGAGACTTGCTCGCACTTCGTTCTCGTTGTTTAACATTTAGAATTAGCCACATTAAATTGCAGAATTACGTATTTTTAACCGATTTTACTCCATAGCTAACTGATACGACAGCTCTCTGACTGTATAGCATGCAAAACTTATAAAAAAATCCTTAATTTTAAGAAAGTTAAATCGGGAACTGTACCATTGAAAACATGGAATTTTCACAAGTATGAGGGTAAAACTGAAGTATTTCTACAGGATTTATCCCCTATAATAAGCATTATGCAGGATATCTGAGCTAAAAAAAAAGACCCACTTGGTCTCAGGCAATGGCTCAGTGCTGAAAAAAAAAAACAAGCTATTGGAAAGGAAGTTACTTCAATAGTCCATCCTTATCTGCCATGGAATAAATCACTCAGTTTAGTTTTTGTTGAACACACACACACACTCATGTGTATATATATATATATATATATATATATATATATATATATATATATATATATTCTCCAGATGTTCGCAGTAACTGTTTATTTCTCCGCTGAAAAAATATTAGGCATAACAAATATTTTTAATTGCACAATATTTCCAGTTTTTTATTGCTCTCATTTTTAAAAAGAATATTTAAAAATGTTCTCTACAATATATAAAGAAGGGTATGTATTTTGCTTTCAGAGTGTGATAGAAATTTAAATTAAATGGTGAAGGGGAGGTCGTGACTGCTGTATTAGTAACACACATCATTTCCTATCCGAGTCATCCGGAGTGGCCTTCGAGATTTTAAAACAAGGAAGAGAATCAGACGAACAAAATAAAACACAGCCTGGCAACACCGCCTCAAACAACATTCCTCCTCACGTGACGTCATCAGCACTTGGATAACCATCAATTATAAGAGGTAAGTACGGTGTGAGAAGTTCCGCCCAATACTGTTCCGTATCAAAATGTACGGCACTTCTTTGATTTTAGTAAATCTGCTACTTAAAACCGGGACACCTTAGAGTGTTTTCCACAGTACCTAACATAAATTTGTAATTTATAATGTTAATTTATTTATTAAATCTCCAAGCTTTCATGCCCTATTTTACAAATGTATGTTAGGATTGTAGTTAAAATATAAAAGAAAATTGAAGATACACATCGTTACAAAATGAAACAAAAACAAATAAGAGAAACAAGTAGTAATAAAGATTAATTACAACCTGGTGAAAATAACATTTATAAATGTTTTAAATGCTGTGTAACAAACATTTCCTTTTTAAATGCCAATTATTGGATTACATTCAATTACATGAATATCCGGAATGTATCGCTTATATCCTTGAGATGGACAGTCTAAATAAGGTGTTCAAAAGTCTGGTCATCATTACCGTAGGGACAGATATATCCGTTTAGAGATGGAATATGAAACCTTTTTTATGATTTCTAATTTAGACAAATTGTAACTATTAATTTCTAAAATGAACTACACGTTGGTAACAGGAATAAGAAAGAAATACATTTTAATTATAAAGAAGAAAATTAATTTACATCACACCCAAGATAATGTGTGATGCACCGTATCCAAGTGGTAAAAGACATTATGGCTTAGTGCAGATGCAGATCTTATGGGACAAGAGTTGACTCGATTCCCAGTGGGGTACAATCATTCTTACGGAATTTCGGCCAGTGTGGGACCGGTGCCCAACAAATAGAGTAAGAAATTTGAGTAACTACAATGAGGAACCATCCCAGGTTTAGAAAACCAGCTATGACGGCTGAGGAATTCAACATGCTGAGCACATATCCTATATCGACTATATACCGCCCACCTCCGGAAATGACGCAACTGACGACTATATACCGTCCACCTCCGGAAATGACGCAACTGAATATGAGACAATTAATAAGTAACACCCTATTCGGGAAGTCTACAGGGAGGAAGTAACACGATCTGAGCGACTGTTATCTGTTCTCTCATTGGTTGAGCAAATAAACCCAGCAGACAGTTCACACGATCTTCTGAAGAGGCAGTTGTGGTCTGTAGTGACATTAGTTGACACAGAGACACACAATGAAGTTTGTTTTATGAGTGATAAAATATAATTTTGTAATCTTACAGTAGCCTAGTATTGAGCCCACGTTATAGTTATCCAAGTTCATGTATTACGGCTAACGATTCTGAACCTGGTACTTTGTTTGAAGGTTAAGTCCACGGTGAAAAAACATACCCGCGGAAAAGGTTTCAGCGGTGCCGAAAAAAAAAGAACGTATATAAACCTGTGAGCGAGGTTAATCCTAATGTATGTCTTACACAAATAGTGACTAAAGTGGCGGAATCAACTGGAGTAGGATAAATAACGTGTTAAAGATAATTCTGAAGGAATACGAAAGTAACGGAGTAGTGAAGTCACCTGTGAAACACAAGCCGAAATCTAAAACAATTATCATAACTAATGCCACGAGTGATTTCCAAATTATCGATAAATTCACGAGTCACTGAGTGGCACTTGTTAGGATTATTTAACGAATAAAATTAAGGTATATGCTCACAAATCATTATTTGAATATTCTTATTCGTCAGGCTCTACGACTTCCAGTGGAATGTCTTGGCCTATTATTTGAATATAGCTATTTTAAAATATTTATATATTTAATGTAAACGGCGATGTTTGAAAACAAACGAGAAATGTTTTTTTCATCCACTGCAACTTGATCATATTATTTATTGCCAAATAGGATCACAATGTTGTAAGAATGCACCCTAGTGGAGAAAAAATGAAACACATCAAACTGTATATTATAACCAATATTATAGGTTATTAATTATATTTTTTAGTATTTTTTATTGAATCTCCAATAATATGAACCCTGTTTCACCATCCGGTATGTTAGGGTTTTAGTTACAATACAATTCATTATTTACAATGATTTAGAGTATGATTAATTTCTAGCGTTACATAATAACGTAATATGAACAAATAAATAAATAAATTAACAAACCCAAGAAAAAAACTAACTCAAAGTATCTTAAAATATGATAGATAAAGTCACACAGCTTTCTATAGCAACACTTCTTACATAAAATATTTGACAAAGGCAGTTGAAATCTATAATTGCCTACTGTTTTAATAAATTCATGTCTTTTGGAATCAAATGCGGGACATTCAAATAACACATGTGAGATAGTCTGGCTGGAGTTTTTGCAAATACAGGTATCAGTACCTATTTTAAATCGTTCCAAATAATGTCCAAATTTGCCGTGTTCAGTCATAATTTAAAAACACAATTATTGAACACACAATTAAGAAATGTGTAGTTCGAAGGAATCTGTTCATTACTTGCTATATTTAACGTATTAGATGGAGAGTCAGTCGATGCAAAATAATGCTCTGACCTGTTCAGAATATTAACAAGGAGAGGATTTCTTTATTTTGTTATGCGGAATTTGATAAATGGCGAGGTGAAATACGACTGTCATTGGTTGTAAAACAAAATTCTTTGAAACATGATTGATTATCATTGATTCCCGTTTGGGGCAAAAGTAATTCAGTGTAACCGACGACATGATAGAAAATGCTATTAGAAGAAAAGTCCTTATTCTACTTCACGCAAGAAACTCAAACAATAGATATTACACGGTGATTACAAATGATTGGAGCGATTTCATGATTTTATTGTAGCGATCTTATTTGACATATCTTCACAGAACTTTAAAGTTATGTATAAAAACTCATAAGGTTTTTTTTTGTTTTCTCTCGCAGCCGTGTTTCAGCTTTAAACCGAGAGAGCGCAGCAGTTATCAAAGATGGCGACAGGCGAGGAGAAAGCATATGCTGTGCTTGAATTTCATTCAACTCAATCTGTGATAACTGTGCAACGACACTTCAGAACGAAGTTCGAGAAAGATGCACCGAGTGCCAACTCCATTCGGCGATGGTATGCGCAATTTAAAGCTACAGGATGCCTCTGTAAAAGGAAATCAACGGGTCGTCCTTCAGTGAGTGAAGAAAAGGTTGAGAGTGTGCGGATGAGTTTCACACGTAAGCCCACAGAAATCAACACGAAAAGCGAGCAGAGAGCTGAACATTCCACAACCGACCGTTTGGAAGATCTTGCGGAAAAGATTGAAGCATAAACCTTACCACTTGCAATTTCTACAAGCCCTTACGCCCATTGACAAAGTGAGTCGGTTTGAATTTTGTACACAAATGCAGCAGTTTATGGATGAGGATGGTTTTTGTGAGAAACTTGTCTTCAGTGACGAAGCAACATTCTTTGTGAATGGCAAAGTGAACAAACACAATGTGCGAATCTGGGGCACAGAAAATCCCCGCGTTATTGTGCAGCACATTCGCGACTCCCCAAAAGTTAGTGTGTTCTGTGCGGTTTCTCAGTTCAAAGTTTATGGCCCTTTTTTCTTCTGCGAGCAGAACGTTACAGGACACGTGTACCTGGACATGCTGGAAAATTGGCTCATGCCGCAGCTGACGACCGACAGTGAGACCTTCATCTACCAGCAGGATGGTGCTCCACCACACTTCCATCACGATGTTCGTGAATTTTTAAACATGAGATTGCCAAACCGATGGATCGGTCGCAGTGGAGAGAATGATCAGAAATTGTTGTCATGGCCTCCACGCTCCCCCGATTTGACGCCGTGCGATTTTTTTGTTTGGGGGTATGTGAAAGATTCAGTGTTTGTGCCTCCTTTACCAGTAGACTTACCAGAACTGCGAGCTCGCATAATCAATGCCTTTGAACAAATTAATAGGGACATGTTACGTCGAGTATGGGACGAACTTGATTACAGACTTGATATCTGCAGAATCACCAAGGGGGAGCATATGGAGCACCTGTAACATCTCAAAAAAAACCTGGGAAGTTGCTCTATGTATCTGTAAAAGTTCGTGAAAATATGTCGAATACTACAGCTACCATAAAATCATGAAATCGCTCCAATCATTTGTAATCACCCTGTATCCGTTAACAATAATAATACCACGTTGTGATTCGCGCCCACTCTATAGATACCCTCAATCGACTATAGGTCATGGGAATTCTAGGATTGTCCGTTATGGAAATTAGTTTACACGTAACATAGAAAACAAAAAAAATATATATGTATTTAATTTATGTCAGGAAACTTCACTCTTTTTAGAACAGTATCTTTTTCACCGGACACCAGAAGCGGCGCGTCCTATATTTTCAATGACACATTGAATCCTCAAGAAAAATCGAACTTATAAAGAAAGGGAATAGTTGTAATGATGAATAAATAATATTCTTGTATTTTTTTTCAAAGATTTTCTAAAATATGCAGATTTTGAATCAGAAATGCATTTCTGCCGTGTAAATGTGTTTTCTTTTCTCTCTGCAATAATATATATAATGGGGGGGGGCATCGCTGTGGTCTTGGGGTGGCGTCACTGCCTCGTACGCAGCGGGCTCTGGTTCGATCTCCGGCGGGACAAATTTCCTGGGTGATATTTTCGGGGTTTTTCTTCACCTGCAAGACAAATGTCAGGAAAAATTACGGCCCAAAAGGTCCGCGAACATCATCTGGCCATCATAATCATGGGTATCATATTCACTATGTCTACTGTGTGTTTCGTATTAATATTGTGTTGCCTCGGAGGAGGCCCTGACATTGATCTGATCCCTCAATCGGGGAGATCCTCCATGTCCTGTGTGGTCAAAAAAAAGTATGCGTACGATCCATAGCTAAATCCCTCTACCGACAAGTCCGGGTGGCGTGTGTCACGTAAGGTGAGAAGTTAAACTGCGTCAATGGAATGGCATTATGTGCTTTCTCTATCTGAGCAATACGTTCGGGTCATTCCGAAGATGTTTGCTTTCAATTTTGTTATGCGCTATATTAAATTAATTTTAAGGCTAATTTTAATTGTAACATAGTGAACCCCCAGCGAGTTTAAGCGGGGACAATAATAATGGATACGTTTTTTCTATGATAAAAATCTGGTATCAGCTATGATACAACACATTCAAAACATGTTAAGTTGCTCATTCGATTGTGCAAATTAAGCTTTTCCTTGAACCAATAGATTCATCAAATAATTTACTAGTGTCATCGAACACCTAGTGTTTAAGACTCGTATCTCAACTAAAAAAAATACGACGAAATCACCCCTAAAAAACATTAGCTTGCTTGCTTTCACCTGCACTTCATATGTCAAAGTATCCAACTAAATTACCTTGTATATGCAATTGAATATATTTGCTTGAATTACGTTTTTATCGTTATTCTGTATACAAGAGTAATGTTTACTACTGAGTAAATATGTATAATTGAAATTTGGAATTTTCTTGTATATAGGCCTGAATAGAGAGGTTGTCCACCTCTTTGAGGTCAAAATATTGTAATAAACGTGTCTTATCGCGATATCCTTCTTAGTTTATTTCCTAAGTGCTTGCCGCACTTCAACTGTCATATTTAAAATTCTGTCACTTCTGACTGACGTAGCTGTTGACAAATACAAATGGTTTTATTATATATGGATACAAACTAGCTTTTAAAATCAATACACTTTTTATTTTTCAAAAATGCAACGCAAAAGCATACAATTCCCATGTCCATGAGAGATTATTCACTTCAACCTATGTTTAAATTACAAATTTTATAGACAGAAGTCAAATTCCATTATTTAATCATTTTTGACATGACAATTTATTCACTTACAATACATCATTATTTCACATAATTATTCGCACTTAGTTTCAAGCAAGTTTCATAGCAGTATAACCCTCGGAAGGGGACCCTGAAACATCGAACCCTCTCTTATTTAATCATTTTGCTTACATGTATATATTATAATAATTTAACTTATATTTAATTTACAATTTAATTAGAAAAATCACTTATTGTCAAATCTGGAGCATTAGCTAGGCACTCTACAGACATAACAAATTGATTCCACTGACTGTGCATGCTGTTTAACACGATTTCAGCTTAAAAAGTCATATTCTATGAGGATATTCCTACAAATATGTTTCTATCTCAGATGATCTCTGAAATTCGAAGATAAAAAAAGCACACCAAGTGGAAAACGGACTATATATATATATATAATATATATATATATATATATATATAATCTGTGTGCTCTTTTTCTCCGAAGAAGTACGGAAATATCTGACAATTGAACGAAAATTTGAATTACAAATTGCCTAAAAAAACGCGATCTTATCAGTACTTAACGTTGAAAAATTGCTACGAATTATAGGTATAAAAGTATTCGGGAATTCGCTAAAAACTAAAAAGAACAATGTTAAAGTTAAAATTATGTAAATAATTCACCCTAACCTTTTATCTTTTTGCCTAAAATAAGTTATTCATAAGTCTTATCACTAATTGCAAATTCTATGGGGAAAATGGTTTGATATCAACAGAAGACACAAACACGTCGATATCACGATATGCAATCGAAGATAATCGAGATATACCTATATACTGTAGTTAGTATAATTACTCATAGTTCATGAAATGCCTGGTCATAAAAGTGAAAATTTTACTAAAAGAGAATTATTCTTATGGTAGGCCATGGTCCGGGAATTTAGGTTGTATTTCCTGGTTCTTCTTTATCATTTATCAGATTATCACTCTCATATCGTCGAGGGTATCGCAATTCATACTTCCAGGCGCCCTAACATCGGAAAAGGGTTACAATCCCGCGAATGCCAGGAGAAAAAGCCAAAAATATCGTAAGACAATCTGGTGGCATTGAAAATATATCAATCAAGATTGGTGTAGAGAGACGACATTTCAATTGGATGCAGGAAATATGATTCCACCGTTGAAATAACTTATGTAAATTAATTTAGTTTCTCATTAAATTGTTACGGGATTCATAAATATTTTAAGCTGCATTTCATATAACTTTTGCTTACAAATTATTTTCTTCCGAGTTATACGAACCTATGTATTTCATACATAAACATGGTTCGTATTACTGTAAAAGGAACGAGAAATAGGTATAGTATTATCCTGTTTGCTGCAACTTTATAAAGGGTCTATTTCAGTTATTAACCACTCTGAACCGGTTTATGTATTTTACATCTAATAACTGAAGGTCTCCGGAAGTCTCCTGTTTTATATTCTTTGTGCTAAGATAATCAAAATAACTTTTTTTCTTTATTATTATATTCTATAATTTATTCGTGATGATGTTCTAATCCCAAAGAAAACCAGCCGTAGGGATAGAAATAAAGAAGCTGCTGGTTACTTGATACTAGACATAGCGATGTGCATCCCTCTCAACTATATAGAGTTTGGGAATATTCAAAGGCTTCCTCACAATATGACAAGTTAATAATACATTTTGTAAATATGTACTCCTATGTGTGATTTTCAGTTCAGCGTCTGACAAGTTTCAAATGCAGAGCTGACAACTACCGGGTATACATTATACATTCATATGTCTTTAACCATGGCACACACTACAATAGGAACTAAGGTTTTCTTGGCTGGTGCAAAGTCGATTAAATTTGCTCGGAGGCATTTTACTTTCAGGTTTGAGGACATTTTACGAGCCCGAAAATCTTCAAACTCGGGACATTCCCGGAGGAACTGAGACAAGGAACATAACCTTAACCACTAGACCACCGCGGGGACTATTATTGTTATTTAAACTTGAAACATAGAAATATGTGTAAACATTGAAAAACTGTATACATATACATACATACATACATACATACATACACACACACACATACAGTTCTGCCCAAGAGCAGATCTTTTACTACAAACTCAGCATTCTCCACTCTTTCCTTAAACTCGGCCTTCCTTTTTGTACCCGTATACAAACATTTATTTTAAAATTGTCTACCATATGATGTATTTTTTCTGTCTCTAACCTTCTTTCCGTTGACCATTCCTTCTAGGGCATCCGTCAGCAGGCAGTTTATTCTTAGCCAGTGGCCAATCCAATTTCTTTTCCTCTTCATCATCGTCATCCGGTATCATGGCAGCTGCCGCCGTCTTCCGGAAACCAAACGTCATTCCTCTCTGTCCATCCATTGATCTTCCTCCAATCCTCTGATATGCATAGCCGCTTGTACCCCTTCCATCCAAGTTTTCTTCGGTTTTCCTCTCTTCCTCCTTTCCATTGGGATCCATTCCATAACAATTTTAGGCAATCTTTGCTCCGGCATTCTTTTGTAATGGCCATACCACTGTAATCTTTTTTCTTTTCTATAATGTCCGGCTCCTCTTGCACACCCATAATTTCCCTGATTTATTTTATTTAGTATTCTATCTATTCTAGATTTTCCAGCTGATCTTCTTACAACATCCATTTCTGTACTTAAAATTATTTTCATTTCCCTGGCATGAATTTGCCAAACTTTAGAATCACATGTTAAAATGCTTTGAATTATGGTTTGACATATTTGTAATTTTCTATTTCTTGTAATATTCTTGCTCCACCAAACATAGTTTAAAACATTTATTGCTTGTTTTGTTTGTGCGATTCTATTTTCAATTTCCACTGTGTTATATCACTTGAATGATCTAATTTTGTTCCTATATAAGTGCATTCAATATTAGGTTTTAGATCTTCTCCATTGCTGAAATGTATATTCTCCATTTCTTCTCCTATACACAGATATTTAGTTTTCACTATATTTATATAAAGTCTCCATTTTTCATATTCTTCTTTTAGATTTTTGCTATATATTCTATGCCATCGTGGTCTTGTGATAATAATACCTGGTCGTCTGCAAAATTGAGTGAATATACATGTATATTTTGGATTGGTATACCCATGTTTTTTACATTTTTTTCCCCCTCTAGTTTCTTAGTACTCTTTCCAGATACATTTTAAATAGAGTTGGAGATAAAGAGCAGCCCTGCCTTAAACCTTTTGTAATAGTAAATCCCTCTGTTATATGATTTCCAACTTTTATTTTCGAAATTAATTATTTGTATAATGCTCTTATAGCTTCTATTAATCTTTCGGTAATGCTAGAATTAATGTTAGGATCAGTTTTACATAAAAATGCAAAAATGTGTAATTAAGATGAAATATGTAAAAAATGCGTAATGGATACATTTTCTTACTATATGGTAGTTAAGTATCTAATTCGTGAACATTTATAATTTTTAGCTACATGTTAGCAACGGGAAAGAATATGGAATTACATAACTATCATATCCTTAGCAGTAAAACATAACATATAATTTGTATCGTGTTGTTATATTTCGACACAGAGGCTCAAAGTTTGCAAACTGAGAATTACTCCATTGTTATTTCTTGAAGAAATTTTAGTTAACCGAAGGCGGGAAAACATTACATCTTACAAGCAACCATATCTGCAAGAATCGCAATTCAGAGGGCATTCCACTAGGTTTATATGCGGGTAGTTGTAGAGAAATCTAACCTCTTGCTACTTCTATTTCTCCGTAATTGATAACAAGATGAAGTGAAATAGCAACGAATAATAAAAATAACATTAAAAAAGAGCAGCAGCTGCTTCTATGGGCCGTTCAACCAGTTTATATGATGACATATTTACAATACAAAGAATAAACAGGTTAATGAAAGGTCATCAAGAAAAAAAAAATTGATTTCTATATCTCATACTTTAAGTTTTATGCCTACTTTTTCTGATAGAATAAATAAAAACCAATATATACACACACACACACACACACACACACACACAAGTTTTATGAAAAGTTATACCACCTGGAAGGGTATAATCGTGCCCAAACTACATATTTTACCCACTAGTACTCATTTTCTGTTTTTTTTTTTAAAATCCAAAATCGTCTTATTAAATTTAACTGTGCCTACCGATATTGATATCTAAGTTGTGTTTTTGAACGTAAAATTGTAATTTTATATTCAATTTACATAATTAGTCCTTGTACAGCGTTGCCATGATTCAAAAAACTTTCAAACATTTATCGGATAATGGAAAAAAAAAAAAGTAAAATAAATGACAGTGGTCGGACTCTGCCAAACAGGAATCAAGACACTGGCGGAGCCAATAAATATATTTACATCAGTTAATTAACTTGATTTACTTTATTAATTTCAAAATTCTTACCCCACTTCCTGCTGAATGTGTTACATATTTTTAAAAACGTAAATTAGTATTTTAGAACTACTTTACAATTTTTACGTCCATTTTAGGTACTAAATCTAAAATAATCAGAGATCTAATGATTACACAATACTAAATAGCTCATGGTGTACGACCTTATAATATGCTAGCAAGTTTTGCTGCAAAACTAAAAGGGGGGGGGGATCCATCGTACCAAGAACGATTTTTTTTAAAATCTTATTTCGATTTAGCTATATCTGTTCGGCTCTATAGACCCATTCCAGTATTTTTAATATTCATTGTACTTAATCACAATTGAGTTTATGTATTCATTTTTTAAAAATAATAATATGAGTACTTTTTTATCCGTCTTTCTCAATTAGAATTCTAATTCCAGATTTTATACCGAAAGAAAAAGTACGTACTATCTGACATGGTATCCGTAGAAAATAGAGGTAAAAAAAAAGTCCCCATAATTTCTTTAATTTCATTCGAAATCAAATATTCTACACAAGCTGCCGCATTTTGTCCACTTACTGTAGAATCAGTTTTATAATTTCACGATACACACGCTTGCGTGTTCACTCAAACACGCTCACACAATTATTAATTCTGCCCTTGGATTTGATTAAATACATGCCCATGTGTAGTATCTTTTTTTGTGTTATTGATATTACAATTATTATTTGAATTCATTTTAACAGTATTATTGTTAAATTTCCATACAGGCTACATTATATAAACCTGTAATGGGACTTATTTTTATATAATAAATTCAGCTTGCGTATGTTTGTGATTTAAATACTTCTAAGCCGCTCAACCAATCATGAAAATCTGTACATGTTTTCAAGTACGCCGAGCTCTAAAACAATTCGGTGTAGGAGCTGATCTGAAACGAAACTCAGTACATGCGATTAAAATAATCCGAAGTAGGTATTATCCAAAACTCAACGAAATCTGACCATTAGAACACCTGAAATCCGAAAATAAGAACTGACTAGCAAACCGCCATGTATGATTCGTCGCAATTTATAATGTTGAATAAACACATTTTCTGGTACCGTTTAGTTTAAAGCCTCTCCTGGCGCGTTATTACCATCATCATCAACTCTCATATCATCGGAGCAGCGTAAACTCGCCTTCTAAGCGCCCCCCAACCTCAGAAGTGGATTATAAGTACGCAATGACAGGAGAGAACACCAGAAATGTCGAAATGACAGCCTGGGGTATGTGAAAAAAAAAATCAGGTACGATGAGTATTTAATTTTATGTAATATAATTATGTTTTTACTAGTTGCGTAGCAGGCAAGATCACATTGTCTTGTTATTATCTATACCCAGACCGGTGTTCCCCTCTACCTCATTTTTAAATTCCATCCTTAGTAATTCTGCCCGAAGGCAGGTCCTTCACTGCAATCATAGCATTTTCACGCTATGCTTGCAGCTTTACTAGGGAATTGTGTAGGTGTGGTAGCTTCTCGTTGCTTTCCACACCGGTGAAGGATGATGATGATAATGATAAGGATGATGGCCATATGATTTCGGGGATCGTTTGGGCCATAAAGTTTTCCTGACATTTGTCTTACAGGTGAGGAAAACCCCCGATAAAAACCTCACCCAGAAAAACTGCCCCGACCGGGGATCGAACCCGGGCCCGCTGCGGCAGCACGCTACCATTTTTTAATTAATCAACGTAAATCCCAATATCACTCGCATCATCACCAAAGCAATGCTACCTAATAACAAATAACGATTATGAAGTTATTGAACGTCTGTAAGCGTACAGTTAAATCATGTGATCACGGGGGAATCCAAGCATAACATGACTGCATTACATCGTACAATAATAGCGCATGCGCAGCACGACTCCATTTTGTTCGCTGTCAAGTTTTAACTCACTCATTTGCACTATCGTAGATTTATCATCGCGCGGACATACGCTCTCTATACATCACTATCCCGACTTAAAAATTTAAGTCATTTCCTGTAAAATAATGATTAATTTTATTGTCCCATTTCATTCTTGGCCTACCTACTGTGCGCTTTCCATTTATTTTTCTACAAACACTTTCTGTGCTCATCTTTCAATGCAATTGATGTCACGGTATTTAATCATTCTAATTATATCTGATTTCCTATAAAAATCATGGAGTTCAATGTTATGTCCTTTCTTTTAATCGCATGTCTGCAGGAAAATACAAACATAAAGACGAATATAATTCCTTCCACGTAGGCCTATAATGAGCATTATTAACAAATGTTTACAATATAAATCGATGTCCTTGGAATATCAGAATGAACACTATTTACGATGATTCGATATAAAATGTGAAGCTAATTATAAGAAAACTGCGTGGGAAACATTTTTTCTCTTATTTCTGTTCTCCACCTACGTTGTTCTCTTGTAAGTTATTAAGGGGTAAACCTACAGCGTAGGCGACTTCATTATCCTGTCTAGTTACATTGGGAAACGATACAACGAAGTGCCAAGGCAAATTAGTGATCACTCCAAGTACTTACATGACGTCACTTACAAAGCCTCCATTTTCCTACCATTCACTTGAATTTAAAAACTTAATATTAATACATTAATGTGATTAGCATTTACTGAGACTGCATTTATTATGATACTAATTTGTTTTAGTTTATACATCTAAGTATTTTGGTATTTAAACATGTAAAGCGTTTAGCACAAGATTTAAAACTTGTATTGCCGTTTCTTTCCCCATACGAGATTCGAATCATAGCAAGAAGTTTGTTAGATCCCGCACTGTAACCGAGCGGTGTAAGACTTGCCTGATGCAGAGATACGGGACTTGCGCTGATTCGAGATCCCGTGGGGATGAAATTTCGATCAGTATGGGACCGGTGCTCACCTAACATCATGAGGAATTTGGATAGCTAGAGTAAAAAGTAACTCCAAGTTGGCAAAATCAGCTGTAACGGCTGGGTAACCCTACAGACTGACAATAAAATCACCCCTAAAATTGCTGAATGATCGCCACCTGCATGTGACTAACACATGCAGAAGTGAGGCCAGCAGCCGGCTGGTAGGGCAAACCTAACACACCATGGAGTTACAGTTAAGTATATATATATAAAGAGAGAAAGTGAAACATGGCTGAAGGAATTAAATGAAGCTAATTTGTACAGAAAGACTAATCAAAATTTATAAAAATGAAAATACGGAAATAAAATAAATATTTGTATCAAGAAGCACGGCTTTCATAGCTTCGTGGAATAAACTCTATTGTAAAATATTACTGTTTCACATAATCCCAGTAGTATATAAATCGTAGCTATCCAAGGGCAGATAATAATAATAATAATATTAATCATTATTGTTTCACCTGACGAAGCATCAAATCATTTTCTCTTCGACATGACTAGGCTTTTATTGTAGCCTACAGATATTAACATTTATAAATTTAAAACAAATCCTTGGCATCACAGGCCTAGAAGCCTTTGAGCTACCAGACAGCTTCTGGCCTCACATCCACATGTGTTAAGCCCAGATGTGGACGATAATCCAGCCAGTATAGGGGTACATATGGACATCTAGGCCCTGCCGTCCACCCCTTGGGATACCTCGGTCGTCATGACCATACTCCCAAGTCCTAGTTCTAGTCCTCCCTATCCTAACTTCGCGTCCACGTTCAAGTTCTCGGTCCTTACACCAACACTCCAGGGAGAGAGTGTTGGAGTTTGCACTTCTGGGCAATTGATGAGCTACATAGTACATCAGGTCACTCAATCCTGATGACCCCACAGTTGGTCCACGGGCTCCATGAGCCTAGCCGGGAGGACTGCTGTCGCAGATCCACCGACCATTCCCCTGTTCTGCCTCCAGGGACGTGTCCTGCAGCCGTTGTGAGACCGGCTAGGGCTACAAGCCCAACAGTGTGAGACTTTTAGTACGTCCAGGTGCTCATCTCCTGGCGACCCCACAGTTTGTCGACGGGCCCGTAGGCCAAGCCAGGAACCAGTACAGTAGCTCCCCGCTGGACTGGTCCGAGCCGAGCCCTGGTGTGCCCCCAGGGACGCCTTCTGCAGCTGTTGTGGTCCAGCACGGAGCTCGCAAGCTCCAACAGATGAGCAATTAGTACGACAAGGCGCTCAACTCTTGCCTACCCCACTAATGGTTCACGAGTCCCTTGGACTTAACCGGGAGGACTGTCTAGCAGATCCACCGATCTTTCCCCCAGTGCACCAGCTGGGGACGTGTTTGGTTGCTGAAGTGGGTCCAGCCTGAGCTTTTAGTACGTCAGGTCGCTCAACTCCTGACGACCTCACAGATTGTCCTTGGGTCACTCGGTTCCAGATTCAGCGCTAAGTCCTAGACCCTGGAGACCGCGCCCGCTTCCTCCTTTCCCGAGCTTATCGACCTGGTGGTAATTCCCAGCATTACGCCCGGTATTGTCCCATCCAGCCCGTTCGCAAGACTAGGCCTAGTCGTGTAGCTGCTGTGAGGCAGCCCACTGAGCAATGTAGGCATCCAGGGTGCTCATCTCCCATGGTGCCCCCACAGGTGGTCTCAGGTTCAATGAACCAGGAGATAGGGCCACGAACCCCTAGTCTCCCACCACCCCACCAACGGTGGCACAGGCCCCCGCTGTGGGCCGGGGTCGTTCAGGCTTGGCAGCAGGCTCCTATAACCAATAAAAATTCTCCTGCTGACCCCACTCATGGTCCGCGAGTCCATCGGACTTGGAAGGGAGGACTGACTAGCAGATCCACCGACCTTTTCCCCACTACGCCACCGAGGGGACGCGTTTTGCTGCTGGAGTGGGCGCAGCACGAGCTAAATAGTACGTCAGGTCGCTCGAGTCCTGACGACCCCACAAATGGCCCGCGGGTCCGGTCCGGACCTAGCCGGGAGGAATGCAAGCAAACCACCGACCGTTCCCCTATCCGCCGCCCGGGGACGCGCCCTGTTGCTGTTGTGAGCACAGCTGGGGCCCGTAAACGGACCCCCAGGGGGGTACATATGGACAGGATGTCGAGTACCCCAGTCGTTATAGCTGGTTTTCTCAACTTGGATCAGCTCATTGCAGCTATCCAAATTTCTCAGGATGGGCGCCGGTCCCATACTGGTCGAAATTCCATGAGAAAATTCCTTACCCCACAGAAACTCGAACCAGCGCAAGTCCCGTAACTCTCCACCAATACATCATGCCTTAAACCGCTCGGCTACTGCGCGACATTTATAAATTAACTACAATTATAATAAATCTTGAACCTTAATAGGCATTGATGTTTTACAGAGAGTATTCAATTACTCTATATTTACGGACATCTTGACATTTCCCATTTCACATTCAAGTTCTTCAAAATATCCAGTATAATATCCGTCCAAGCTTTTCGTGGTCACCCCCTGGGTATACTTTTACCTTGTCCATCTATTCGGGCTTCCCATAGTAGTTTATATAGTTATTCTATTATCAATCATTCTGGGGCACGCCGTAGCATAGTGGTTAAGGCACTGAGCTACAAGCCGGAGGGTCGAGGGTTCAAGTCCCGTTGGGGTCAGGATTTTTAAACTGACCCAAACCCTCTGGCCCTGGGGTCGACTCAGCCTCTAACGGAAATGAGTACCAGACGCTTGTTCTGGGGGTAAAGGCGGCCGTCACGCAGGGCTGACAACCCGGCTGACATAAAGTGCCGATTGTCTAGAAAAAGTGGGAGCCTTAACCTCCTGCTACCCCAAGGGCCTTCGGGCCTGTTGTGGGATCACTTTACTTATTATCAATCATTCTGGTTAAGTGGCCTAACCATCTGTGTTGAGATTGATAGTGTTTTGCAGATTTCCAATATTGTTCTTACTTACTTACTCACTGGCACTATCGAACCCGTAGGTCCATGGCCGCGCGGACATACGATCTCCATACATCCCTACCCTGAGCTAATACTTTCCAATCATTCCCTGTATAATCTACTTCCCTCAAATCATAGTTAATGTTATTCTCCCAACTCATTCTTGGTCTACCAACTGGGCGTTTTCCCTCTGGCTTTCATACAAGAACCTTCCATGCAAGTCTTTCATTCCCCATACGTGCAACATGTCCTGCCCATCGCAGTCTACGAGACTTAACTGTTCTTATTATATCTGGCTTCCTATAAAGACCATGCAGTTCATTGTTATGTAGTCTTCTCCATTCTCCTGTCTGTTCATCTCTCTTTGGTCCAAAAATTTTCCTAATTACTTTATTCTCAAATACTTGTAATCTCCTTTCCTCCCTTAAAGTAAGAGTCCATGTTTCGCATCCATATAATATAACTGGTAGAATAATAGTTTTATATATTTTCAGTTTAACGTGTTTTGAAAGGAGTTGGGATATCAAGAGTCAATGCATAATAGCACGCATTTCCAGAATTGAGCATATGTTTAATTTCTTTGTGCATCTCATTCCTATTTGTGATTATTGTTCCCAGGTATTTTAATTCAGCCACTTCCTCAAAATTTCCCTCATTTGTCATTAGCTGTCCATTTCCATTATATAATGAATTCCTACATGTGAACATATATTTAGTTTTATTGCTATTTACTTCCAGTCCTAATTTCTTAGTGTTACTCATTAGTGTGTGCGTGTTGTCCTTTAGTATCTCCTCGCTATCGGCCAATAATGCTATATCATCAGCATAAACTAACAGCATATTAATACCATTGAGTTGTAAGCCTTCCACATTCTCTAAAGATTTAATTGCATGCTCTAGTACAAAATTAAATAGTAGAGGAGATAGTGCATCTCCTTGCTTCAACCCATTCTGGATTTCAAAAGTGTCCGAAAACGGTTTGCCTACACGCACCCTACTCTTTGTGCCATTTAGACACATTCGTATAAGTCTAACTAACTTTTTAGGAATTCCAAACTCCAGCAGGATACTATATAACTTCTCCCTCTTAATTGAATCATATGCTTTTTTGAAGTCTACATATTGTTGATGTACAGTACCATTATATTCCCATTTAATGTTGTTCTTACTCTATAATAAATTAATAATATACAATAGGCCTAGTTAGTACAGCATAAAAATTAGTATTATGGCACCAAAACTTTTATTCATCCCTATTAGAACGAGGTACTTTGTATAAAAAATATGCTGCAAACTTTAAACTTGTGGATCAAAGTCAGACTGAGGGGAGAGAACGTAAAGAGGATACAGAACTGGAGACATTGATTTGCTTACGAAATAGCTTTACTACGAATTTATTAACAAATATTATAACAGTATTTATAACTGCGCGTTTCTGTATTGAACAGAAAAAAAATCACAACTACGTCAGCTATATCTGTCGTTTCCGGGATGAGACAGGTGGTTTGTGGGGCTCACCACCTGGCCAGGGGTTAAATCTTTCACAATAACCTGCCCACAGCAGAAAGGTGTCATTAGCTTAACAATACTACACTGGAGATGTTAAGTAAGTTGGGCTAACCCAAGCGTCACGCATCCCATAATCGTCACAAGTGTCAAGCATTGAATGCATCTTCAAGGCAGTGAAATAAAAATAAAATATATTTACAAAATAGGAATCTAAGGAATCACTTAGTCGACTTCATATAAGAAATACAATTTATGTCCCAAATATGTAAATTAGTGCGCCTAACCATGGCGATTTAAAAAAATTGTAAACACAACTATATTACGCCTATTCCGTCTACTATCTATGCCTCTAATTTCTTGTGGGTCTGCAGTTGTACAAAGCTTGTAGGAATTTGTGTGATATCCAAAGGTTTTCATCATAACGTACTTTTACTCTGTAACTAGCACACAATACAATTTAATTATATTCTAATGTCTTTATTTTACGGTCTAACTTGAAAAAAAATCTACAATACGCAAGATTTTAATTTATGTTTAGAATATAAATTAAAAATGTTAACCAATAAATACAAACTTACAATTAAACTAAAACTCCACGGCGCAATAGGCCTACCATCCGGATGCTGGCCTCACATCCAAATGTGTTAATCATAGAGGTAGACGATCGTCCAGCCAGTTTAGGGGTGACATGCGGTCAGTATGTCGAGTCCCCAGCCGTTATAGCTGGTTTTCTCAACCTGCAGCCTTTACTTATTGTAGATACCGAAATGCCTCACGATGCTGTGTGGGCACCAGTCCCAAACTGTCCGAAATTCCTGAGAACATTTTTCCCCATGGAGACTCGAACCAGCGCCAAGTCCCGCAGCTCTGCGCTAAGGCATCCTACCTTAACCACTTTGCTATGAGGTCACAATGTAAAAGTTAAAAATATAAAATTGGTACCTGAGATATCAGATTTATCTAGTTGAGGAGAACCGAGATCCCAGGTACCAATTTGATGTTTTTTTTTAATGTTGTGTATTGTATTGTATTGTAAGCCTATGTTTTCCCTTTACAGAGATTTAGGCATTCTCCCCCTACAGGGAAGAATTTGAACTATACTAATTTAGTTACACTTGTATAGATGTCATTTTGAGTGGTACGTGGTCAGCGTTCCGCCTCATACTGACATCTAGGAAACCAAGGTAATACTAGGACGGGAAAGTTCGGTAAATTTTGCTTAGAGGCCTTTTCATTCAGGCTTAAGGATTTTTTTACGGGCCTGAAAATCTTCAGACTCGGGACCCACGGCTTAAAGTCCCTCCCGAAGGACTTGCTCCTTGGATTTTTCCGTCCTTAAAAAATCCATCGACCCCGGCCGGGTTTGTGAAAAATGCTATTTAAGAACGCTCTTCATCGCCACAAGTCAGTAGAAATATATTCCTGAAGAAATAATATTTTTGTTCAAAAACTTTAGAATCTCTTAAGGGATCATCGGTTTTACTCATTTCCGTAGGAAGCCATACCCTGTATATTTATGTACGACCTTAAAAAGGTATCGATTACGAAAAACGTCGGAACCAGAGGCAAACATGATAAGCATTAGGCTATAGGGATCGATTTGCATAAACAAAAAGTGTATATGAAGTGAGAAATCTTTTTAAATCTTTCAACTAAATTGTTTTCACTTAAGCACAGTGGGATACACTTTGTGGGGTTAGAACAGCCGAACTAATTAAGCGAGTTGATGCATTTTCCCACACAAGGAAAAGGACCGGTGTTCCCACAGAAGACATCTGCAAACACATCTGTCGAGTCAGGCAATGCAGGTATAAGCAAACTTAATCAGTTCAACATATGCCCAGCCTGACTTCAACCCTTGCAAATCCCATTCAAGTAACATCTTAACAATTTATCACAATCTGTCCTTCTACTCTAATTCTAATCTGCTCCAACTTTTAAATTGTTAAACTCGATTTCCCATCTTATTTTTCTGAAATGTATTGGACCGCAGTTCAACAGCAACTCCATAACAATACTATGATACACTATTGTTACGTAATTTGACAGAACTTTAAAGTCATTTCTAACAAACCGAACTTCAATTTTTATTCCAAATTTATTGTGAGACGCTTAAAACCTTCTCCTTCTTCTTCTTCTAGTAGGCGACTACAACTTCAGTGAAGTTTTGGCCTCCTCAACTATTTTTCTCCATTCACATCTATTCTGGATATAGACTGACCAATTTTTAATTTTCCTTTCTCTTATATATTTTATGATGTCATCTTGCCATCTACTTTTTGGGCGTCCAGCTGTTCTGGTGCATTGGTTTCCATTTATATACTTTTATAATTCTGTCTTCTTGAATTCTATTGACATGTCCAAACCAGCGCAATCATCGAGCTTTAATATTTTTCATCAATGTCATCACAAACAAATCCGTTTTAGGTCATGTGACCTGTGACGGTAAGCCTAACGACGATGGTCTTGATCTTTCCATCGATGTTTTGGCCTTCCTTGGTTCCTATTGTATAATGGAATGCCAATTTTGGAGGTCTATTTCTTTCCATTCTTCATTTAAACTTGGCATTCCAAGTTTTCTCTGATAATAGTGTTCCTTTGATGATCCTGTCTAGTAACTCCTAACAGTGATCGTAAGAAGCGCATTTGGCTTACTCTAAGTTTATGATAATTTATTTTATTTAAAATCTATATATTTTTAGTTTGTATTAAATTATTTAATTCGAAGTTCATTCGTATACGCCATGTGCCATCCCTTTCTGTAATTGCCTCAAAAATTCTCCGCAAGATTTTCCTTTCAAAGATTAATAGTTTTTGTTTATCAGATTCTTTCAGTGCCCATGTTTCACAACCATAAATTACAACCGTTCTTATTACTGCAAAACATTAAGTTAGTCTGGAAACAAATTTACTTTTAAAGAACATTATATTTGCATATAATGTAGGCCTAGATTTTATTGCCCGAGAAAATTCTTAACATCTCGTGTAGGATCTTTGGTTGACTACTGTCTGTAAGCCTCGACTCCGGTGTCATATGCAAAAGTATTAAACATTAACGTTTACTGAAAATATCACGAATAAAAAATAATTTCAACGTCGTAATCCTAACCCCGCATTTACCATGAAAACTGAGGAAAACCGCTTAAAACCTAAGTCAGGTACGTCTGGCTATTATATTTTATCATCATCATCATCATCATCATCATCAATCTTCACGGATTAGGTCTTTGCCTGTTCCGATCTCACATATATTCAGCCCAGCGCTTTCTTGGTCTTCCTACCGATCTTCGTCCTCCAGGATTATATATCAGTGCCATCTTTGGTATCCTGTCCTCTGTCATTCTTTGCAGATGTTCCATTCAATTGTTCTTCTATTTTGTTGAAGAAGTGGTTCTACCCCTAATTCCTCTCTAATATTCTCATTTACAATATGTTCTCTTCTTGTACAACCTTTCACAGCCCGTAGGAATTCATGATATTTTATTAAGAATAAATTAAACTAATGGACGTTATAGGATATATTTTTAATGTATTTTTAAGTATAATATTTAGCATTATTTTGTGCCGTAGATATTAGTTTAGCTATACTAGAACACACACCCCTATTAATAAAAGTAACTTGATGAAAACTCCCTGAAAGTTAATGTTGAAACAATTAAGCCTGCAATGTAAGAATTTGTTTTATACAAGAATGGAGTATGACTTCAATTTTGTTTCGTATCAAGATATTTGACTAATGCATTAGAAAATTCCTCTTGGAACCAGTGGCGAATTCTGCATTTCCTGTTTGAGTGTCCATTAACAGTTTCAAAATTTATGAAGTCTGAAATACTAAAAATAATAGTTTCCCTCCCATTTATAAATGGCCATATTTGCTAAAAAATATTTTATGGTAATGTTTGTGAAACTGGCTTATTGAGGTCATTGATTATAATTGAAATGTCAACCCTCGCATAGTGATATTTGCTGTATCCTCCCGAAATACACATCTCCAAACACACAAATCAGGTTCAGAATTCAACGAAACACTCCGCAAATGCGAGGGTGTTTACAGTATTTGGAAAACGAAAATGTTACAGAAAAATACACTTCTTGAACATCAAAATATAAGAAAAACAATGTTATTACAAACATAATTTTAAACACGTTTTATTTTTGGGGTGCGAACATGTGATTTTATGCTAATAGCTAGTAACTGACACTGCTTGGAATATTTTGAAGGCTATTGAATAAATTTTCATCCTATTGTGTATGAACTGAGACTACAACGTTCGCGATTAATTTGAGAGCATTGTTATATCGAATATTAATAATAATCTATATTTAAAAGCCATATGTGGCTGAAGCGTTTACGTCTGAGACTCGCATTCGACATTCTTGAGATAAAATATTACGGAAGATCATCCTGTTTTCTTTCTCTCCTTTTCTCTGTCATCAATGCATTGCTGTTTTTCGAATTTTATTACAATTTACTTTATCAAGTCAATACCTTGTTAAAAGCCGCCAATTCACCACTGAGGTGGTTAAGTCACAAACTGCAAGAAAATAAAAACCGCGTATTTAATAATCACCAAGGAGCTCGCCAGAGATACGGTGTGAGGATTTAGCTGTCATGATTTATTTTATCCACTTTTAACCTTGAGAACAATATCCACAATAACATTCATGATTAATACTTTTCTTTTATCAAAATTCTTGGAAATGTTTGGGAGTTTTCACCCCTACCCTCCTAACACATTCAAGCGCGTAGTTATTTAGTTAAGCACATTTAATTGGTTTTGGTCTTCCCTCGAGCATATTATGGTGACGGAGGAAAAGGTGAGCACCCTTCTCTTTCTTAAATCGATCCAGCTCTGTCTTAAAACGATCGGAAAAATAAAATCTTAAACTATAAAGCTATATTATTGACAATAATAAACAACTGCTTCTGCAAAACTATGGTTTTAGGAATCAGAAGAGAGATGGTTGTGATATCAAGATAATTCAATAAATTTAATCAGGTCAAACTGCAGATACATGAATACTCGATTAAACACTTATACTACAATATGACTTTACACTCTATTATCGCAGCGATGCCAGAACTATGCGCGTCCATGATGGCAGGAGCTGAAATTATATTCTTGAGAAGAACGAGTGGACATAATGTCTTAAGGCACAAAGAAAATGAAGCCATAGCAAAAGCTTAAAATATATTTAGCTTTAAAATATTAGAGTCGAATGTGTAGGAAATTATACGCATCAATAAGTAAGTACTATATCATGTTGCAGAATAACCTAACAAATTGTACGTTACATTCACATTACCAGCGGAAAACCGTACCAAGTCACCAAAGTCAGAGTATATACCCAAAAATCATAAATGAGATAATACCCAAGTTAATAATACAAATAAATCAGGGTGTAGGGTAATTATAAGAATATTCATTTCGCGAAATTCAAAGAAAAATAAGTATATGTGCGTAAGTGAGGGTTAAAACTAAAGTGCGTGTACGGAACACACCCACCCGGAACAAAAACAAGCCATATTTCTTGGAACTGTAGTGTGGACACGTCACGTCCGCCATTTTGATTTCTCATACAGACAATAGCCAGCATGTGACTGACACTGCAAATTTACCATAACACAATACCTGTAATCACAACAAATTCACTGATGTGCAGCTTTACTAAAGTTATTCACAATTTAAACTCTTAAAAGAAAAAACACAGCACTCTAGAACACAAGTTTTGTCCTATTATTAATCATTATAATTCCAGACACGAATTAGATTGTTGTTGGTCCACTATTGTTTTAGTTTAAGGGTCCAAGAAGAGTTTTAAAAGCGACAGATTCATCGTGTTTGTTAATATTATTCGTAATAAAATAGAAAAAAGTTGGCACAAAAATCAATATACAGCGGTTTTCAAAATTTATAGCGCTACTTAAAAAAGTGACATTACCGACGGCATTTAACTCCATGGTTTATGTAACCCAAAAGGTTCAATACCGCGTTGACAAATACTTCTACCCTCAGCTAACTAAATCAAATTCAAATACCCCATATCCAGTTTCCTAAGATATGCATTAGCTTAAAAAGGTTAGATCCACCTCTGAAACTTGAATTTTTTTAAGCATAACGTGATTTTTTCTTATTAACTCTGTTTGTGCATTTTTTCTAACATGCTTAAGTACAGTTTCATGTATTAGCAAGATTTGATCACATTTTTTATGGCCTCATATTTATCTTCAATTTCAATTCCTTCGTTAGATCTCTTCCTCAATAATCTGCATCAAATTTATGCACCTTCAGTATTTAATAGGGTTTGCCTTCATTGTAATGCAGTTATAGAAATGGCATTGAGTGGTTCTTTGGAAGTTTAGTAGCCATATATCGAAATTTCTATTTTATTTTTAAAACCTTCATTTATTTAGAAATCATAATACTTGAAACTGAAAGCGAGTTTGCCACCGATCTGTAAGACAATGGCAGGGCACATTGGTATAATCAGGATATTTTTAAAGAAACTCGTTGCGTTAATCTTTATATATTGGAAAAATAAATAAATACTAGTGTATATACTCTGAAAAGTCAAAATAAACTGTGAGTCCTTTAATACAAATTTAATTAAATTCTTATAGTTGAGTTAAAACTTAGTGACCCGAGTGTACAGAATAAAATGTGGTTATGAGCTGCCACTCGTACACAGGCATCATAGTTCCAGACAAAACTAAGTAAGTTATTGTACCTCTCTAGAAGCACTGTCCTACTGTTCAATTTTAACAAGGAGAATACTTACCTCGGCCTGCTTAGACCACCAGGTTTAAATCCTGGTATCACGCTGCGAGCCCGGGTTCGGGACAAGTTTCTTGGGTGAGAATTTTTTTTCGTTTCTTTTTACTCGCCTGTAAGACAAATGTCAGTAAAATTTAAAGTCCAAACGGTCCCGAACAACTAGCCATTATTATTATATTCACTTCATTAGATTAAGGCCTCTCCTGGGACATCATTACAACAACATCATTCATCATATCATTAGGGCAGCGTAATCCCGTCTTTTAGGTACCCCAACCTCAGAAGTGGGTTACATTACGCCATATCAGAAATGTCCAAATGACAACGGGTGGCACTGAATAAAAAAAATCTTTTAATTGGGTTTTATTTGTCAGTAACTAGTACTAACTGTATTTGATATGTGGAGTGAACGTGTAGAAATTCCCCACTACATAATTATATTGAAATACTCTCAAGAACGGCCCTTCAACTCATGATTGAGTGCACCTTTATTCAAACAACCGCCCAGCAGTATCATGTACATCGCGTCATAATATTAACACAAATGAACTACAACATTTCCGTAAATACATCTTCCACACTCTCCAATATCAACAGACTTCCACATTTCATGTAAACTAACTCACTGGCACTATCGAACCCGTAGGTTCATGAGCTCTCCATACATCTCTATACAAAGCTAATGTTTTCCAATCATACCCAGTATAATCAACTTCCTTTATTCTTGGCCTGCCTACTGGGTGATTATCCTTCTATAAGGAGTACTGTTTCATTTTCCATTCGTACCACATATCCTGTCCTTCGCAGTCAACAACACTTAGCTGTTCATATATCCAGTTTCCAAAACAAAAAAAAATAATGTAGCTCACTGTTATGTATGTTCTTAATTCAGGTCTCGCTGCACCCCCTTAGTATAATGCAAAGTTTCCTGATTTCTGACTACCTTCTCCTGACCACCTAACTTTCAATAAAACGACTGACTACTCCCAAGGGTGATTTATCTAATTCCGGCGTTAATATTTCTAGTGCCCCACTATTATATAAGTTAATGTCCTAGAAACATATATCTGTGTTTGAGCCTTTACCATGGATTCCCTGAAATAATCCCAACCAGGAGAACCGAATGGGGAATGTTTGACCTCCGGAAATATTTACCCCAGTGGGCACGTGTCCGCGTTGACGGTTGTATTTTTACAGTGAAAGATCGTCTCTCTTTCGACCAAGGTACTTTTTCAACTCGCTTATCGCCTTCGACCTGTCCTGCATGGGTAACCCTTTCAGCAGCTATGCTATCGCCGGCATAGCTCTCGGGGTCATTTAAGAACGCAATCCACACCACCTCGACAAGGCAAAGATGTAATGTTATGTAATATTAAAATAAGCATGTGTATATCTTTGTATACATCCTGCGATGAAACTGGTTTATTTTGTTAGCAGTCTTAACTATGTAGACAACTTGTACATGGCTCATTTGCAGACCCAAGTTTACTGTCAGAACCGTATCCTTCCAATTATTCCACATCATATTTTCAATTTTGAGAAACTCTGCTTATTCACTATATTCCAACCAAGGGCCGTTTCTTCACTGCAAACTCGACATTTTACTATTTTCTCTCTATTAATTTTCTAATCATGCCTTGTATATATATATTCTTCCCCAGGCATCTGATCTGTCTACCATTTCTTCAACAAGCAGCAGCTTCTTGGTTAGTGGCCCAGCCCCCTCTTACCACTTACATCCAATAAACATGATGCAATCTCTTTAATGCACACTGCATCTGGATGATTGCGATAGATAAGTTGATTTTTTTAAACTTGAGTAATAAAAATATAATTGAAACAAAAATATATACCTTAAAGCTATACCTGAAAGAACAAGTTTGATTCTCCCAGGAGTAGTCTATTATACAAACATATTGAACAAAATATGTGTAAATATATAAAATATTATCACAAACTCATTACACTGACACGTGTAAAACAAGTTTCTGCAGCTAAATACATCGCACATTGAAACCCAATTAATTAATTATAATTAAAACCAGTCACTTACATAATCTGGTAAATTGTAAGTCAGGCACACTCACCTGTAACACAAAAAGAGTACATTCATTAGACTCAGTACAATATCACGCAATAGTTCCAATAAATATGAAATATTACGTTTTATAAATAGTCTGTCATGTTAACCATTTTATTGGCCAGTGTATATTAGAGTGAACACCATTAATTTCAGCTTTTTGTTATAAATTAACTGTTAGAAGCCTGTATCAAATTACTGTAAAATAAACTTTTAAAAACGCATTGAGTTCCTGCAGCTATTTATGTTAAATATTTTAATTAATTCATGGGCAGATAATAATTGGGAATCTAAACAGTTGAAACTTTTTACATTTTAGAACTCAAAAATATGTTCTGAAGGATCAATTTTATAGAGTTTTGGACTTTTTATTTTTTCTCAAGAAATAAAAAGTCCTGAAAGTGTTAAGGAATTAAAAAGTTTCTTGAACATTAAAGAATGTAAGTAAAACATTTGAGATAGAAGTATAAACAATAAAAATGAATACGACTTTATTAAATGTATTGCTAGATAAAGTAGCAAGGAAGACAACGCCCTCTAAATGAAGACCGCCGGGCAATAAATCAAAGTGATGTGGGAGCTTCACTTCTATTGTTTTGCAAAACAGTCTCCAATCTTCCTGAACCAGAAGGCACCAGGCACCACTTAACAAATGGTTGTTAACCTTCAAATGTAGCGTAATGTAATTCCAATCAACTTAGTAAATTAAACAGTCTTTTGCCAAGCATTCTAGCGATTAGACATTGTAATACTACAACCCTCATCTCTGATGACGAATTCATTCTTGATTTCTTAATCCCCTTTCCTTTGTAGGGCTTACCGTTTTTAGGCCGGAAACAATAAACTATAAACTACATCCCGTCGAAAAGTATACCAAAGAAAATACATAAAATATGTATGGAATAAAAGAAAAGAGGACGTCCAAGAAGTAGGTGGATTGACGAAGTAGAGAAGGATATTAAGAACAGTGGGAAAGAGAAACTGGAAAAAGGAAACTTGAGAACATGGAAGGTGGAACGCTCATGTTAAGAAGGCCAAAGGTTACATGGACCAGTAGCGCCAGGGAGTAAGTATGTAATACAACCTTAGTTTAATTAAAACATAAAGGTTTATAAATATGAAAATCATATAAAACTGTAAGTTTTATTTTCATGTAATTAAATAGATACGGGTTTTCATCAAGTAAACGCCAAATCAATTGATTATTTAAAACCTAAAGGGATTAGTAAGTCCACCGCTGTGGTCTCGAGGTAGCGTGCTGCCTTGTCACGCAGCGGGCCCGGGTTCGATCCCCGGTCGGGGCAGTTTTTATTGGGGGTTTTCCTCACCTGTAAGACAAATGTCAGGAAAACTTTAAGGCCCAAACGGTCCCCGAAATCATATCGTCATCATCATCTTCATCACCATCCTTCACCGGTGTGGAAAGTAACGGGAAGCTACCACACCTACAATTCCCTAGTAAAGCTGCAATCATAGCATGAAAACGCTATAATTGCAGTGAAAGACCTGCCTTCGGGCAGAATTACTGTGGTGGGATTAGTAAGTATACTAAAAAAACAGAAGCTATTGAGATATATAAACATAAACAAACTTTCAACAGAAAAGAGGAAGGTTTAAGAATTAATAAAACATGTCATCTGCCCTAGAAAAGTGTCAAATAAAACTCTATTCACAAATACAGTGTCATGACATATACAATGACAACAGCAAATGGGCGAGCTACTCTATGTTTCACTCAACCAATTAGAAATTATTTACTAAAAATCATAGTTACGGTAAAATATCTCAAGTTAACAACTAGTTAGCAGTTTACTACGAAAATTTACACAACCTAAAGATGTCACCCACAGAAGATGATGAAATATCGAGAAGGCAACACCGCAAGACACGGTCTAGAATCCCGAAAAGGTATTTTAGAATACATAACGACAGCCGTGAAAGTGTTAAAAACATTAAAATCATTTACACCACCGAAAACGAATGCTGACCGGTAGTTAACGATAACGCCACGGAGACGTGTGATTGAAAATATTGCAATATTAAATATTTTTAACATCGCCAGGTACTAAATCTGAAAGACAAGGTGGAAGAACATTACAAATATTTTAATTTCAGCTTATAAAATCTCAAGCACTGAAAATTACTCATTACGTACGACGGCAATAAGTTTATTTATTTGTGTATTTGTTTTATTCTCGCTTCCTTTATAGGATGTTTAAAAGCATACACCCGCCGGGAACGAACGGTTAACGGAGCTAAGGATTCTACGGACTATAAACTTATCAATCCACTTACAATAACGTGACAAAAAAATCCTGATATAGGTATTTCGTTTAATGAAACATAAATTATGTTAATTATGAAGAATGTTAACGAGTTTCTCAAGCGGTAAGAGGAACATCACGACACGTTCTCCCCGGGAGAAATTAAAACCGGTATCAACCGTCATTATGTATCGGTAACCCATCACCAACCACACAAGAATCTTGGATACATAAAATATTACACACTTCACAGTCAATGCCAACAAATTGATAAAATTTTTACAAAATGTTTTGTTTTCAAGTAAATTGATTCACAGAAATAGTTAAATACATCATTTATATCTAGCTAGTAATTCTACCCGAGGGCAGGTTTTTCACTGCGATCACAGCATTTCATGCAATGCTTTGCAGCGTTACTAGGGAATTACAGGTGTGGTAGCTTCCCGTAGCTTTCCACACCGGTGAAGGATGATGATGATAACGCGGGATTTGTGTTGTGTGATGACGAAGGTGCGTCTGCTGTCCAATGCTATACTGATGGCACTGTATAAGGCAAGACACGCCATTTAATCATACCTTCATATTAAACAAGAAATAGCTAACAGACTAATTACGATGTTTTTACATGCTACAAATCTACGATTCGGGACCCATAACAATATTTCCTTAATCATATTTACGACATTGATAATAGATAATATCCTCCACTTAGCCCGGTATATCAGATTGAGAGGAGAGTAATAGCTACAGGAACTCAATGAATGGATTACACAATCAAAGTCTAAACCACGATCCAGGTTCACCATTTTTTATTATTTCCATAACAACTATAATAAATAATAGTTTTAAAAAACTAAAAGAACACGCTTTATTAGAAAACTAAAAAATGAAAAATAATTTTAATTTCCAATACGCTTGGGATAAAATAAAGTGGTCAACAAAAATCATCTCCAACACATATAGAATAAAATTAGAGTTATCAACAAAAAGAAAATAATTTTACCATCAAAAGCGTGGGGTGCTCTATATCAATTAGGCCTAATATATTTTATAATAAACAGATATTGGTAAAAGTAAGCTCTCTAAGAAGAAAATGTAAAAATCATAAAAATCACCCCACGCTTTTGATGGTAAAATTATTTTCTTTTTGTTGATAACTCTAATTTTATTCTATATGTGTTGGAGATGATTTTTTTGTTGACCACTTTATTTTATCCCAAGCGTATTGGAAATTAAAATTATTTTTCATTTTTTAGTTTTCTAATAAAGCGTGTTCTTTAGGTTTTTTAAAACTATTATTTATTTTTTATTTTTTAGTTTTAATATTTTACAGAATAAGATAAAAATGTAAATATATTTAAATTCGATATTATTGTAGTATGAGCTAAAAGTAATACTCTTCTATAAAAAAACCGCTCCCAGCCGGATTTGAACCAGCGACTTACGGATTACTGAAATTTTATACCACTAAGAGTTCACTGCTCTACCAACTGAGCTCTTACAACGATTGACTAAAAACTCAACAAGTCCGCAACCTATTATACCAGTTTTCATTTTTTTGATTTTTGGATGATTCTGGCCAGGATTTTAGAAACAAAATATGAGATTATTGTATTGTCACGGGTCCTCTACACGTATACAAAGTTTCAAGTTGATCCAATGTTTCTAAGTGGGTGAAATTCGCGTTAAAAGATTCCGTTACATTGATACAAAAACACGTTTTTTTGATTTTCTGATGATTATGACCAGGATTTTAGAAAATAAATATGAAATTATTGTATTGTGACAGGTTCTCTACACATATACAAAGTTTCAAGTCGATGCAATGTTTTTAAGTGGGTGAAAATCGCGTTGAAATATTCCGTTACATTGATACAAAAACACTTTTTTTGATTTTCTGATGATTATGGCCAGGATTTTAGAAACTAAATATGAAATTATTGTATTGTCACGGGTCCTCTACAAGTATACAAAGTTTCAAGTCAATCCAATGTTTCTAAGTGGGTGAAAATCGCATTGAAAGATTCCGTTACATTGATACAAAAACACTTTTTTTGATTTTATGAATATTATGGCCAGGATTTTAGAAAATAAATCTGAAATTATTGTATTGTCACGGGTCCTCTACAAGTATACAAAGTTTCAAGTCGATCCGATGATTCTAAGTGGGTGAAATTGAAAGATTCGGTTACATAGATAGATAGATAGATACAGGTCAAGCTAATATAAAGCGTGTAAAAATAACTGAAAATCCACATAAATTGTTATAGGTATAGGCCTACTTCAATTCCATTCATGGCCAGATAATAATTGGGAATCCAAACAGGATTTAAAATTAAATTGAAAGCAAGCAATCTAGAAACGAGGGATGAAAATAAACGATGTAGCTACAGAAGTTAGCCGGAAACCCGAGAAGATTTATAATAAAAAAGTACCGCAACTTATAAATCTACTGGATTTTGAAGTAATAAGTTTTACAACAGTGAGTCAGTGTCAAACTTGTGTTATGGCTGACTGATGCTGTCATAACGGTACTTTGTATCTTCACTCCTGCACCGCACCGGTTTCATTCCTGTTATGTCATTCCAGCAGACCATTACTACTTTCTAAAGAAAAATGTAGGAACCGTTTTGATATTAGGAGTAACAGTAATTATTATTTCCACAGAATTTATTTGTATATGGCTGATTTCCATCTAGAGAGCGTTTCACTCCCTATCCATTGAGAATCCTCGCTAACTTTTGGAGAAAAAGAAAATACAGCGATTAAACTTTTAATATTCCTAAGTAGCAGGTTCAGATTCAATACCTGGCTGATTCGAAGGAATTATGGAGTTAAATTTTTAATCGCTAGATTGTGATTCAGATAATCTACCTCGGAGGATTAAGGGTAATCTTCCTTCTGTCTTGCACCGATGGTCGCGGGAACCGAATTATACAATAGAGCCTCCAAGCTAAATTCAACGGTCTTTCCATTCGGGAATACCTCGCCTGTCTACTAGGTGATTCTATGAGCAAGTTCAACACCTGCCACTCGCTGACATCTGTAGAGAAATAAGCGTAACTGAGCTTCGTTGAGTAACTCTCGCAAGGGAGCAACCTTGTCCCATATGGACAATAGATTGTGCATGAGATGGCTGGATTAAATTCCAAACACCTCTGCATTAACCATTATGTTGAGAAGACATGTGGTACTGCTGATAGTGATTGGTCCGTAAGATGGGGACGCAAGTCCAGCAGTTCCTTTGATGCTTTTCGTCAGAAAAAGGCTACTTGCCGGATTAGGGTATAACTAAATCGCTGTAGGTACAGGTAGACTAGCACTTTCCTCAGGTTCCGAGATTCGTGGTTTATTAACTCGGTACAGACCGATGCATTTTAAAGAGCGTAAAAATGCTCAGTATGACTTTACCTTGGCTTGTGCCTCGTGAATAGATTTAAAGTATGTAAAAGAAGTGCCCCCCCAGGAGCTATCACCTTGACGTGGTGGGGGACTTAGACGACCCTACTGGGGAAGATTGACTTGCTGGTGGGTAAGAGGCGAGGGGAACTAAGTATAGCTCACAACGAAGGAATGGCGTCTGTATCCATATTGGGCGGCCACATCTTCGTCAAGTCTTCAACGGTCAACAGGGCGACAAGGAATAGCACAGCTAAACTTGTAGGGCTTGAAGAGCGGAAGAAGCAGCCCTCTCTTGGGGGGTGGATACCCAGAGGAGCATGTTTGGAGGCTTCCACCATCCTTGTCCTGCGAAGCGCTCGTAACGCTTCCAGGAGACATTTATCTTACTGAGAAGCTTCATGGAAATCAGCCGGAGTTGGAAGACCTAGAAGACGTTGGGCTGATGCAATATGAAGTCGGAACGGGCAATTGCCTAATCCCTGGAGTGATGATGATGTTGATGATAAAAGAAGTTCAAATAATGAAATTAACAGACGTCTGAGAAAAATTTGAGGGTCCATTCATCCCGATTTGAATTGTGACTTTAATGACGTAAGTTGTTATAGAGCGTCTTAAAGGGGAATCGGCTGAAAAGAGTAATATATATATATATATATATATATATATATATAAATTATAAACACATATTTATCTTCAAAATAGTATACGTATTTTTTGCACAATTCCACCCTGAATACCTCTTCTTCAGAGGCACTACAACTCAATAAGGGCTTTCGATTCTTACAGACATCTCTCTCCATAGAAAGCCGTTTATACTTATTGCTTATTTTACATTTGTTCATGACTTGCTACACAAAATCCAGCCATTTATTCTTAGGTCTCCCTCCTTATCTGGTTTCATGATATTGTGAACAGAATCTTTGTTTCACTTTTCTATTTTAGGCATTCTATTAATATGTCCAATCCATTTCAAACGGCCAAGCCTAATATATTGTATTTTAGACAATATCGCCCATGCTGAATTAGTTCATAAATTATTCCTCAAAAGAACTGCTCGAGAAAGGGCTATGGAATATTGAAGACTATTTAACTCATGCCACAAATGCTAGTCAATGACCAATCACATTTCAATGAATGTTGTTTTACAACCAATGACAGTCGTGTTTCACCTCGCTATTTATCAATCTCTTTATCAGCTCCCGCTTTTGTGATAAAGAAAGCTCCTCTTTTTTAATGTTCTGAACAGGTCAAAGCAATATTTTTCTCCAACAAATACATTGAATATAGCAAATAATGAAAAGATTCCTTGATTTTACTGAGTTGTTTACTAAAAAAATAAATGAATAACCCGTAATGTTGATTATGATATATAGTTTGACGTGTTTAATTATTTCTGCACTTGGTGCACTATTACAGTATTGCGATCTTATTTGGCAATAAATAATATGATCAAGTAGCAGGGAATGAACATAACCTCACACTTCTGATTTGTTTTCAAACATCGCCGTCTACCTTAAATATATAAATATTTTAAAATAACTATAGTTAAACAATAATTTGTGAGTAAACAGCTTATTTTATTCGTTAAATAGTCCTAACAAATGCCACTCTTGATTTCCAAATTCTCTTGATAAATTCACTCCTCACTTCGTGAGTCGTGAATTTATCGATAATTTAGAAATCACTCGTTGCAACACTTATGCCAATTTACTCAGTATATGTCCCGCGCCGTAGCCGAGTGGTTAAGATAGGATGCCCTGTCGCAGATATACAGGACTAGCGCTCGTTCGGGTCTCCATAGGGAATTTTCTTTTCTCATGGATTTCTGCCAGTATGAGGCCGGTGTCCACCAAGCATCATAATGAATTTGGATAGCAACAATAAATAGCGACTCCAGGTTGACAAAAACAGCTGGGGGACCCGACAAGCTGACCCCATGTCACTCCTACACTGGCTGGATATTCGTCTACCTCTGTGATTAACACGTGTGGATGTGAGGCCAGCAGCCGGATGGTAGACCAAGGGCCTTCTAGGCCTGTCGCGCCACGGAGCTAAGTTTTTTTTACTCAGTACACATATATATATGGAGAAGCTTCTGTAGGAGAATCAGTAAAACAGTTCTAAAAATAAAAATATAAAAATAGAATACCTCCTAAGTGAGGTTTTTTTCGGGGGTTTTCTTCACCTATAAGACAAATTTTAGGAAGCTTAGGGCCAACAGTACCCGAAAATCATCCGGCCATCATCGTCATCCTTATCATTATCACCATCAACCCTTCCCCGGTGTGGAAAGCAACGGGAAGCTATCACACCTATAATTCCCTACTAAAGCTGCAAAGCATAGCGTGAAAATGCTATGATTGTTATGAAAGACCTGCCCTCGGGCAGAATTACTATTGATGGACCTCGAATTAAAAAAATTATCATAATTTGTTTTCCATATATTACAGGTACAACAATACAAGTGTTAGCACAGATTTTTATAAATAACCACTACTTGCAATTAAAATGTATCATTCATAGGAGATGAGAAAACGTCATACGTATGTAAATGCCAAATATATGATGGCCAAATTAAATTTATTTAAGAATTATATAGGTATGTATGAATTGATAAAAATATATTTAAAAATACCTGTACATTATTAAAAACTAAATATGTCTTTATTTAAGACAAAAAAATTGATAACGTCATTATTTAGAATCAAATATTTAATTTTCAGATTAGCAATTACTTTATAAAGCTTTTAAATTATGAATTATTATATTGTTCTCAGTCTTCAACTATTAGTTGTATAATTTTTAAAGAGGCCTTTCGTAAGCAATATTTCATCTTCAATTTATAGACTATTGTTAATAATGGTTTTGTAAAGAGAACATACCCAGTGACCAAAGTCATCTTTACAAAATCATTATTTACAATAGTCAATAAACAGAAGATCATTGCTTTCGAAAGGCCTCTTTAAAATTATATAGATAATAATTGACGAAGACTGAGAACAAGGTAATAATTTATAATTTAAAAGCCATATATAGTGAAAAATCTCAACGGAGATTCTAAATGTGTTTAAAAATCATGATAACAATTATATTTTACCCATATTCATAACTGACTCCCATTGAATAAAGCAAACAAAGAATCGCAACTTACATAATTCTGGCCATGCACTTTGTGTGTAGAAATAAAATGGCGAAGGAATACGAGAGATATAAAGCACAAAATCGACATAAAAAGAAGTGTGATTAAACCGCAGACAATTTTGTGGCTATGTATCCGGTGAAGAGGAATGTTATCAGCTTATAAAGTGGGTGGTTAGAAAACTAGTGGCCTTCAAACTCATAGCGGCGAACATCAATAACAAAGGAGAAAAAAATATGCCATGTGTTTAAAAACAATCTTAACATTTAACTAGAATTATTCCAACTAGCTAATACCCGGCTTGCACTGCTACGCCTAAATAAATGAAAATTAATGTGCTTTTATGTTTAGTTGAATAAGTAAAAGGAAACATATATACAAGTACACATTTATATTTGTTTAGATACCCCGTGCTGATTACCCGGCGTTGCCCAGGAATGGACTTATCCCAATTTTTTACATAAATGAGCTAAAATACGCAAATTAACGTGTTTTATGTTTAGTTAGATAAGTGAGAGGACACATATATGTCGTAATTATTTTTAAATACTCCGTGCTATTTACCCGGCGTTGTCCCGGAATCTACTCATCCCGATCTTCTTGGCATAAATGAGCCAAAAGACAAAATTAGTTATTGTGAGTTATCCGTAAAAGAATACCCGCCATGTGCTGCTATGCTTGCACAAGAATCTACATACTTGTCTCGATCTTCTTGGAATCAATGAAAGATAAAAATGGTTATTGTGAGTTATCCGTAAGAGATAAACATATGCTGTCGCGGACTTTTTTGTAGAGCTTTTTTGAGATATTCAACTCCGTGTAGATTAAATATCGGCCGCAGTGGACTAGTGGTTATGCTCCTTGCCTCTGGTCCCGAGGGTCGCGGGTCGATTGATTTTTTAGGATGGAAAAATCTAATGGGCAAGTCCTCCGGGAGGGACTTTAAGCCGTGGGTCCCGAGTCTGAAGATTTCAGGCTCGTAAAAGATCCTTAAGCCTGAATGAAAAGGCCTCTAAGCAAAATTTACCGAATTTTTCCGTCCTAGTACTACCTTGGTTTCCTAGATGTCAGTATGAAGCGGAACGCTGACCATGGACCACTCAAATGACATCTGTACGTAAACAAGTGTAACAAAATTAGTATGGTTTAAATTCTTTACTGTAGGGGGAGAGCGCCTAAATCTCTGTTAAGGGAAACATGGCTTACAAGATACAAGAAGACATTACATTTGTGTATTTGTTATGGTTTAGGCAGCGTAAGCTATTTAATCGTCCAAACAGCTACATTTTCACGTTTTCCACTATAAAGAGCGATTTTTAAGGGTGTAGGAATTGAGTATCACAACTCTCTTATAGCCTATGTTCATCCCGGGAATCTTCTGAACATTTTGCAAAAAGCCCCATCACAATCGGATCCTTGGGACTGCGAGCAGTGTATAAGATACATCTTGAAGTGGGTTGCTAGCCCGTTTTCATGGCGGGTTTATTATTCGGGGTTTCCTCCCTAGGCTGATCGTCTTCACCCAGCTCCAGAGCTCAGCCTGCCCCGTTTTATTTCGGAGTTGTCTCTCCTAGATGGGTTGTCTTGCAGGACTAACCCATCTGCCCGTTTGTCAATCTACAAGGCAGTAGATGTAGAGTTGCCTCTTCCGTCAGGTACACCGTACCGAAGGACTCTTTCTCCGCTGTATCTGCCGTTGAGGTCTTCACCGTAACCCTGGCAAGGGGCCTTCACAAGGTACTAAGGGAGAAGAACAAGAGGAAGACCAGCCAAGAGATGGATAGACAGTGAATGCACATCCAGTACGTCTTCCTCCGAGGAGTGATTTTGGAAATAAACAGGATGAAAATCCTACAAATTAAGTTTAAGAAGAAGAAGAAGAAGACAATCGGATCAACGGTATGGCCGCGCATATAGTACGAACAAACAAACATTATTTTTTATATATTAAGATAATAACCAAATCAACACAATCCACGGAGAAAATAAGTAAGTCCTGAGCAATTACTATTCCCAATAAGTCACAAACCGCGCGGACATAAGCTGTCCACACATCTATATTCTAAGCTAATGTTTTTCAATCATCCCCTTATAATCTGCTTCTCTCAAATCATGGTTAATGTTATTCTCCCACCTCATTCTTGGTCTACAAATGGGCGTTTTTCCTCTGGGTTCCCTACAAAAAGTTTCCATGCTCCTCTTTCATTTCCTATCCATAACCATGCCCTGCCCATCGTTATGCTGAATAGATTATTTAATGATATATGCTATAATAAAAATTGTAAAGTTTTCACTATTGCCTGATTTTGAAGATGTATCAACAAAATTTCGAGTAAGTTGTTTTTTACTAATTAACTAACTGGGGCTATCCGCTCTCCACCTCTTGTTTAAAATTGAAACTATTATTATTATTATTATTATTATTATTATTATTATTATTATTATTGACTAATATGCAGAGTTAATGTTTTAAAAATGTTTATAGCAAATCGATATCCAGTTTATTCATATAATTACTGTCATCTGTATTATGAAAAATAAAGTCCTTTGAAAAAAATAGCGAATACCAAACAAACGTAGGTTAGATATTCAGGTTGTTCTCATGAAAATATTTGTTATACATTTTATAGATATTCGTCCATCCTACCTACACACTGAAAATGATCAAATATATAACTAACTAAAGTTACTGGCACCAATAAGCTCTCCGCACATTCCTATCCTGAGCTAATAATTTTCAATCGTCCTCTGTATATATTTACTTCCCTCAAATCATGGATAATGTTATTCCCCAACTTCATTCTTGGTCTATCAACTGGGCGTTTTCCCTCTGGCTTACCTACAAGAAGCTTCCATGCACGCCATTTATACCCCATTCGTGCCACATGTCCTGGCCATCGCAGTCTACTAGACTTAACTGTTCATATTATATCTGGCTTCTTATAAGATCGTGTAGCTCACTGTTACGCAGTCTTCTCACCGTAGCCGAGAGGTTTAAGGCAAGGTGCCTTGGTGCAGAGCTACGAGGTTTCCGCTGATTCGAGTCCCCACGGGGAAGACTTTCTCATAGAATTTCGGTGAACATGGGACCGGTGACCACCCAGCATTGTGAGGAATTCGGAAAGCTACAACTAATAACTGCTCCAGTGTGAGAAAACCAGATATAACGGCTGGGGGATCCGAAATGCTGATCGCATGTCACACCTACACTGACAGGATGTTAGTCTACATTTGTGATTAACACATGCAGATGTGAAGCCAGCAATCTGCAGCTAGGCCAAGGGTTTTATAGGCCTGCCGCGATATGGAGATTTTTTATGGACTATTTAACTCATGTCGCAAATGGTAGTCAATGACCAATCACGTTTCAATGAATTCTGTTTTACACCAATGACAGTCGTGTTTCACCTCGCTCTTTATCGATTTCTCTTTATCAGCTCCTGCTTTTGTGATAAAGAAAGCTCCTCCTTTTTTAATATTCTGAACAGGTTAGACCATTATTTTTCTCCACCAAATACATTGAACATAGCAAATAATGAATAGATTCAATGATTTTACCGAGTTGTTTATTCAACATATAAATGATTAACCTATAATTTTTATTATAATAGTTTGATGTGTTCCATTATTTCTCCACTAGAGTGCATTCTTTACAATATTGCGATCCTATTTGGCAATAAATAATATGATCGAGTTGCAGTGAATATACGTAACCTCACATTTCTAATTTGTTTTCAAACATCGCCGTTTACATTAACTATATACATATTTTAAAACACCGGGAACTATATTCAAATAATTATTTTTTAGTAAAGAGCTTAATTTTATTCGTTAAATAGTTCTAACAGATGCCACTCTTGATTTCCAAATTATCTAGATAAATTGGAAATCACCCATGGAATTACTTATGATAAATGTTTCTTCAACAGTCTCAATTTACCTCTTATTAAAAATCCACTCACTTTAGAGTCACAGTAACTAGAGTCTGATCTGCCTAATTTACCCTCAATAACAATAGCACATTAACATTTTTCCATCATTACATGATTTTCAAATTACACAAAGAATCAACTCCTTTCAAATGTCACTTAGTAGATTTCAGAACGTCTCATAACATATTCCAATTTATAGGACTGTTCAGAAAGAATGAACAGACTTCAAACATTTATTTCTACCAAACTACAAAAAATAGAAACACAATTCCAACGTTCCAGGAAAGAGAAAAGTTTTAAGTTGCGATCACGGCCGCATTGGCGCTGTTGCTTCTCATGTTGATTGTATCAAAATGGCGACGCAATAGGACGTTGTATTGAAAGAGGAGCAAACAATTAACTTCATACCAACCCTAACCCATGTAATTTTTATCTGTGGGAATACGTAAAAATCGTGTTTTTATCTCTCCTATGCTCGAGACTCTCGAAAATCTGCGACATCGAATTGTTGAAGCTGTGAATTCGATAACTAGAGAACAGCTGATTCGTGTGTGGCAAGAAATGAGCCACTGTTTTGATATTTGTCATGTAACACATGGTGCTCATATTGAATGCATAAAATAGTGAAATTTCGAATTTTCTCTTTCCAGGAACGTTGGAATTGTGTTTATATTTTTTGTGTTTGGAAGAAATAAGTGTTTGAAGTCTGTTTCTTCTTTCTGAATAGCCATGTATATTAATCTACTGTCATACTCCTCCACATGTAATTTCAATCTCCGTCAATTTATATTTACTTGCATTATATTTTTAATGTTTCACACATAACTTCCACCTATTTATCTTCAGAGAACAGTCCGTAGTTTAGCATTGCTTCCTATATGGAAGATAGCTCCATCGAGTAAATACTAGTGATTACTCACATAATATGTTAAGGGAAAGCAGCCATGCTGGTTAGAGAAAATGTCGTGGTGGCAATCATAACACGCACTGTATCCGTACACCATTCAATATTAAGGCCGCATTGACGTTCTATTCTTGCAATCAAACAGTACTAAATGAATATAATGTCTTCCAGAAACATGATTGCATTTTCTATTAAAGAAAGTAATATTTCGCCGTAACATAAACGGATGTTTTATATTTAGGAGTAGTTGTTTACATATAGCAAATAGTAATACCCAACTCTCGAAATGAAAGGGTAAAAGTGTTCCCGGGGATTCATAGGGTAACACAAAAGTTACAAACTTATATATACACTGTTATAAACTTATACAAATTTGACGTATTTATGGTAATATAATCAGCCTAAAATTAGTCTATAAGCTAAATCGAAAATGAAAATTATTATAACTGCTACTTTTTTGGACTTTATATTGAAGAGAGGAGATACACATGGTTTCCAGTATTGCCTTGAATTATATAAACTTAAATTTCAAATTTTTATGACGGGACACTTTTATAAAACGACTCCCTTTCTCTCTCTCTCTCTCTCTCTCTCTCTCTCTCTCTCTTTGCCTGTTGATTTAACTTTTCCCCTAGTACGTATTTTTATGCGTTTTACACTTCCCGGTCAATACAGGAGCACAGCCCATCAGGAGAAAACTTTAACTCTACATAACTTGCATACTGTTTGATCCGACAAAGACATGGTGTCCCCCCCAAGGTGATAAATTGAAGTCGTGGCCATCTCCGAGACAACATAAGCATATATATCAGAAACTATATCCATTCACAATTTCATGCTAAACAAAGCTAATATATGCGCAATTATGGCGATGGTTCTGGGTTTGCTTGGGTCTTAACGTTTCCTGAATTTTGTTTTAAAGTGATGGAAGACTCTAAAAACCTCCCCAAAAACATGTCTCGAACAGGCATTGAACCCAGGTCCACTGCATACGAGGCAACAAACGTATTTATTTTATTTAACGACGCTCTTTAACGGCCAAGATTTTAATTCAAATATGGGCATGAAGGGTCCAACAAATTTTGTTCAAAAGCGTATTTTTTTTTCAGGATTGAGGTTATTTTATGTGTCATAAATCTACAGTACGGGACCCATGGTTTTAGTCTATACCGAAGGATATAATAATCAGGATATTTACATCCTGAAAATTCATCGATCCCAGCCGGGAATTTTAGAACCACAGACAAGCATGATAATGATTACTCCACGAGGATAGACACAACGACGTTTATTTTGTGAAGAGAAACAAACAAAAATCTGCATAAGTGCCCCAAGACACAGATTACAGAGTGATTGTGCTACAGAGATATAGAACACTTGTTATAGGAGGTGCGTTGTGCCAGAAACACCGTTAACACAATGCTGTGCTCATGGGACTGTAGTCAGATTAGATTTAGAATTAGGATTAATCTCCATAGCTTCAATTAATGTGAAATTAACAAAAACAGTACCAAAACTTATATTCCTCTCTTTTCCTAGGAAGATAAGCTAACTTAACAGAAATTAATTAAATGTTAATATAATCGGATTTTTACAAGTGCTAATAGAATACAAATAAGGCAATTATTATAGTATGTCCAATTGGTCATATAAAAATGAAGAAATGGAAGACTTGCATCGTAATGGAGGGAAGGTACTGATCTACAGGGCAATTGGAGAAGATAAATCGAATGACTTTATGCGGTATGCTCTATCTATGAGCTATACGGTTGCGTCTTATGTAATTTTTAAAAATCTATCAATTATCATCATCATCAATCACGGATTAAGCCCATGTGGCTTGTTCGGTCTCATAGATTCTCATTCATAAATCTGAATCCATCTTTTATTCGGTCAACAACATTCCTGTCTGCTTTTGGTTTGCAATGAAGTATAATTTTTGGTTGAACATGTTCTTTCCAGTATTTCTATTTTATTTATTTATTTTATTTAAAACTTTAAAAATATTTAGCTCATTTCTAATATTATTACTTCTTCTTTTATCTAGAATTTGCAGACGACCAAGTTATAATAATATATAGCTCAGAAGATGGTGTACAGAAAACACTTTCAATTTATTATTATTACTATTATTATTATTATTATTATTAGGCCCCTCTTATTATTATTATTATTATTCTGATCATCCCTCAGTTTTGTGAATCAGAATCACATAGGCCTATTAAAATTCCGAAAAAAAGCTGTATTGGTAAAAAATTAGGTATCAGCTGGTTATTTCCTATTTGGCACAGTAATAACTATCTCTGAGCTGTACTGTTACGTCTTGTGTAATGTTCTGAAATTCTATTCATTATTACTCTTGTTTGTTAATATGATTCCTAAAACACTGATTTTAACAACAGCGTCGCCCTTAATTTCATCATTACATTTTCAAATCACGAAACTTCTTGACTGCTAGTTTCTTTTCACAAAAATGGAAGCTCTAGTTCTAAGAACTGTATTAATAAAAAGTGGAAAGTTATGATTTTGTGAAGTTTTTTTCTTTCTTTCATTTTTTAGTGTTTCCAGCCAGATAAAATTCTGGATTCATTATAATTTACTGGCCTCTTGATTTATTTACAACTACAACGTAAAAACATGGAGTCAACACATGTTTACTTCAAAAGCTGTAACAGCAAGGAGACTTTGGAATAAAAATAATCTGCAAGTTATAGCTACTGTTTTCAATTAAAGTAAATTTATTTGCTGTTGGAGACGTTTGTTTCTGGTAGACGCAGACATTTGCAATAAATAGAAACAGTCATCTTTATGTTTTGTCAAACTGTTTGTGACTTTGCATTTTGAATACGAGGTATGTGATTTAAAAATTAAATTATATTAACTAAACAATGGAATAAACTACAAGAGACTTAGTATTATTATTACTACTATTATTATTGATGCAAATTTAATAAAATTATTAAAACAAATCTTTTTTTTTTTTAGCAAATTTCGAAGGAATCAAGCTAATGAGATTGTTCTTGTGAAAATATTTTTGAAAAAATTGTACAGATCTTCACCGACCCTATATCTATATAATACATCTCCATGACCAAAATTATATATAGGTATATATATATATATGGGTGTGTGTGTGTGTGTGTTGTGTGCGCGCATCATTTACCCTCTAGCGACCGTAATTTTAATTTCATCTAAACCAAACTTTTTTTTTTCCAATGCCCCAGGTTGCCCTTTCGACATTAGGCTGCCCCGATATTGACAACTACCTCGAGACCACAGCGGTGAAACCAAACTTAACATATGTCAATTAATTAAAAATGTAAGATCAAGTTCACCCAAAACGAAAATTAAAAATTCGCTCTCTTGGTTGCAATTTTCGATGTTTCACAATGAAATTCAGTAGGCCTATATACTATTAAAATAACCCTATAAAGGCATGTTCTAAAAAATCAGCGAAATCCGACTGTTAGAAGTATGGGTTTACCGGATCCTCGAAATTAAAGATATGGACTCTAACAACCGCCACGTTTGGTTCGTCACAATGTATATAATACAATTCCTAAATTGGCTATGTATCATATATGATACATTAGTTTAATTTAATAAATAAATAAAAATAATTAATATTTTAACAAAGTAACGGGAAAATGAATAGGTAATATTATTGAATTAAATTAATATTAAGAAGCTAAAGCTGTTACTATGATTGAAATAAGTATATTAAAGTACACAACTAAATTATTGTAATCAAATGGTAAAGAGAAAAATTTATGCCTGAACCGGGAATCGAACCCCGAACCTTCAGCTTTCCGTGCTGATGCTCTAACCATTGAGCTAATCCAGGCTTCCTTCCCATCCAAGCATAAATCCTTCCTTTACCTTACTGTCTTGGTCCCACATTCAAATGCTATGAATCATCATTCACAAATACACAATGAATGGCTTCTACCTGAAGAAGACATTAAGGGACTCCACATAGCTATAGCATTATTTATTAAATTAATATTAAGAAGCTAAAGCTGTTACTATGATTGAAATAAGTATATTAAAGTACACAACTAAATTATTGTAATCAAATGGTAAAGAGAAAAATTTATGCCTGAACTAAAATTTTTCTCTTTACCATTTGATTACAATAATTTAGTTGTGTACTTTAATATACTTATTTCAATCATAGTAACAGCTTTAGCTTCTTAATATTAATTTAATAAATAATGCTATAGCTATGTGGAGTCCCTTAATGTCTTCTTCAGGTAGAAGCCATTCATTGTGTATTTGTGAATGATGATTCATAGCATTTGAATGTGGGACCAAGACAGTAAGGTAAAGGAAGGATTTATGCTTGGATGGGAAGGAAGCCTGGATTAGCTCAATGGTTAGAGCATCAGCACGGAAAGCCGAAGGTTCGGGGTTCGATTCCCGGTTCAGGCATAAATTTTTCTCTTTACCATTTGATTACAATAATTTAGTTGTGTACTTTAATATACTTATTTCAATCATAGTAACAGCTTTAGCTTCTTAATATTAATTTAATAAATAATGCTATAGCTATGTGGAGTCCCTTAATGTCTTCTTCCGGTAGAAGCCATTCATTGTGTATTTGTGAATGATGATTCATAGCATTTGAATGTGGGACCAAGACAGTAAGGTAAAGGAAGGATTTATGCTTGGATGGGAAGGAAGCCTGGATTAGCTCAATGGTTAGAGCATCAGCACGGAAAGCTGAAGGTTCGGGGTCCGATTCCCGGTTCAGGCATAAATTTTTCTCTTTACCATTTGATTACAATATTATTGAAATTGGTGTCAAATTATACAACAATATGCGAAGAGGTAATAACTAATAACTTACGATTAAGCATGAATTGTTTTTATTGCAGTTCGACACTTTTAATTAAGCTGGCTCAGAAATTGAGTTTATCTAATTTAACAACATAAATATATTTCCGTAAACCAGCAACATGGGACAAAAAATTCGACTGCCTGAGGAATTCGCTTAGTTACGCAGTTTCTGCGTGACGGACTTTTTTGTTTATTTTTATTTCTCACTATCTCAGGATATTGCATTAGAAGATGAGTCCCGTATTTCACAGAGATTGTCATGTCACGATTTTCCTTTCAGAAGATCCTTGAATCGAATCTCGAGGTTATAAAACAGCACGAATGCCAGCATGCAACAAAATTATTAATAGGGGACAATGCATTAGCAAATATAGAAAGTAATATTTTAAGATATGCGTCATAACTAGGGCCAGCAAGTTCATGCATTTGCATATATTTTTTCATCGGATGTAATTAATTGCTGATAATCTTGACGAATAATCAACACTTAAGTTTATTAACTAAATTCCATGTAGCATGATACAATTTTAACGTATTATGGCATTATATATATTAGACACGTTTCACAATTCAATGTGCATCTTCATGTGCCCATTTTTTTCATCGATCCAACTAGCAAATGCAGTCTTTTTTTTTTATCAAAATATTTCATGAACTTTGTATAAATTGTGACATATATCTTAAGACATTTAAACTAATTAAAGCTTATTAATACCACACAAATGAACAAAGTTTCAATTTTTAAAATAGAAATAATTTTACCATCGCTGCAGTGTATCAAAATCGACTTTACAACTATACAAGCTTTTAGAATTTATTTGAAACAATTTGTGTCATTTTAAAGTAAAGCACATTAAGTTGTTGGTCGCGTAGTGCCGTAGTACCATATTCGGGCACCAAGAAGCGCTAGAGTAATTCCAGTCAAAATGGCGACTTTCACAGGTGCGCATCGTTGTTAATGCATCTTTATCTTCTAGTTTGATCCACAGCAGAATGTAACTTTCGTACTCTGTACTGTATAGATTCTCTAAGTAGGCCTACAATTTACTCTTGTTACAAAATTTTAGTTGAGACCGGTTGTTCTGTACGACGTGACACCCGCGAACTTGTAATGATGTTTTAACGAGTCAGGTAGCGCTCACTAGTCTCACCGTTTCGTTGATTTTCATGGAGGGTGGGAAAAGACAAAGTGTCGTGAAGCCACAGAAGAAGAAGAAATATAATTATAGTACTGGATTTTTTAATATATATTAAGCATATTTGCATTCATATTTAAGAGTTTTGATGGCATGGATTTCCCGACATTAGTCATAACTTCAACACTCGGTTTTATAATGTTTCAAATGTTTAAACATAAGGAAGGAGTCCAAAGAAAATGAGGCATATGTCAACTATCTAGTGGCTTCTGAATTTGGCGTAGGGTGAAATCAGTACAATTTAATAGGACTACCGTAACTAGTAACTTCTAGCAGACAAAATTGATTTCGGTGGATGTGCCTCTTTTCCACTGGGAACCTCAATATTATGTCTTTCATTGATAACAGACCAATACATTTACAAACGGCAGTATAAAATTTATCACTACAAGGAACCCAAGAACTTTAAATTACACTGAGCAATAAACAAACTTTTTTGTCTCAGAAAGAAAAATATGTGATTCTGATAGTATTTTTCTCTCTCCTGAATTCAAATATATCGTTTTTTTTTTTTCTCCATCAAGCAAGGTTTCCGAGAGACAGGCATTTATAATTTCAAACACTATAATATTTTCTACATTCGTAACTACACAATATTCGAACATTCGGACTCACCTAGAAGGTCAGAAATTATGATTTTCTGCTATATTTCGCCTGTGCAGCATCCCTCTTGATTGTCCAACAATAATCGGCCAGCATATTAGGATTCCATTTGCCTTGATATCTTTTCCATAGCTGAAAGCATTTGAGTTAGCTCATATGGTTTTATTTTACAATGGGCAAATGGACGAAAAAAACCTTTATTAAAAAATAATTATTTAAATCCATTAATTGAAATTGAAATAAAAAACTGTGGTTGATGGAGAAATTCCGAATACATATTTGAAAACACGATAAAAAAACTGCATTAAGTACAACTATTGGTACTCTTGAGACAAAAATCATGTTGACCAGTGCAATTAAGAGAGATGTTGAAAAAAACGAGAAAAAAACTATAATACTGTATATTGTATAACCAAGCGAATATTGTAAATTGCATGCAAAAATATTTAGTATCCTGTTGGAGTTCGGAATTCCTAAAAAGTTAGTTAGACTTATACGAATGTGTCTAAATGACACAAAGAGTAGGGTGAGTGTAGCCAAACAGTTTTCGGACACTTTTGAAATCCAGAATGGGTTGAAGCAAGGAGAGGCACTATCTCCTCTAATATTTAATTTTGTACTAGAGCATGCCATCAAATCTTTAGAGAAGGAGGAAGGCTTACAACTCAAAGGTATTAATAAGCTGTTAGTTTATGCTGATGATGTAGTACTATTGGCCAATAGCGAGGAGATACTGAAGGACAACACGCACACACTATTGAGTAACACAAAAAAATTAGGATTGGAAGTAAATATCAATAAAACTAAACATATGGTTACATGTAGAAATACATTATATAATGCAAATGGACAGCTAATGACAAATGAGGGAAATTTTGAGGAAGTGGCTGAATTCAAATACTCAGGAACAATAATTACAAATAGGAATGAGATCCACAAAGAAATTAAACATAGGCTCAATTCTGGAAATGCGTGCTATTATGCATTGCAGAGACTCTTGATGTCCCAACTCCTTTCCAAAAAACGTTAAACTGAAAATATATAAAACTATTATTCTACCAGTTCTATTATATGGGTGCAAAACAAGGACTCTTACTTTAAGGGAGGAAAGGAGATTACAGGCATTTGAGAATAAAGTACTTAGGAAAATGTTTGGACCAAAGAGAGATGAACAGACAGGCGAATGGAAAAGACTACATAACAATGAACTACATGGTCTTTATGGGAAGCCGGATATAATAAGAACACTTAAGTCCCGTAGACTGCGATGGGCAGGACATGTTGCACGTATGGGGAATGAAAGACTTGCATGGAAGCTTCTTGTAGGAAAGCCAGAGGGAAAACGCCCAGTTGGTAGACCAAGAATGAGGTGGGAGAATAACATTAACTATGATTTGAGGGAAGTAGATTAAACAGGAGATGATTGGAAAGGATTAACTCAGGATACGGATGTATGGAGAGATTATGTCCGTGCGGTCATGAACCTACGGGTTCGATAGTGCTAGTCAGTAAGTATACAAAAATATTTGAATGATGAAAGCATTAACTCCTAATACCCCAAAGACCTATTAAGGAGTGTAAATGAGATTGATTGCATTATCTTTACCATACCATAACGGTATAATTAAAGTTAGACTGACTATTTAACTCATGTCCCAAATGGGACTCAATGGCCAATCACGTTTCAATGATTTCTGTTTTACAACCAATCAGAGTCGTGTTTCACGAAATATTTATCAGTGTTATAATTACCATATTAAAGAAGGCTCTTCCTTTTTAATATTCTGAACAGGTCTGACAATTATTTTGCAGTGACTAAGCCTGTGAGAAATACGGCTACCAGATTGTATATACAGTGCATGAATGTCAACACATGCCGCATGCGGGAGTTAATATAAAAACATTTGTAGCAATTGATTATACCATCGAAAAAAGAAACCACTGTTTGCACTTTCTTATATGTATTTTTTCCCACGTAACAATCCAGAAAAATTGATATTTACATCATACGACATCAGAAATGAATTAATATACAGTTTGATGTGTTTCATTTTTTCTCCACTAGAGAGCATTCTTACAATATTGCGTTCCTTTGGCAATAAATAGTATGATCTGGTTGCAGCGATAAAAGAAGCAGATGAAGCGTACCTATCGCTTCTCGTTTGTTTTCAAACATCGCCGTTTACATTAAATATATAAATATTTTAAAATAACTATAGTTAAATAATGATTTGTGAGTAAACAGCTTAATTTTATTAGTTAAATAGTCCTAACAAATGCCACTCTTGATTTCCAAATTCTCTAGATAAATTCACTCCTCACTTCGTGAGTCCTGGATTTATCGATAATTTGGAAATCACTCGTGGCATTACTTATGATAATGCTCCAGTATATGAAAACTTCTACAAAATTTACAAAAAGTACTGATGTCAATACATAAATAATTTTGGTATCCTTGTGTTTGTTGTGATCGTTGATAAAAGTTATTTTTTTTGGTTCCATGATGCTAAACATATTATATAAATGTAGAGAAAAAATACAAATAAATCGCATGAAGACACAAAGAGAAAACAGAATAGGTAAGAGAGGAGAATCTTAAGCTTGCAGTGAAATACCTACCCTTGGGCAGAAAACTACAAATTAATTTACTTATATAAAGTTAGGTTTTTGAACTTGAAACCTTATTTAATGGATAGTGAACTTTAGTAACTTACAGGAACACTGGCGTGCATAATAACTTTAAAGTAGCAACCTTTGACTAGCAGAATGAAATTTAGATCTTTTTGCCGGAAAGAGTAATTTCTACGATCAGTTTTTAAGCTAACATAAGTCTGCTATATTCAAAGACTACATGTAAAACAGAATTTTTAAAAAATTGACAAGGGCAGATTTCGCTGAATACTCTAAGTTTTAAAATCAAAGATTCGAACGTTAATTACAAATCACAAAATTTCCGAATTACTTTTAATTGATAAATCGCGATGCTCCAAAAATGAATTAATATAACGTACAATAATTTAGAATAATCGTGAATTTTGTTGGAAATTATACTTGATAGGCGTTCAATATATATATATATATATATATATATATATATATATTTTAAATTCACAATATAATTTTATTGTATGAGATTCGTACATCTGGTTTAAAATGCACTGTTAGTTTACAGCATAGGTCTACTAACTTTTTTGCCTAGTAGACCACGTGCTCATATTGGTCACAACCTGCTCAAATGGAAGTCTGCCAATGCCTGGAGAGAATATGATAAATGTCATAAGAAAACCCGGTGGCATTGGTGTGTGTGTGTGTGTATATATATGAGAATACTAGATATATAAGAAAAATGTATGTTCGTGTTGGAATACTTGAGTGGCTCAGATGGTTAGAGCGCTAAACGTACAGAATTTAGAGACTCAGGTTCAAATCCCGACTCATGCATTCATTTTTCTTTCATATTATATATATATATATATATATATAATCTCAATAGCTACATTCCTTCGGGAATTCGCTAAAAACGTAATACTGTTAATTCAGTAATTAATAAAATCTTCACACAAATTTGTAATCCACATAATAATCTAAATTCAATGCCCACTACGCCTGCAAACCTTTGAATAGTAAGTAATTTACAGAACTTTCTATATAGTTACACTGTCCCATTTCTTCGTTACCGAAAATACAAAAGATAAAAGTGACATTTATCAAAACATAAAGCGATGACACAGTTTTTTAAAAATAAAATACGGTAAATTGGGTCAAACAAAACAATGGAACAATTTCATCTCAAAGTATGGATAAGGTTTCTTCAAAATATACTTCATATTTTGTCTTTATTCTAAATTCCCTTCCTATTTCCAACAACCTTCCTCTTCACTTCCATTAAGACAATATCTGCAATGTTCTTTCAGTCAACTTATCTCTCTCTTGCACTTTCCCCTTCACATGGTGTTTTCTCATTTCTCTGAGAGCTCCTGATACTCTGGCAGAGCTCAGATTTAAGTGGCTGTTCTTTATATAAAAACGCTTTTCCACTTTACCACAAAATTGCACACACTATCTCCGCAACAAAAGACTGACGATATGGTTATTCCTTTATTTCTGCACAAGGACAAGTGAACTGCACTGTGACGTCTCTTTCTTACAGATGTTTATCGCAACAAGAAAAACAACATAAAGCCGTCAACACTTCCTTTTTATTTTCATATAAATAATAAGTTTTTACTTGGAGTTAATTAATTTACACATATTTTGCTTAAATGTATTTCAAAATACCGAGCGAGTTCAGACGGGATAGATTGAAATCTTATTTGGGAAGTACATCATGATTTAATGTTTTTTGTCAGGCATCAAGGCAAATAGTAATTTGAAACTTCATTATGCTCAACTCTTTTTAATATATATTGACAAAGTTGTGGCAGAAAGGCAACAACAATTGCAGATACATTTTAAATTAGGGAGATGGGCATTAAATACGGTAATATTTGCGGATGATCAGTTATAATAGCATTAACAGAAACTTATTTAATTTGAAAATATCAATAAAGAAATCTAAAGTCATGGCAATTTTTGATAAATTAGTTGTAGGGTCAAAGAGTATAATGAATGGGAAAGTAGTCGAACAAGTTAAAAGTTTTAATTATTTAGGCTGTAAGGTATCCTATAGTTATGATGAAAATTTACAAAATACATTTTATAAATTTCAACAGATGTGCGGAACCATACAAAGAACACTGAAAGATAAAGTTAGAAGGATACGAAGATGAAGCTTTACAAGTCATTGGCTGTACCAATGCTTATGTACAGTGGCGAAAACTGGGCACTAAATATAAGTGAGAAACGAAAAATAGAAACTGCCGAGATGAGATTCTTAAGAAAACAGCAGGGTACACATTAAGACATGAAAAAATAAATTAATCAGACATATAAATATATAGACATACAGGACATCACGATATTGGACGTCCAAGGAGAAGATGGATAGATGATTTGGTTCCTGTGTGAGCGGAATGAATCTAAAAATGCACCATGTAGAAGAAGAAGGAGAAATAATATCATCATCCCCTCCCCCTCTCTCTCTCTCTCTCTCTAGTTTAACTTCTCTTTGTATAGACATCTTCATAAAGTCCGCGACTTAAAACGAGCTGCCTGAAATACGTACATGATGTACCTGAAGAGTATTATCAACTTCTGTATACAAGACGATACCGGTAGCGGCTCTTATGCTCGCCTCTGGATCTTTAGTTCGCAAATTAGGCCGGGATCTATGACATTTTTTCTAATTACCTAAATAATAGACCCCAGGGATTCATGCCCGCACGATCATAACTCTCCATACATCCCTATCCTGAGCAAATGAATTTCAACCATTCCCTATATAACTCACCTCCCTGAAACCATGATTAATGTTATTCTCCAATTTCATTATTGTAGGGCGTTGTCCTCTAGCTTTCCATCCTCTCTTTAATTCCTCATTTGTACCACATGTCCTGCAATCGCAATCTACGAGGTTTAACTGTTTCCATTAAAACTGGTTTCCCATAAAGACCATGTATCAAAATGTTTGTTTTTTTTTAAATCCCGTGTCTGTTCGTCTCACTTTGGTACCAACATTTTCCCAAGGCCTTTATTCTAGAACATTCGTAATTTTTTCTCTTTTCTAAAAGGTAGGAATACCACGTTTCTTATCCGCATAGTATAAATGGAAGAATGAATGTTATATTTATTTTGGTTTCATATTTTTTAGAGAATTACAAGAATTCATGTGTATCTTCCATGACATAAAATTCCTGAATATGCTCACATCGGAAAGTAAATAAAGCCATTGGTCCCATGCCATATTTGTAGCAATCAGAAGAATTTCAAGTCCAACATAAGAATCTGGAAAAAAATATGCGTTTTTAAGCAATCATTGATTTGCGATGCTAATGATGTGTTTGTTAAATAAACATACTACAAAATAAGAATACATGTTTACCGTTTGCATTACTTGGTTTAAAAATTGAAATATAATCATTACTTAAAGCTGATAAATGAGCCAAGTAAAAATAAGGAAATGTCGAAAATACAAACACAGTGAGCGTTAAAAGTGATCATATAGTTAAATATGTTTAATAAAATTCCAAATAATCGATAAACATAATTATTATAACATATACTCCCCTTATGTTTCGCGCTATGTTTAAGCATTAACATACATCAATACTTGCACGCCATTATACTACATGAACCATGAAAATAAACAAATATAAAATCACGTTATTATTCTACAAGTACTATCCGACACAGTGGAACAATGACCTGCTTCTTTTGTGGATGATTCGCGAACTAATGCCGTGCCATCCTGCATACACTCGCTTTACTTCAAGGAAACTGCAGCTATTACCCTAAGTAAGTGCTTCATTTGCTATTTGTTCCTGAATATACATGGTTATTAACTACCTCCATGCGAAACAGCAACAGTGCTGCTATGACTGAAGGTAAACGTTCCGCTGCTTCATATAGTAAGAGGTAAGTGTACAGTGTTCTCTCCCGTGCTTTATAAATACTCCGCAACATACACAGTACCAATGTATAGCTCGCACATTCTAACTCAAGGGCCCGTGACTTCATTATTGTATATGAAACAGGAGGTGAATTGCTGCTACTACTACTGGCTTAAACATATCTGATCATCTGTTATTACAGAAGAGGCATTTCAAATGCGAATCTGTACATAGAAGTGGTTGTAATATAAACTGACTGCAAAGTTACCGTGTAGCACAGGACAGGAACTGTCTCAACACCGAGACACACAGACACAACATTTCCTATCAGGTCTATATTAGGGGTTGACATTTAGAGCAAGAGGTAGCCCTTAGGCTATAAGACAACAAATAAGTAACGGTTTACAGAAGTAATATCACTACAGTCGTTAAGAATATACAAACCAATTAAATGGCTCAGAAAAAAAAAGAGAAACATAAGAAGAACGTAAATGCATTATTATGTTGCATAATAAAATGCATATCAGTATCAGAAATATCAAAAATAATTCCACAGTTTTTAATTTCATAAGAGAAAGGGGGTTACCATTAAAGGATGGCCCGAAAAGTGTTTTGTCAATTAAATAAAAATCAATTGATCGAAATATTCATTGAACATAACGTTTTACACTCACTGCATATCCATCCATCCATAGTAATTCTGTCCTTCACTGCAATCATAGCATTTTCATGCTATGTTTGCAGCTTTACTAGGGAATTGTGTAGGTGTGGTAGCTTCCCGTTGCTTTCCACACCTGTGAAGGATGATGATGATAATGATGAAAGAAAAGGATGATGATGATGATGATGGCCATATGATTTCGGGGACCGTTTGGGCCTTAAAGTTTTCCTGACATTTGTCTTACAGGTGAGGAAAAACCCCGATAAAAACTTCACCCAGAAAAACTGCCCAGACCGGGGATTGAACCCAGGCACGCTGCGTGACAAGGTAGCACGCTACCTCGAGACCACAGTGGTGGACCCACTGCATATGGTCGGATTAAAATTAGACTAGGTGAAGACGAATTTCCAGAAAATAATATACTGCAAAAGGCACTTAATACGTTCGAGAATATACACGTCGAACTGTAATGTTTTAATTTGAGGGATGTCACATGGATCCAAATGTAACTTATAGGCTTCAACTGGACTGAATTTATAGGCCTATAAAAGTTAGGATCTTACTAATGATGGAAAAGACACCACTGCAACTTTAATCCGACTTTAGTGGAAATATAAAATGTGATTAAGCAGAGAAATAGCAAGATACTGTATGTGAAAGTGGAACAGGTCACGACTGTACTGTTCCCCTGTTCGAGCCCAGAGCTTGTGCAAGTTCATTACTCTCAGTTACTCATCACTCTCTCAAGGTCAAGGACAGCCACACGTTCTATTTATACATGGCGCTGCTCCCGATATTTCTCACTTATGTAATCCAACATGGCTGAATAGCGTCCTACTTCACTTCCACACATTCATTGATAACGAGAACAACCAATTGCTAGCTAATATTTCACTACATTCCTTAGACAATTATCACAAATCAACATTACATTAATCTTCTTTGTAAATAAATGTTATTTCGTTTTACGATAAATAACCCTGTAAAATTTACAGATGTAGGAGTTACACCCCTGCCGACTCTATTAACTTCCGACTTTCAAGGTATATCTTCTCATCGTTTGAAAAAAAAAGTTTGAATAATGCGACCATGAAAAAAATAAACTACTTAGATTTCCGAAACTGCAGAAATATCTGCCTAGAAACTATATTCATATTTTTATATGAATACTGATTTTTTTGCTGATATGATTTAGTTAAAAATTAGGATAAAACTATGAAAGTTAATGATAATAATATTTATTTAGCTGATTTCTTCCTGCGCCCAATTAATCTAGTTTCATTCTTTTTCATATTTCTGTCATTTCAATCTCCATGGTCCAATCATTTGTCCTTGATGCTGCTTAAAACACCATCAATTCATGTTATTTTTGGCCGTCGTCTTCTTCTTCTTGCAGATGGCATCAATTCTAGTATTTTTTTTATTAATCTATCTTCTGTCATTCTTTTCGCATGACTAGAAACTTTTTTTAAGAAATTCACAATTGAAACTCCGCCGAAGCCGGTCCCAAACCCGATTGGAAAATGCGAGCGGGGTTCAATTTGCCCGGTTGCCAGTAACAGGAGTCTCGTAAGCGCTGGTGAAGCAATCTTTCTAGGGGAAGCAGACCCTGAAATAACCCCCTGGTCCTCCAGGTTGGAGATTGACGAATCAAGTTATCTCCCTATTAACAACAATAATAATCGGCAAGGACAGCATGTCCCGTCTTCCGCTGAACCAACACTTAGTACAATATTTGGTAAATAATTTAGTAATTTTGTAATGCAATTTTAATATAAAGGTGACATGTGGTCAGGATGTCGAGTTCCCCAGCTGTTATACCTGGCTTTCTCAACTTGGAGGCGTTACTTTTTGTAGTTATCCAAATTCCTCGCAACACTGAGTGGACATCGGTCACATACTGGGTGAAATTCTCCGAGAAAATTTCTTCCTCTATGGGGAATCAAACCAGTACATTTTTCTTACGTCAACGTCTAATCATGGTTCATTACACTGCGCGATCACTCTGCAGTACACTTTAATAACTAATACCGCAGGAATTGAGACCCTGGGATTCCTATCTAAAATTGTTTGTTTGCTACCCCACTACAATCAGGTCAATTTCTTCTATTTAATTTATTCACATTATGTCTTCGTTTGCAACCCCACTACAACCAGGTTTTTTTCGATTTAATTAATTTATACCATGCATACTGTATTTAATTTGGGTTTGTTCCCCCGTATCATTTTTGCGTAGAGTAAAAACCCTAAAAGCATGCATTTTAAACAGTATAGGCCTATTTTCCTTTTAAAAATTTAGCATTTTAGAATATGAAATCGATGAAATAATATGAAGATCTTTTATTGCCGTCATAATATACAACGTTATTTATTTCAACATTTGAAGAGTATTATGACTATTTGAACGGATAATAAGTACAAATACCAGCGCGATAACGTATCACATAATTTACAAGAGCACATGAAAACTGTATGAACTTGACAACAAGTTCAAGACTGTATCATAGCACTGTTCGCACAATTACTGAACCTAACAACTGGGGCATTTACTGCATACATATTGTTTTTCTCTGCGTGTTGCCAATCCATAAAAAAACATTTAAATTCAGAAAGGGCTTATGTTTTAGAAATTGGACAACAGTACAAAATAACATTTACAAAACCCAAGATATCCAGAGAAAAAATGTATCTGCTTCGCTATGAATTATATCCAACATCTCTGGCTCCTTATCATTGAGTCATAGAGGAACAATTCCCACACCAACAAATAAATCTTTCCCTCTTCCTACCATCGATGCCCGCCGTCGTGGTGTAATCAGTTGGGTCCCCACTCCGGTGGGGTAGACGATTTTAGATATCGACCTTGAGTTTGGGTATGTGTCCCGTGACTGTGCGAAAAATGCGAACAGCATGAAACAGCGTAGGAATAAAACGGACAAAAGTAAAACGAAAAAACTTACCAGTGGCACCACGGCTCGAGAAGCCATGGTTTGAGATTGACAGTTCAGGAGATGACGTGGTTATCGTGAAGGAAACCCTCTACATCAAAATTCACTGATTCTCAGTACAATTGGGTTGGTCAGTGGAATAAGGGCCCATCCCAACTGCACTAAGTTTGGAGAAAAATTGCATTTTATTAAATTCTACATTGAGTAAAATATATAGAGCACACATTGATAATATTTGGTACATGTCTTGTACATAAAATAAGCTTTCTGCCTGCAAATGTATACATCACTATATTGTTTCATATGTCTAATCAAAGAAAAAGAAAATTGAGAATATAAAAAATACAACATAAATAAACAAATTAAATAACACTTTTTAACTTGAATATTGCATTAATCTGCGTATTCTACGTTTGCAGCATTTGTATCGTCATCATCATCTGATTTAAGGCTACTGTTAAATTGTCTGGTGTACAGGTGGTACAAATGTCATGAGAGTCATGATATCTTCTTTATCATCCTATCATTAGGATATTTTATCTCGTAATACAGGACACTTTCCTTTCCCTTTTTTAAAGGCTTATTACTTCCTCTAAAGCCAAATCACCGAAACTGAATTTTACGTACATTACATATCTGTTTTCCACAAAACGAAACTGAGATACTTTTCTGATGTCTACCTTATGCTTGTCCAGCGTCACATTTCTCTTTGTGAACATTTAAGTTATCCTAATCTTTAAAATCTTCTGCATTTATCTTAATTACTGTGAATGGTTTCTTTGTTCAACTCTTTCTTATGAGGTGAGCCCACTGTTGAGGTGTATAAACCACTTGTGTTTTTCTTTTAACTTTTTCAATCACACCGAAGTCAGCATCACAGGGAAGGAAAGTGTGACCTGGTACAAGAAATTTATGTTCAATTTCTTCAAACCAACCACAATCAATCATGTACAGCCAAAGTCCCATTATTGTATAAATCTTGTTTTGACCAACACATGAATCACATTATAAGTTTATTTTTATTAGCACCTTTTTCAATCAGTGGCACAGCTTTTAATAAACAACTAGCAATTTCGTCCGCACCTCTTGAAACAACTGATTCAGGCCGATATATATTCCTTTCCACTGTTGCGTAAAATGTTCTGCTTCGTTTTATTCCACTCTTGCACTTACTTTTTCTTTTCTTATATTTTATTACACTATTTCCATTTGCACAAGAAGCTGCCGCATCAGCCATTATGCATTTACTGATATTTGCCGGCAATGCTAGTCAATATTGCAGCGGACTACAGAGTAGCGGACAATATACGGGTGCGTGTCAGCAGTTGGGATGGGCCTTTATTTCCCGCGCGCGTAAAGAAGTTAGAAATTTTTCTTAGACATAAAGTCTCATTTACCCTCTTTTGAGCAAAGTTAGAATTATGAACTACTAAACATTAACAGAAGATGACCATAGGATACATAATTTGCAAATAACTAAAAATCAACCATTGGTTGGGATGGGCCCTTATTCCACTGAGCCCCTCAATTATTATTTGTAGTTCTATTACTGAAATATTATTTTCATTTAGAATTCTATAATTTGTAGAATATCAACTCCCAGTTCTCATGAGACCGAGTGGAACACAATACAGATCTATGTAAGGTATATAGAAAAAAAATTAACGCAACGGTTTCCAACCCTTTTCGATGCAGCCATGTGTTTAAATCATGCGGCAATTGATTCAATGTTTTATACAGGTTTATTTATATTTACTTTAAATTAATAGTTTTAATGTATTGATTAAATATGTTTACATTTCCCTTTAACATCTCGCTGCATTCCTGGCTGAACTCCTGGTTGGGAACCATTGTTCTAAGGTACATATGGAATCGAAGTCGGGTCCCTAAGATGCTATACATTACACACATAAGCGGTCTTTTTAGTTCTCTCTAGAGTTTATTTAATCACTAAATCTAGATAGAAGACCATGAAATAAGTTAATATTTTATCTTGGAGAAACAATGTCTTTAAAGACTGGTATCACAGGTCGCCTGTGGAGTATCGAACTGTCCAAGAAGCTCGATTCATACTAAAAAAAAGTAAAGTTTATACAAGATAACTTTCCTAACTCCGATGTTATAGTATTGAAGAAAGCTACTACTCATAGCTGGGGAATATTTTAAGAGATGGGGTCAGTGTTTTGGTGTGGGCCCGCAGGTTTAACATTCTTAACTTTAGGTGCGTCATCAATGTTCCCACACGCTTAACAAGGCAACCAACGGTACCCCAAACACATGGAAAAATACAGGTGTCACATCATTATCATATTTAAACACTTTCATATCCCCACTCTAAAATGCTTTTATAATCTTTTATATAACGTCATCACTTCTAATATGTTAAGACATTGATACCTTTTTTTTCAGCAGGTTTTCAAACATTTCTACAAAATATAAATCTTTATCTGGTGACATTTCATTTAGTTCTAACACGTTCAAATAGTGGTACAACAGTTTTTATTTACTGAGTATTCCTTTATATTTTCCCTGGAAGGAGTTGATGTAGTTAAATTGATATTAATTAATTCGTTATCCCAGAAGTTACGTTTATTCAGGAAATCGTCGTCGTTTCGATCTCCTAATGTGAAATCAATCTCAAGACTCAGTTTTAGTTATCAACCGTTAAAAAAGATGTTTGATAGGTTGATGAGTAAAACCGAGTCTTGAGAATGATCTCACATAAGTAGATCGAAATGTCGCATCGACGAATTCCATAAAACATAACTTTGACTGGGATAACGAATTAATTATTAACAATTTAACTACAGTTTTTATACAATTTTGTTTTTTACAAAATATAAATCTTCATCTGACGTCATTTTATTTAGTTCTAATTTTCTCTTAGTGCAATTTCTTAAATTATATTCCGTCATGTTTCAAATTTCTATAAATATAAATCATGTAATGTAATTTTACTTAGTTCTGATATATTCTAAAAAAATCCCAGTTGATAGATCAAGAAGGAGGTAGGAGAATAACATCTATGATTTGAGGGAAGTAGATTATACAGGGGATGATTGGAAAGCATTAATTCAGGATCGGGGTTATGTTCGCGCGGTCATGAACCTATGGATTCGATAGAGGCAGTGAGTTAGTTAGTTATATTCTAAAAATGTATGCGCCTACTTTCTATAAATTTTGTTTTCGAGTATTTCTATAAAATATAAATCTTCAAATTACGTTATTTCATTTTGTTCTAAAATATTGAAAACTGGAACACGTTTTATTATGTATATTATAAATCTTCATTCCACATCATTCATTTTATTTCCGATGTGTCCAAAGATTGGTAAATTTTATTTTTTTGGCAGATTTTCAAATAGTGATGCAAAATATAAAATTTTGTGACGTCATTTCATTTAGTTCTAATGTGTTCAAATATCGGTACAGACGTTTTTTAAATGTTTGTTTCGGCAGGTTTTCAAAATTTCTACAAAATATAAATCTTTACCCGATGTAATTTCATTTTTACTTCTAATATGTACCAAATCAAACAGATTTCTTTTTTTTAAATTTGTATCGCCGGATTTTCAAATATTCCCACACAATTTTATGAAACTTCAAATTTATTCCAAACTTGCAAACTTACGATGCCGGCCAATTTTAAAAATATTTAGTTCAAAATTTTTATATTTAGATAATCACAAAACCCACGAGAGTAAATTGTGACAAGTTCCGAGAAAACTTCTTCTTCCTTTCTAGGATTAGGTCAATGCGACGTGTTTAGGTATCAAGTCCATCGTTTCCTTGGCCGTCACAAAGATATTTTCTGAATTATTAATCTCTGCCTCTGTCGTCTTTGAAGATGTATGGCTAACATTCAAGAGTTCAAGTTTTCGATTCCCGTTCATACACAAATCTTTATTGTATAGGCTCCATTCAGATTCGTTAGAATAATGCTAAGGACTTAATGTCCCTTGTGAGATGTAATTCGATATATATATTAATAACTATCTTTTGGACTTTTTAAATTACATATTAACAGATCCTTGATTTCATTCGTGGAATAATCCAATTAATAGGATGAATAAGAATATAAAATTAATAATTGCACATGCTTTTAAGTTTAAGAGTTACAAAAGGAAAGAGCAAGGTCTAGGTAAAATCCATAATTTCCAAACAATAAAGCTGATAGTCCTATAAAGGTTTGACCTAGAGATATGCGGTGCGCGCGCCACATGGTGTTCATAAAACGAATCAATATCATTCACACCGAAACACTTACTCCCTACCTCACATTCCACAGTAAGATACATAGAGAGCGATATCATGTACTTATCAGTAAAACAACAAGAAAACTTTACAACAATCATAAAACGCCATAGACGATTGGTTATATTATATTTTATAAGCAAGTTCAGTATGACTTACAGAATAACTGTTTCGTAAAGTCTCGTTTCAGTACCACGTACTGTAAATTCACAATTCGGATGAAACTTTAATCGACAAATGAATAACGAATAACAAATGATTGTACGAGCAAATTATATAAGGTAAAGTGATCTCACTGCAAGACTAAACCATTGAATGCCGAAACCTACATTGAATGTTTTTTTTTTCCAGAGAAGCGTTGTGTTGTACAAAAGCCATTTTTTAACTGCAAGACACAAAAATCCAGCGCCAAATCTCTCATTTAAACTACAAGGGATTAATACAACACCTGAATTGGTAGACTGGATAACCCTCACTACCTGCCGACCGCGCCGCATCCCGCCTCACTTCACTTCCTCTCTTACCCATGCAAGGAGTCCATTTGTCCCGTATGGTGGCTTGACATTGCTGGATTCTGGCTTCGATTTCTGTGCCTTGCAGTTAAAAAGGCATGTTCTTTTTGGACACGGCCTTGGTACATCACAACGCTTCTCTAGGATAAATTACAAAGTAAGTTTCGGCATGCAATGGTTGGCAGTTCCCTTGTAAGGAGACTCAATAGCGGGGGGGTAGGACGTTAATCTCCCACTTTTTAAAGTAATTGGCATGATACATCAGCCGGGTTGCCAGCCCAAATGATGGCCGCAAGGTACCCTCAGAACATACTTCCGGTGCCATCAGAATGTTTATGACAGTTCGAACCTTCCGGCTTGTAAGTGTATTGTCATAACCAATAAATTACGGCGTGTCCCCAGAAATTATACTATGTACATAAATATAAATTCGAACAATAGTACGCCTATTTGTTTCATTATGAGGCTGATTAAAAAAAATCATTAAAAATTACTTTAACAATTATGATGCATTTCATTTCTTCAATTGACAGTATTGATTGAATCAGCCTCCATTTATTCCAATGGTACATACAAAATAAGATTACAATTCAGAACTACGCATTTTTCCAACCACAAAATACATAGAACATATCTTCGGTCACACATGTTGGTAACAATGAAAATTGTTGCAGTTGTTCGATTATTTTATTTTTGTTTACTTCGGAGCCTCAAACTTACAGACGATTAACGTTGAGAGCTTTATTTTCATGTTGCATCAATGCTATGTTTCTACCTCTGACCAGCCTCATGGGCTAATGGTCAGCGTTTCTGACTACAGGTCAGTTCGATTCCCGGTCAGACCATAGGAATTTTTTCTTAAAGTTGCCCATGGCCTGGAATTTAGGTTAAGGACTCTCCTGGCGTTTCATTATCATTTATCACCTATTATATTATAGGGATAACCTAAGAAATGGATTACAATTATGCCAAAGCCAGGAATGTCATAAGAGATAACCAGGTGGCATTGGACAATCTATTTCTACCTATATTCACCAAAAACATCTGAAATACCATCGTGTATTTTCAAGCAAATAACTGACATCATTTCTGAAAGCATTATTTTACTCTAACACAACAATATATTCTACAAATTACAAACTATTTATACATTTATTTTAAACTAATGTAGTATTTTAAACTTAGTGCATCTTTACGTTAGTAGAATTTAACGTCAACTCAAAAGTTAATTACAATGGATTTTTGTATATCTTTCTTCCCTGGTTGAGTGGAAGATGGGTCCTTAAGGTCTTATCTGCCAGTTCAAATAAAAAAGTTTATTATTATTACCATCATCATCTTATAAAAGTTCAAATCTAGGGCAATTAGCATCTACTATTTTATGTGGATGTGAGGTCAGCAGACAGATGGTAGACCAAGGACTTCTAGGTCTGACGCGCCATGGAGTTACTATTTTTTCTAAAATTCCACCGAGAACAAAATACATGTAGTTAATATGTTTTATTGTTTTCTGTAGACAAGCTGTGTTTTCAGAATTTTGCAACAGATTGAGGCAGAGAAATGAGCACAAGGCCATGCACATTTTGCAATAAGCACTGTTGCAGCTACAAGTCTGTTCACCGCAGATTCACAGTACAGTACACTTCAAAATGTACACTAATGTGCCAACAATAATAATAACATGGGGGAGTATTTTCCTAACCTTTTGTTTCTTAATTATATTCTGTGATTCAAAATAATCATAAATCACTTCCTACATTATTATTTTTTTCCTTTCTTTTTAACGCCCCGAATTTTGCATGATTTAACCCCCAATGGGAAGTCGTCCATAGGCAGGGAATGGAATCCACATATTAAAACAGTATAATGTACAGTTTATCTTTGTACATCATGTGCGAAAAATATTGTATCTTTCAGAAGAAAATGTTCTCGGTTCCATATTGTAACATGAGAATTCATTTTATATCAAAAGCAAGATAATATATCAAATTTTATTTACCTTTTATGCATTATCTTTGTTAGCATAAAAAGGCTCTTCTTATCATATGAAGGTTACAGAGAAAGAACCAGGTAAATAATTTTCTTGTCGAATTGGAGTTTGAGGTGTCATTAGATTTTATATGGAAAACACTAGCATTTAGAAGTGTGAAACAGTAGAATACACAGTTTAGTCATAGGTTTATTTACCTCCAAAGTTTGGCATTCAGGTTTTTTCGATGCCTGTAGAAACATACTAAAAGAATGTTTCTAGAGGTATCGGGGGAAAAAAAACCAAAGCATTTTTTTTTCCCTGTACCCTTCATATCAAGGGAACCGATAATATTTTCCTATAAACATACAATATTTCTCAATACTGAGTATTTAGCAGGGTGTAAGGTCTACCACTGATAACACAGGATATCGTAAGTCAAATGATTTAATACCAAGGTTATATTTAAAATTCCCTGTCACGCCGGGAATCGATCTGGAGCCGTAACTCATTGTAGTTACCCAAATTCCTCATGTGCATTGGTCCCATTAGGACATGTCCCGTAGTTTATATATAGCCCGTCGCATACGCCGACGATATAGATAAGATTGGAATAACACCAAAATCAATCAAAGAAACGTTGGAATATACTGCACAAAGTATGGGATTCAAAATAAATTAGAAGAATGAATGTGACAAATAAACCTAGCAACATAAATTATTTTAAAGTAGATAAGTATATGTCCCGCGCCGTAACTGAGCGGTTAAGGAAAAAAGCCTTGATAGAGCTACGGGACTTACCTGGTTCGAGTCCTCATTGCTCATGGTATGGGACCGGTGCCCACCCTGCATCGTGAGGCGTTTGGGTACCTACAACAAGTAGTGACTCCAGGTTGTGAATACCACCTATAACTGCTGGGGGACCCGACATGCTGACCACATGTCACCCCTACACTGGCTAGATGATCGTCTACCTCTGTGATTAACATGTGTGGATGTGAGGCCACAGTCGGCTTGTAGGGCAAGGCCCTTCTAGGCCTGTCGCGCTTCGAGTTTTGGATATAAGTATATTTTTTGAAAAGGAAAAAGTTAGCCTATTACTGAAGAAAAAATGCTCACTCAGTAATTAATAAAAGACTAAAGCTAGCTAATAAAGGATTTTTGGATAAAATAATTGGAACACACCTTTAAAATAATCCATGTCGTAAAACAACCTTAAATAAAATTGATGGTAAGTGGAAACTAGGAAGACCTCTCATCAGATGGAAGAAGAATGCAGACGACAGAAGGGACTACATATGTATTGTTGGGATGGACAAGACCTGTAACAGGCTGTAGCATCTACACACATATATATATATATATATATATATATATATATATATATATATATATATGTACAGGGCAAGTCAAAATGTTGTGCAGGTTTTCAGAAATTTATTATGTGAAATGTAATGAACATATAATATTGTGAGACATATTGTATGAAAGGTAAACTCTCAAAGTTTTTTTTTAAATATTCACAGATGTTCTATGTGAGCGCCTTTTGTTACACGACAGATGTCAAGCCGATATTCAATCTCCTGCCAAACTTTCTGTAGCAGTCCGCGGTCGATATCAGCAATGGCTGCTGTGATGCGGGCACGCAGTTCATGCAGTGTTGTTGGAAGTGGTGGTACGTAAACATGATCCTTTACAAGACCCCACATGAAGAAATCACACGGGGTTAGATCTGGTGAACGAGGTGGCCAATGAATGAGTTGTTGATCACCCTGAGATGCACGGCCTATCCAGCGTTGTGGTAAAGCCGTATTCAAATGGTCTCGAACACTGCCATGGTAATGTGGAGGGGCACCATCCAACTGCAGAATGAAATCTGGACTATCCGCTTCAAGCTGCGGAAGGAGCCATTGTTGTAGCATATCAAGGAAAACATGTCCGTTCACAGTACGTTCATGAAAGAAAAAGGGCCCATAAACCTTTGCATGGGAAATGGCACAAAAGACATTCACTTTCGGAGAATCGCGTTGATGTTCCAGAGTTGCATGGGGGTTACCAGTTCCCCAAATCCTTACATTGTGTCTATTCACTTTTCCTGAAAGGTGGAAAGTCGCTTCATCACTGTAAACTACCCTCTCATGGAACTCATTCTCTTCCATTAATGCGAGAAAATCAACACAGAAGGACGCTCGCAAAGCATAATCGGCGGGTTTTAAGGCTTGAACCAGTTGCAAGTGGTAGGGTTTCATCTGTAAACGTTTCTGGAGAATCCGCCATACAGTTTTTTGTGGTAGTTGAAGTTCTGTCGCTCCCCGGTAGGTGGATTTCTGTGGACTCCGCACGAAGCATGTGCGAACGCGTTCGACTGTCTCTTCACTCGTCGACGGACGGCCAGTCGATTTTCGTTTACAGATACAGCCTGAATCCCTAAATTGTGTGTACCACTTACGAATGGAACCTTCATCCGGCGGGTCTTTATCGTATCTGGTACGGAAATGTCGTTGAACACTAGTCACAGAGTTGTTTACATGGTAATCAAGCACACAGAAAGACTTCTGATCCCCAGTCAGCGCCATTTTCCTTTACTGCTCTGCTGTTGACATCTTGCGGGTGAACGCGGAACTTTAGAAGTGGACAACTAAACTTTGAGAGTTTACCTTTCATATAATATGTCTCACGATATTATATGTTCATTACATTTCACATAATAAATTTCTGAAAACCTGCACAACATTTTGACTTGCCCTGTATATATATCCGTAATAATCCTACCCGAGGACAAGTCTTTCATGTTTTTCAGCTTTACTAGGGAAAATATATATATATATATATATATATATATATATATATATACAGGGTGTATCAAAAAGGATGGCGCAAACTTACATGGTTGAAAGTAAACGATAATAAAAGCAACAATGTCCCAGTAAACATGGGTCCGCAAACGAGCCGTTTGCGAGATAATTACGAATGTATGGTTACAAGCCGCCACTGACTTCATTGTAAACATCGTCCTAGTTAGTACAAATTAATTTGAATTTAGACTTTACTATTAATTTTTCATCTCATTTAGTTCACAGTTCACTTCACTTATGGGTTACCTGTAAAGGAGACGTTAACGTGTCTTCCTTGCATCTGGATGCAATACTGACCTCGTCTCTGCAATGAATGTCGAATTCTTTCGAAACCCCCTGGATCATTTCTGAATTTTTTACAAGCATGTACAACTCTCTCCTCCAGTTCTTCAATTGTGTTAACGGGTGTGCTGTACACTTCGCTTTTGAGGTGACCCCAGACATAAACATCCAAAGGATTTAGATCAGGTGATCTTGGAGGCCAAGGTACAGATCCGCCTCGACCTATCCATCTTTGGCCGTATCTGCGTGTTAGATGCCGTCTCACAGCAGCAGCAAAATGTGCCGGAGCTCCATCATGCATGTACCACAAACTCCGACATTGCTGAACGGAAACATCCTCAAGCAATCCTGGAAGATGACGCCGCAGAAATCTAAGGTACCTCCGTCCATTAAGTTTTCGTGGAAGAATGTGTGGCCCAATGAGATAATCACCTAGTACGATGTTACAAACAATGACGTCAGTGGCGGCTTGTAAACATACATTCGTAATTATCTCGCAAACGGCTCGTTTGCGGATCCATGTTTACTGGGACATTGTTGCTTCTATCATCGTGTACTTTCAACCATGTAAGTTTGCGCCATCCTTTTTGATACACCCTGTATATATGTGCGTGTGTGAGCATTAATCGTAATAATGTTAATTAATAATTACATTAACCATACTTCAATGATGACACATAATTTTAATTACCTATAAACCCATTAAAACGAAGTCATATGTGAGACATTTTTCAGGATGTTTGTAGTTTTAATTTCATGCTGTGAAACAGAAGATTCACTGTACCATTAAAAAAATGAGGTACATCACCATGTAGGAAGGTTTTAATACCTGAATGCTATGAATATATTATAATAGCAGAGCCATAGCGGCGTTCCTGGAATTCTCTAAAACATGTCTCTAATGACTTTCTAACATAGTTTATGGCCGTGTTTATGTCACAAGTGAATTATAAATGTAATGAGCGATTTTACTGCTAGAACCAATCCGTGTTCTCAGGACTACATCACGTTTACAGACACTTCTCTGTAATCATGTTGTCCGTCCTGATGGACTAGAGACCGACTATTTTGCTCAGTACTGGGTCCGAGGTTCCAAACTTGCGGCCATATATGATTTTTAGGGCTTAGAAGGGAACTAAAGCCGTGGGTCCGGTGTAGTAGATTTACGATTTGTAAAATAATCCTAAACAAGACAAAATATGCATCTGAGGAATCGACCGTTTCAAATCAGTATTTTGAAATCCAATTATATCAGCATAGCTGTTAAAGTGCCGTTAAATAAAATAATAGCATACAATGTAATAATATTATCCATTATCAAACATCTAAAAAATACTAATATAATTTGTATTTGCTAATAAAATTACACAAATCGGTAGCTTGATCAATCTAAACATAGAAAGCTGAATCAAATGGCTGGTGTCACTATCTAGCAGATGAAAGGCACCATATCTCTTGGTTAGATTATTCATCCGCAAACTTACATAAATTCAGTGCCTTTAATATTCATAAGATTGAATCAAAATCATTGTGATTTCTAAAATATCGTTAACCACTTCTTAACAGTTTTTCTAAAATCTGTATCAAGATTTGAAAAAAAAATCAATATAATACAAATTATACAGCCATTCTGATTTAATTTTGATTTATGGGATCATGCTTTACGTAATCGCATACATTGTAATCAAAACTTAGATTTTCATGTCTAATTTTTCCCCGAAGGAAAATTAAAACAAAAAGATATAGGTATAATTTTGAAGAAAAAAATCTTCAATCTTCTTTTTTAACTGGGTTTATAATATTATTGTCCACCGCTGTGGTCTCGAGGTAGCGTGCTGCCTTGTCACGCAGCGGGCCCGGGTTCGATCCCCTGTCGGGGCAGATTTTCTGGGTGAGGTTTTTATCGGGGTTTTTCCTCACCTGTAAGACAAATGTCAGGAAAACTTTAAGGCCCAAACGGTCCCCGAAATCATATGGCCATCATCATCATTATCATCATCATAATCCTTCACCGGTGTGGAAAGCAACGGGAAGCTACCACACCTACTATTCCCTAGTAAAGCTGCAAGCATAGTATGAAAATGCTATGATTGCAGTGAAGGACCTGCCTTCGGGCAGAATTACTATGGATGTATAATATTATTCTTCTTTACTGTGGTCTTCCTCATCGTCGCTTTCCTTGTACCTTGAGATTTAATATTCTCTGCGGCACTCTTCCATTTTCCATTCTTGTCAGAAGTCCAAACCATTTAATATATTTTTCTACAATATATATATCCACAATTTCACAAGACAAATAGTTAATCCTGTTGAAAAATAAAATTAAAAAAAAAACAAAAATATTTTAATATCTTAACGAACCCTTTCCCTTTTAATGTAATTGCTAATGGATCTTATCACTAATGATTCACAATTACTTATTGTACAACTGAATGACTACAAACAAATACGACTATCTCTCTATTTAAAATAAATAATGGAGAGCAAAAGGAGTAAATGCGATAAAAATAAGTTACAACATCTTGCATATACCTTGAGTGCTGTAGTTTATGGATTTAAACCGCATATGAAAAGAGAAAGAGGAAGGTAGTCATTAAGAAATTATTGAACATTTTCCTCTTAAGGAAAGTTATCCTTCGAGCAAACCCTCCATGACCTCGTGCGGTAAAAAAAAAAGTATGTGTGTAATCCCTCTTCCGACAGGTCGTGCCACTGTAAGGCGTGTAACATGTAAAAAGTATATATAAAAGGTGAGGGTTCAGACTAAGGTAAAGGAATGGAAATACCTCAAAACTAGCCCAAAAATTGTGAAAACCCGATTTACTCCGCTTTCCCTTTCTTTTTTTAAGGGAATGTACAAAGAGCTCATGAATAGATCCGACTTTGTGATGTATATGTTGCAATTTGTTAACATAGAATATATTAGTTACCTTTAATGCATCTAATAATGATGAGTTACAATAGGACTGTATCCCATAGATGTAAAATTTAAAAAAAAAATAGTTTCATAAAAACGTAATAACGAAGTTGATGCAAACAGAATTACTTGCAGATTAAACACACAGATAGTGCGGTTAATTACAACATGACGAATGGCAAATTATCTACAAGATGTGAGCTTGCATAATTTATTATTCTTTCCATCTCCGCAAATATGGCATGCACACACAATGTCGAACACAGATTGGCTCTAGGGTAATAAACACAGACAATCGAACCGCAGACCTGGGGAATGCGAGGCAGGTGCAGCTTTGTGAGAAAACTTAACTTTTTTTTATAAATCACACGCCTATTACAACATAATACTTCGTAAATAAATTGTCAGTCCAGATTTATTATTCAAAGTAACAAACAATGGCTCAACAATAAATCATACATCTTTAATTTCACTACTGGATTGTTAATTTCAACTATTTATATTAAAATGGTCGTGATAAGGGAAATCCTTTTAAAATAGTCCATTGTTATGATAAAAATAGATCAAGTTTTATTTTAGAGTGAAATTTGAATTACAATAGCGCATTATTTATTATTATTATTATTATTATTATTATCATCATCATCATCAATGCCCCAGCTCGTCGTTTCGACATCATGTTCTCTCCTGGCATTGGCGTAATTGTAACCCACTTCTGAGGTTAGGGCGCTTGGAAGGCGGGGTTACGCTGTCCCGATGATATGATGGGTGATGATAGTGGTGTGCCAGGAGAGCACTTAATCCTAAACTTAATCTAAGGTGACTATGGATGATGATGATTATGATGGCCATACGAAATTTCTTACAGGTGAGGAAAAACCTCGAAAAATCCCTCACCCAGGAAACTTTTCTTACTATTATAATTATTATAAAATTAATAATAATAATAATTATTATTATTGAACTTTTTCTTAAATGTAATAATAATAATAATAATAATAATAATAATAATAATAATAATGTCAGCTACAGAAATCAGATTTCTACGAAAAAATTCTTGCTATAATTTTCTGGATCATAAGAGAAATACTAACATTGCAGAAGAACTAAAAATAACGCCCATTTTTCATTACCTAAAAGAATATAGACAAGACTGGTATCAGGATATTAAAATAATGGAACGTACCAGAATACCCCAACAGGTGCTTTACCAGAAATCCCAGGGAAGATCTACTGAAACACCTGACAAGGAATGAATGGCGACCAGAAACTACACACTTGATAGGATGATCATAATACTAATAGTATTATTACTGCTTCGAACATAAATCATGGTATCAAGATGTAGGGGCAATAGATATAACATTAGGGTATTAAAATAAATCAATAAATTACGGTGATAAAATTTAGCATGTTTATAGAAAAGCTACACGATGAAGAACTCCATAATTTTTACAGTTTTTCTATATTACCTGGATTGTGTCTGGGAGTTTGGGCTCGACAGGTAATGTAGGTCTAATCCTAATGAGCGACAGTAGAAATATTTCCAAAATTTAAATTGGGAAACTCTTGAGAAAAAAAATATCCTCAAGAAGTTATACTCTCTAGGTGGGAGGATATTATATATCGACGGGTTTTAGGAAACTGACAATGATGATATTTGGTTGAGGGTAGGGCCCGATTGAGAGCTTGGAGTCTTGCGGGTTTCACAAGCCGTAGAACAGGTCTACGTGAGTTAGTAGTATCAAAACTGGCTCAGTTTTAAGAAATATAAAAGTTTTTAAAAATCTCAGTTTATTATTTTCTATTATTTTCAATTCTAGCGTTCATGAAACCGGAACGAGCCAACAGGCTTAATCCCTGGATGATGATAATTATTTTCATTGTTTCTAAAAAGCTTCTTAAAGTAGATTCATACCTGATTCGAGGCAAAAAAAGAAAATTAAACTGTTATTTTATAACAGTTTTCAGTCTTGGGCTTCATAACTGTTCAAAGAAAAAAATACACTTTTTTTTTAAACAGTTACTCCATTAACAGTCTTTGAATCACAACTAATATAAGAAACACAACATAGCACGTTTAATATTACTAACTATAAGAAATAAATCATGGAAGGTGGATGCAACATAATTTCAAACAATTATAGCAGGTTGAAGGTAGTATCTTTCCTTTAACCATGATCTTCAACTACTGAGGTTCTTAGCATAAAAGAGCCCGAACATTTTGCTCAGAAGCATCCTATTTGGTTTTGATTGATTTATGTGCCGTATATCTACGATACGAGAACAATGACTTCACTTAATTTCCAAGGGAAGCAATTTTCAAGATTTTACACCCTCAACAATCTACCTACCACGGTCAAATTTGAACACGCAAACATCGGAACTAGAAATAAGGATGATAACCACTATATTGTTGTTCTTATTAATTATTATTACTACGGTACAAATTGATTAGAGTTATGGAATATGTCGGAACAGAATACAATTAAAAACTTACAATATTATTAATTAGAATGAGCATACCATATAATTACGGAAACAACCCAACATTAACTGTTTCAGTTAGGGAAAAAATCAACGTGGCAACCAGTACCGAATGCAATATTAAACTCAACCCTTTCAGATTTTTTTTTTATTTTGAGAAAAAAAAAACTTTGTATATAAAATATTTTTGTGTTTTTTAAGATTAAAAAATTGAAATTATTGGATCACGACAGGTTATGTGCCCTTAAATGGAAATGCAATATTTAACAGTAATAACTGCAATAGTTAAATGTATTTTTAAAATTTCATTTAAGAGCAAACTAAGCTACAAAAAGTAAATTATAAAAAAAACATACATTTTGAATGTTTCTTCTTCTTTGTTGTTCAAACTGAGCCTTAGCCTCCTATGCTCTCTATTTGTAACTCTAGTTACCTAACTTCTTATTCATAATTATTATTCTCTAGCACTGGATCTCACATTTATCTTCTCAGCCTTCTTTCTGGTCCTTTTACCCATAACTGTTCGCTCCAAAGTCATCCTCGCTATTCGTTGTTCCTCCCTCCTAACAACATGGCTTGTCCACTGAAGTATCTTTATTCCAAAGAAGTAAAATAACCTAATATATTTGCACAGCTGACGTATTTCTTCATTTTAAACCTTATTCTTTATACTCCATTTTCTTGTTTTGGTCAAGATTATTCTTGAAATTTTCCTTTCAAAGATATTCAATGGTACTAATTTTGAATAAAGCTCACTCTTAAAAAACCGCTGGGCATGAAAGGATTAACAGGTTGAAACATTTCCATTATAACAAACTAGACAACGATGGAAAAATGTTGATAATGCTCCCTAGGGACCCAAGTTAAGAGTATTTGAAGGAGACGCGTGAGGACGAAAGGCGCGCACACCCAAATAGTCAAGAGCAGGCAGAAATTAAACAATTTCACGAGGTCTTCAACCTCCTGGATCTTTATGCCGAGTACAGAAAACGGAAATGGATTATGAACATATATATAAATGAACAGCATCCGTCACAGAAATACGAACAAGTCAGCCAACAACGGAAATCTACGATACTTTTTTAAATGTATCAACTGACTGCGTCACTTAATTGTCCTATAATACTCATATATAATTAACTATTTACTTACAAATTTACTCAAACAGTGAGAAAAAATTTAAATTGTGAGTCATCTTCATCGGTTTAGCAAACCGAAAATTTAGATTTTCCAGGACAAATTTTGAGCGCATAACATTATTCAAAAATGTTATTGTAGATTTTTTATGCACATATTTTTTCCCCAAGCCAACTCTGGTATATTTCTATAACCAACTCCAGTGATTACGACTTTGTTCTCTCTCATCTTTGAATGTTCGACCTTCCTTCCTTCCTTATAACTTCTCATCTGGCTCCAAGTCAGTCATAATTTGCATTATTTGTCTACCTGATATGTATCTCAAAAGTCCATGCCATGTAAGTTTGATTATTTCAATCTCCTATAATACGCGTACGTTATTTTGAACTGCCTTTCATTGTTTTATAGTCCAAGTCCAGCTACAAGATTACTACGCTCATCGAGTGTATGAACAAAATATTTTTTTTTTTTCATAAAATTGTGAATTACTGAATACATTTTTGTTGAGTTGCCTATTAAAATTTGGCCGTCAGTATGTTTAATTAAAATACAATTTATGTATTTATTCGAAATAATTTGATTCACTTGTTATTAAAATAAATTATAATGTAATGATGTATAGAGCTTCAAACGTTTTGGTAGCCATTGCACACTTGGCCGTAAACCTCCTTGCGGCTACATTAGGCTGTGACACCAATCAGTAATAAAATGGCGGTAAATACGTATTTATTGTTTTATATTGTTCCGTCGCAGCGGGAAGTAAAACCACTGCCCTTTATATATGCTATGTACAATATATATAAAAATATATATCCAAAAGGTAGTGTTAATACACATTATACGAAACAAATCACAGCATTTTAAATTAACTGAACTTTACTTGAAAAAATATATAAAACAATAAATACATAGTTGCCGCCATTTTATTACTGATTGGTGTCATAGCCTGCTGTAGCCGCGAGGAGGTTTACGGCCAAGTATGCAATGGTAACCAAAACTTTTCAAGGTCTATACATCGATTTCTGCGAACTGGATTATAATTTATTTTAATAACAAGTGAATAAAATAATTTCGAATAAATAAATAAATTATATTTTAATTAAACATACTGGCGGCCAAATTTTAATAGGCAACTCGGCAAAATTGTATTCAGTAATTCACAATTTTATCAAAACAATTGATTTTGTTCTTACATTTCATGAACGTAGTGATCTTGCAGCCGAATCTTGGACTATTATACCCGGTCCTTTTTCGAAATCACGCACCTGAAAGGAATACTTTAGTATGCTAAATACAGACTCCCCTAAATAGTTATCCAATCAGTTAAAAGATTTATCTATTTTTTTCACAACTTTCACGCAATCTTCTGAATCGTCTACGGATTTCTTCTCACAATTCTATTATATTTATCTTTGATTGTTTCGGTTGATAAATCGGCAATAGAACTTCGGGTTTTTCTCCCTCATAGTTTGTCATAATTGGAATTTATATTCTCCAGCTTGAACTCGTCACAACCCTCACAATATATTGAAAGAAAGGACAGAACCAATAGTACATACATATTTTCACTGTTTTTCCTTTTATTGTTAATATTGAACACTATATAGTGCGTAACGCAAGTATGTTTAATGATTTGTTAATATACGGACATACGGGGTTCTAATTTCATATTTATCTTCATTCCAAATTTACATTATGCTGAATTCAGTGATTTACAGTTGTCATAATAAGCGATTTCCGAAGGTATGAAGCTTTTGAGATTGTTCTCAAGAAAATTTTTAATTTTTACAGATCGTAACATCCTATCTATCAGGTATCAGAATTACTATAACTATCATTTAAGATTATATATATATATATATATATATATATATATATATATATATATATTTATTTATTTATATGTTATAACTATATTTTTGACATTTGGCAATGAAGGCAAATATGATATGAAATAAAAATGAATGCGTGAGTCGGGATTTGAACCCGAGTCTCTAAACTCTGTACGTTTAGCGCTCTAACCATCTGAGCCACTCAAGTATTCCAACACATGCATTTTTCTTATATATGTAGTATTCTCAATTCACACAAGAGGTAGCGGGAAGTCGTCCCAAATGCCATCTAGTGGCCACCACAACAGGTGAGCAAATTTATTTTTTATTTCCATCTTGTATGCTAGGAATTCCTGGCTAGTGGTGAAGAATGAACTTTATCTAATATGCTGCCAGTTTTTCAACAGGACATTTTTCTGAGCAGTAAGGAAGAGATAAACCTTTTTTTTTAATTATCTGATTTATTCACTGGTCAAGAATCAAATAGATAATTTGATATCCATATTAAATGTAACCTAAAACTAGTATTGTCTGTCCAACGGAGATATATATATATAATGCTCTAGCGGCAGCAACTTCTGTCTTATCGGAACCAAACTTGGCATATAGTAAAAGTAATCCCACTACAGGCCTCAGGAGGCCCTTGGGGCAGTAGGAGGTTAAGGCTCCCACTGTTTCTGGACAATCGGCACTTGATGTCAGCCGGGTTGTCAGCCCTGCGTGACGGCTGCCTTTACTCCCAGAACAAGCGTCCGGTACTCATTTCCGTTAGAGGCTGAGTCGACCCCAGGGCCATAGTACCGCCAGAAGGTTTGGGTCAGTTTAAAAATCCTGACCCCACTGGGACTTGAACCCTCGACCATCCGGCTTGTAGCTCAGTGCCTTAACCACTACGCTACATAGTAATCAATTTTAAAAAAGGTAAGGTCGAGTTCGTTAAGCACCAAAATCGGACCATTAGTTGTAGGAGTTTATGTGAAACGAAAATTTTAAAATTGCTCTAGAGGTCCTAATTTTCGATGTTTCAGTCAGTATATGCTATTAAAATAAACGAAAAATCAGCGAAATTGAAAACTCGCTCTGCCAACCGTCATGTTCACTTCCACGCAATGTATACTCTACAATTAAATTAACTCTTAAATTGGCAAAGTATCATATAAGATATACCGACTTAATTTAGCCTCTTTAATATTTTAATAAAGAAATGGAAAAATGAATCCGCAGACATTTAAATTTGTGTTACATATACAACAATATGCAATAGGTACTCTTACTACTATGCATGGTTTGTTTTCACAACACTCTGACCCTTTAAAATAAGCTGCCAACATAAATTGAGTTTCTAAATTTAACAAAAGATAGAAATATATATTCCGTATACCAGCAAAAACGAAACAGAGCTTGGGCATGTTTTTCTCAGGGTTTCTCCCGTTTTCACCTGCCACAAATTTCATTCCACCATTATCCATACTAATCTCATCCATTTCGTTTCATTTCATTCATCCGCCCCTGTGACGGTCGTCAGAAGTGGTCGGTCGGCACCCTTGTAAGTTCAGATACCTCTATAAATATAGGGTCTTCATCTCATCTCATTCCTCGACCCGACCCTGAGTTGGACACGAGTTGAAGATATTTACTTTTACCAGCAAAATACGACCATAAATTGGAATTGCTGGGGAATTAACTTAGTTCCTGCGTGACGGATTTAGTTCTCGTCTACAGAAAGCTGCAGTAAATCGATTAAGTTACAATAAGTAAGTGTATTGAAAATCATGGTTAAACAAATTCCCACGTTTGAAGAAGACAATTTTGTGAAGATATCCATTAGTTGTGATAATAAAAAGCTGGGAACATCAATCACGGAGAAGGTTAGAAAAAGCAGACTGTTCAGTAGGTGAGTGGGGCATATGCGGCGCATTGCGGGACTGACAAAAAACATTCATTAATCATATTACAGTCAGGATAATATACTTGCAACTACAATTTTGTTTATGACTGTATGTTGAACGTGGCAAATCCGGACGTGACGTGAGCTTCCATAAACAAGCAAAACGAGTAGGTAACTTACAATTTTTTAATTTAATCCATGAATGGGTTATTGATAATGTAATGAATTCTATTAAACTTTATGTAGATAAAAGTTAATTTTGTGGGCCTGAAAAGACCAATTGCGAGCATATTTATAGGATAAGGTATGTCAATACTACACAAAGAGTATAACAACAGGATCAGCATGCTTGAATACATAGAGATTCTAAAAAAAGCAAGGAATGAAGACCTGTTCAACGAGAACATAATCGCAGACATAAATCCATTATACAACCTATTCAACACCATCAGCCATCAGTTCCAGAAGATGAAACATTGTTTTCGAAAGGCCTCCACATTAGAATAACTTGAAGTTAATAACTTAGTTGAGGACGACTTACTTACCAGGTAATATATATAATTAACATCTTGATAAGTAAAGTACCCATTTTTAACTCATTCTGGTGCGGGTTCGATTCCTAGCGAGATATAATATTTTAAATCGCCTGGGTGATTGTGTTCTATGCTTGTATTTATATATAAAAACATATTTTTAAATATACTTCTTATGAACCTATTCACACATTCTTGTATATTACTTTATTGGAAATGTTAATTGGTAACAAGAACGTGGTATTTATAACCTATATTTGGTCACAAGAATTGTCAAGTTTACTGTGTGATAAAATCAGACCACGGAGTTTGGATTATTTCTTTATACTGAATAAATAAATGAAATCCAATGACATAGATCTAAGATTCACTAAAAAATTGTACAACAGCTCGATATATTTTACCTGTGCCTAAAATGGATATTTTACATATTAGTGCATATTTTTAGATGTTTAAAGTTTATATTGAACTTTTTATATTACTGTGCCTGAAATGCCCATTTTGTCCATTAGTACTTACTTTCGCATTTTTATTCTAAAAGTTCCCCTTTTCACCCCAGTTCCACAGATCTTCGGAATTTTATCAGAACCTTGAAATAATGTTAAGACAAGGCTATAACTTTACTTTGTAATCATTAAAGACCTTTACTATAGATAATTAAATTATTATTTTATTAATTTTATGATATTTTGATTCATTTAGCTATTAATAAGAATGATATTCTATGTACAATAGCTAACAGCCCAATGTTGGGCCTTAGCTTCTCCTTTGTTAGGAGCCACTAGACCAATTTAACTTAGTTACCCTTGAGATGTCATGGATGGTAGGTGGTCACCATACCGACCCAATCAGACATAAGGTATTACTAGGATGATGATCTGTAAATCTTTATTCAGGCTTAGGGTTCTTTAACGAGCCTGACAATTTCCAGACTCGGGACCCACGGCTTAAAGTCCGTCCCGGAGGACTTGCTCCTTGGATTTTTCCATCCTAAAAAATCCACCTAACCTGGCCGAGTTTGAACCCATGACCCTCGGCAAGTAACATAACCACTAGTTCATCCGCCGCGACCTGCAAGAGTGATTGATATCACTAATTTTAAAACCCTAAAGTTATATTTTCATATTCTATCTTAGTGTTTAAAAGTCAATTTCAGATTCCTAAATTTACATGTTTTGTACAGTCTAAATCCTGAGGTATAGTTATTATAAGTAATTTAGTTCCAATTCCCTTTTGTGTTAGTCACTGCAAGAGTTAACACAACATGCATGTACACAGACTAATAATTTTATCTCCAAAAGGAAACATATGGTTCTGTCATATAGGGCAAATAGAAATGACTGGTCAATTAACTTTATTTTTAAAATTCCTTTACCTCAAAAATTTTAGTGTAGAGAGATTTAACACATACATTTGGGATGCACGCCCTGGTACTGTCTCACAGCACAGCTTTCACAAGCAATCTCAAACCAATATCATATAACAGTATTTCAGGGTAAAGTGCCTTAAAAAGGACATTTTATTCATACAAATATTATCCTCAATATTTGTTATAACCCAATAACAATTTCAATGTCAGAGCAACTGGCTTCGTGTATTTCACAAGAAACCCATAGACTGCTACTTTCAAAACAAGAATACAATGGAACATACACGTTTGGACACATTTTTCTCAGAATTATTCACATCTTTACAAAAGCGAGATTGACTTTGTTACCATTCACCTTCTCATCCCCTATTTTATCGGAAAATACACACACAGATACACTGTTCTAGCTTTTATTACACGGTGCAAAATAATTATATCGACAAAGTAATGTATATATATATATATACCCAGTACGTTCCCCAAGGAGATATAGCAGCTCCCCTAGCAGGAGTTTCCTGACCAAGCTAATTTAGTTACGTTTATTTCTCTGCAGATGTCAGAGAATGGCATGTGGTCATTACACCACATCGATGAGACATCTAGTCGGCAACTAAGGTACTACTTGGATGGGGAAGGCTACCAACAAACGGATATTGACTTTAAAACCAACGGTCAAGCGCAAAGCGAAGGTGGGACGTGGAATAAGAAGATTCACAAGACATAGTAGGCATATGTACTATAACTAACCAACTCACTGGCACTATCGAACCCGTAGGTTCATGGTCGCAGGGACATAACCTCTCTATTCATCCCCTGTATAATCCACTTCCTTCTAATCATTGTTAATGTTATGTTCCAACCTCATTATTGGCCTACCTACTGGGTGCTTTCCATCTGGTTTTCCTCAATAATAATAATAGGAAAAGCGCGCACAAAAGTGTATTAGTTTATGTCTCTGCTGTATACCAGCAACGGTTGTGTTCTCTTTAGACACTGAAATAATATCTTTCACACGGTTTATCACAGAGCTTGCACACGCAGTCACTTGACGGATCATGATAGTTTGAATTTTTACAGAGTTTGTGGTGATATCTATGCACTGCCAGTCTTATTATTGCACTGCGTATTTTGTTGTTTGGTCCAGTCCAGTCTCGATTGATTATTGCATCTGTTGCGTAAAGATCGTCTGGTATTTCTTTTGTCTTGTTTTGTCTTATTTTCTTCAATGAGTTTCCTGTCCATCGCAATATAGACTTAACTGTACTTATTATATCTGATTTCCCATAAAAATCACGTAGTTCACTGTTGTCTTCTACATTGGCCTGTCTGATATTCTCTCTTTGGTCCGAACATTTTCCTAAGAACTTTATTCTCTTCCCTTGTTTAAACCAAGAGTTCATGTTTCGCATCCATATAATATAATTGGGAGAATAAAAGTTTTATATACTTTCAGTTTAATTTTTTTAGAGAAGTTAGACCGACAAGAGTCCCTGTAATATTAGAATAGCTTGCAATTCCAGAATTAACCCTATATTTAATTTCTTTGTGCACATCATTCCTGGTCTGTACTATATTCACTGAATTAGTGTGTAGAGAATACTAAAGTTATAATTAATTATGCTACAATATTGAGAAATTGTTTATTAATGGCAATATAGTATTAAAAACCATATCAATCAATATTAGGCTGTAAAATTACATCTAAATATTTTCTCAACACATTTTTTACTTCATGCTTGGTTGTATTTATTGCGTCTAATCGTTTAAGTTCACTGAGTTAATTTTTAATACGAAATTGAGATTATGATGACATGATCCTTGATAATGAAATTCCTACTCAACTTTTGACTTCACTACAGATGAAAACTAGGAACAAATCTCAGTCAGATTGGTTGGCATCACAATTTAAAAGCGACACCTGAAATGCTCCCGTTATGAAAACGCGTTCGTCTCTCAGTATTTTTCAAATTGCAGCTTTAAATAAATGTAAAATAAAATAAGGAGTAGCCTACAATGACATACGGTGCGGAAACATGGGAATTAAAATCTAGAGCATTAAGTCATTTAAATTCTGCAGAAATAGATATTTGGAAGCCTTCAGCCTATAATTATTTCTAGAAGATATTAAAAAAAGAAACAGTGTAATTAAACACAATACGAATGTTCAAACTTCAATTGTGGATTTCATAAAAAATGGTTTGGTCATGTAAATGAATAACAGAAGGCAGATTCCCAAGAAGAATACTGAAATGGGTGTCAATTGGTAGACGAAGAGGACGGCCAAAAATAATGTGAAATGATGGTGTTTTGAGCAACATGACGGGAAAATGGGCCAGTATGGGACCGGTGCCCATCCAGCATCGTGAGGCTTTTGGGTAGCTACAATAAGTAGCGGCTCCAGGTTGAGAGGAACAGCTATAACGGCTGGGGGACTCAACATGCTGACCACATGTAACCCCTACACTAGCTAATGATCATCTACCTCTGTGATTGGTATATGTGGATGTGAGGCCAGCAACCGGCTGGTAGGCTAAGGGCCTTCTAGGCCTGTCGCGGCAGGAGGAGGAGGATTTTGTTGTACAGGATGAACGGTAATTACTCAGACAAACTTCAGGAACTGATTCCTGACTAGAAATCAAGGAAAAAAGTCCTATAAACATGTGTCCGGAAATAAACGATGTGCGTGCAACAACAACTCGTCCGGCACACAGTACATAGCATAATCCCATCCACGTCACAACATATGTTCAAAGTGGCCTCCATGGGATGCAATTCATGCGCTCACACCTTGTATCATGGATTGCCTCACTCTTTCGCATGTTCCGGCCACTCTCCGGATAGCGTCACAGGAGACGTGGACACGCTGTTGAAGGGTATGCACTTCAGGAACTGGTTCAGCATACACAACGCTTTTCAGATGCCCCCAGAGGTAAAAATACGGTGGGGGGGGTTTAAGTCCGTTGATCTAGTAGGCCATGCAACAGGGCCAAGAAAATAATGTCATTCGTCAGTGCCATCTACCGTGGCAACCATGCATTTATATACACTTATTCATAGGTCTTTTTTCTTTTCCAATGAGGAATCAGTCCCTGCACAGTTTGTCGGTGTAATTAAAATTCACCCGGTATAATGCTTAATGATGTAACGTACCTGTGCAAAAAGTTACACTATTCTTACAAGTTTCTCCACGTAAAATATGCTGTGAGACCGTAACAGGTCACCTCACCTAATACAAAGCAGGAAGATGAAAATCGTGACAAGCTTCTCATTACGTATATTATTTTTTATTTAAACATTTTTTTTTTGCCAAATAATTTAAAATCATCTCAATATATAAATCATTCAGTCTGCGTATGTTTGTGCTCGTAAAACTCGAAAAGTAGTCGATCAATTGACTTGAAAATTTGACACAACATATTGCATTCCACGTGTTCTAGTTCAATTTCCAATACACCTTATCAATAAAACGCAAGGGCAATATTTGCAAGTGTGTGGTTTGAATTTAGAAAATGCCTCATGTCAATTCGTTCAAATCGGAAAAAATGGACAATGTTTGAATGCACTAACAATCCAATGAAATTTAAAGGAGAAACCTTGGGTATATGCTGTGCGAACGGAATTAATTAATTTAAATCGCTCAGCAGATCGTCATGACAATTCATTTTACTTAGTAAAATACAATAAAAACACATTCATTTTTCAGACGTAGCAGCGCACGCCAGATAATAGTAAGTTTATATATATATTCCTATTCTTAAGACAAATCCCTGTGTTGAATTGTACACAAAAATTCATTAAATATACCATGATGATTTGAATCAGACTAAAATTGCAATGGCAAAAAATGCAACTGAGACATTACATGGCATAATTTGGAACAAAAATATTACAAAGGAAATTAAAATGAAAATTTATAAGAGCATAATACAGAATATTTTGTCATATGGAAGTGAAACTTGGTCTTTGACGGAATTACAAAAGAATAAAATTAGAACAGTTGAATTTGATTATTTTAGAAGAAGCCTCCAAAAAACAAGACAGGATAAAATAAGAAATGAATTATTTTGGAGAGAAATGAATGTCACCACATCTGTTGTTAAGAGGATTGAAAATCAAACGCTTAAATGGTATGGCCATGTACAAAGAATGGAAAATGAAAGATGGCCAAAAAATATATATCAATGGTCACCCTCTGGAAGAAATAAACGTGGGAGACCAAGATGGAAATGGAAAACCTACGTCAGAACTATAATAGATGATAGGAATTTGGAAGAGGGAGACTGGAATGATAAAGATAAATAGAAACTGAAGACGGCAAACATATAAGTGGGGGAAAGCCGAAGAAGAAGATTATTTGAATCAAACATACTGAGTAAATAGTGAGAAGATACGTTCTTAAAGATTAGTGATATAGGGCATATCTGCTATCCATAAGAAACTGCATCTTCAATGCCCCTGCCCAAACAGTAAGAGAACACGTAATTATCAGAGCTAGGAGCTATAAATGAATGGTATTAATAAATGTCCAGACAGAATGTAACATTACAGTACACAGGGCGTTGTATTCTGATCTTTATCGCATGTTACAAATTCTGTAACACGCAATATTCAGGTCTCTACACAATGTACTATTGTCTGGATATCTGATACCAACTTCATAACCTAAACAAGCCAAGAAAATATTCAATGTACAGTGTACGTATAATTAAATGATTGTATCATTGCAAACCACATACTTCTGTCCAGTCTATAGCAATTTAATATTAAACGTTGTCTAAAAAGGAGCATGTGCAGGAAAAACAAGATTTAGGAAACCAATTTGTAACATTGCCTAATCCTTCTAGCGACATGGCCCTGGGATCGACTCAGCCTCTAACAAAAATAAGCATCAGATATATTCTGGGAGTCCCGCGCCATAGTCGAGTGGTTAAGGCAAGATGCCTTGGCGCAGAACTACAGGACTTGCGCTGGTTCGGGTCTCCATGGGTAAAGACAATTTTCTCCTCATAGAATTTCGGTCAGGATGAAACCGGTGCCCATCCAGAATCGTGAGGCATTTGAGTAGCTACAATAAGTAATGGCTCCAGGTTGAGAAGACCAGTTATAACGGCTGGGGAACCCGACATGCTGACCATATGCCGCCCCTACACTAGCTGGATGATCGTCTTCATCTGTGATTAACACATGTGAATGTGAAGCCAGCAGCCGGGTGGTAGGCCAATGACCTTCTAGGCCTGTCGCGCCATGGAGTTTGTTAGTCATATTTCGAGGGATAAAGACAATCCCGGTTGATATCTCGTAGCGATTATAGAGCAAGACGGGAGCCATAGTATCCTTCTACTCCAAGATCATCTTAAGATCTGGCGAGGGATAGCAGTTTAAACTGTAATGATCATATCGCAAAAAAAAAAAAAAAGCTGCTTCAAAACGCGGAATCCCTGTTATGACCCACTGCGCATGCTCGAAGAGCTAAAGCTGTGATTCACGAGGTAAGGGATTGTTAAATGCTTTAAAGATGCTGTATATGGTTTTAATCGTCTTAAATAGTTATAGAACAGAAGACATGTTTCTAGATATTTACGAGTGTTCGACGTATGCAATATTACTCAAATTACATTACAAACAAAGTTCAACTCTCGTGCATAGTGTAAAAGTTAGCAAGACAACCAGGATTTAGATGACGCATCCGACGTTCGAGTAGCGTAGATCGTTAAACCAATTACATAAAAATAAAATATACATGAGAGCCAGGGTTCAATTCCCTCGACAATGATTTTTTGTTATTTATTTTTATTTTCGCAAAATACATCCTATAACATTTAATTCCAGCCACGTAATCTATGTCTACATTACACTATTTTAAGTAATATTCGTGACTTCATAAACTCTATTATATTATTTAGCTACCGGTATAAATTCAATTGTATGTGCAGTACCACGTTTTAATAATAATGCCATAAATTTATATTATAAAAGATAATATAGCTCCGTATATTAATGTATTTATTTATTACGTATTAGTGAGGAAAAAGTTTCACCCCTCAATTAATATATTTAGGTCGCGTCCAACTTAATAATAGCCCATAGATGATGGAAGCAATAATATATAATAATAATAATAATAATAATAATAATAATAATAATAATAATAATAATAATAATAATAATAACAATAAAAAAATAGTAATATCTCCTAATAATTAGTTCGTTTTTTCTTTAAGAATGGACAGGCAGAATAAAATTGAATGCATTGTAACAAAAATATTACCTCATCGGGAATCGAACCTGTGACCTCTTGCATACGAACCAAGCCATAAAGCACCTAGCTAAGCGATCACTGATTTATTGTGCATAAAATAATGTTCTTCATTGGAGGAAGGAGAACATTGTAGCTCTACTGTGTAATTAGTTTTGTCGGTGAATCGCGCGTTAAAACTTTAAATGTTCAAGATCAAGAGTCTTTATATATAAAAATAAAAGTGTACATTATGATAACTGCTGTACCTAGGGTGGAAATTAAACGTTTTCCTCCACTCCACAGATATATATCATCTGTCGATACAACTCAGGCAGAGTCATAATTCAAATATTGGCCAGTAAATTTAGCTCTGAGGCAGCTCATTTTAACCTTGGGGCTCTTTTACGTGCCGTACACCTACGATTTCAGACTTACAGCTTTTACTTCCTTCCGAAAAAGACATAACCCAATTAAAAACTCATCGAGTTTGATCCGCAGTTCTCGGAATCAGATAAGGTATGGGAACCACTAGTCCAGGACGAACCATATTAGTTTCTAGACAGCCTATACCCAGGTTCTCTACAACTATTAGCCTAGAAGACAACTGTACATGTAATAACTCACTGACCCTAAAGAACCCTTAGGTTCATGGCCGCCCTGACATCCCTATCCTGAGCTAATGTTTTCCAATCATCCACTGTATAATCTACTTCCCTCAAACCATGATTAATAATAGTCTCCCACCTCATTCTTGGCTTGCCTATTGGGCGCATTCCCTCTGGTTTTCTTACAAGGGCCTCTTTCATTCACCATTCGTTCCATATGTCCTGCCCATCGCAGTATATGAGACTTAACTCTTCTTATTATGTCTGGTTTCCCATAATGACTATATCATATGTAATAATATGAACTAATTGTTAATGTTGTTTTTCTGTATCAAAACCAGAATGACAAATCTGAAACTAAAATAACAGTTGTCACAAGTCAAAAAAGTATAATACGAAAAAATATCCTGTTCTGGTAACTTATAAAAAATTAGTAGTCAAGAGGAATAGAACACTAAAAGCTGTTAAGCAATGCAGCTAAGTGATACCATGGCTGGCTGGAGTTAATTTCCATGAGTGTCCACTCTCCACGCAATGCCACTCGCTGTGTTTTACATCACACCATGTAATCAGATTAGTACCTCAAGAACTTTCACCGTTTCTTGTTACTCTTCTTGAAGCGCCGGTAGCAAAATAAGCCGAACCTATTATCCAACAACTGAGAGCTCAAAATCGATATGGTCTTTACACGGAATGGACCAGAAGATAATTTACAACTCGAGTATGGTGCAAGTACGCACATAATAGCGTAGTTATACCTTATCCGCTCTTAGAGTGATCCTAACATCAACAAACGCCAATTGTATCCTTCCGCCATTCGCGCCACAATTACTATCACTTTGACAGGAGATGACGACCAGCAACAGAAGACTCGACACTTTCAGCCATTTTGTTTCATGAGAATAGACTGAAGCATGACTCAAATGCATCATCCATATGTGATAAACTATTTTAAGTTGTAATTATTGACTGGTATATTTTAGAATATTTTCTATGTTTTGAATATTATTTTTATTCAGGAATAATAACAAGTATATTCAGAGGACATATTTCTTGATTTAATAAAGGGAACTACTTTTTCGTGTATTTATTGCTTCTACAACGTACGTCGGTATCCATAACCAATGAAAAGCGAGCAGGTCACATCGTTTTGTTTTTATGAGGATCCCGGTGGGGCCTGTTTTTTTTAACTGGTCTAAACCTTCTGGCGGCACCATGTCCTCTAACTGTAATTATTACGAAACGTTTGTCCTGAAGGTAAATGTGGCCGTCACGTAGGGCTGATAACTCGTATCGAAATATGTGATCCTTAATCTCCTACTATCCCGTGGACCTCCTAAGGTCTGTAGTTGGAACACTTGGGATGTGTCATGGCTTTACGATGAGATGCTGCGGCGAATACTTGATTCAGCTGACAAATAAACATTGACATAAAACATCTGACAAGGTGTTGATTCCTTTCGATACTAATAAAATATGTCAGTATCAATGAGATATCTGTGTTATCTTCTGAAAATTTTTAACGATTTACTGTGCTTGGTTTTTGAACTCAGCCATCTTGAAAAATCAAAGTTATAAACACTTGAAAGGTAGGCTATTCGTATTTTCTTGTTGCTTCTACTGCAATGTTTGTAGTTAAAAACAATTAAATTCACACATCTCTTTGCTACGGGATATTTAATTATGTATTATATAATTTCAGAGAGATATTCGATGTTATAGTATGGATTGTTTTTCGAATGGTTAGACGATTAACTTATAATTGTAACTAGGGCTGCGATATTGGAGAAATTACATCTGTATCTATTCCACACGCGTTGATAATATGTGGTTGCAGGGATCTAGTGGGAGACTCACCAAGGTGCTGCCTCATGACTCCGAGCCCAAGCAATAAAAAAATGAGCATAAGTAGCCAGTGGGAGCGTTGTAGTCCCCCTTCACGGCCGCGGAAAAACTAAAAAATGGTGCCATGGAGGTAGAACCTGGTGTGTCGGACCTAGAAGACGACCTACTACTTCTGGAATACCACTCATCCCCATAATTCTGGAATAACGCAGCAGATCTTTCAGGTCGCGGTGAACAGTGCAATCGGCCCTCTCAGTCTGCCTGCCCCGAAGTTTATTTTTTATTATAACAGAGAAAATAAATATTTTGGGTTTCCGGATGTTAGACTTCATTTATACGAGAAAATAATATATTTATTTGATTTAAAAATTGTTTCACAGTAGTTTGTTTACTATGTAGGCCTATTTCATAGATGATCAGATCATAATAGCGGAAGGCATGGACGATCTAAGTTATATGGCAAGAAAACTTCAAGAAGAATACGAGAAGGTTCGATTAAAGATGAATATAGGAAATGAGAATATCTGATAATGAAGGATGATAAAGTCGAGAATTTACACGTAGAAGGTAAACAAATTGAAGATGTAAAACAACGAAAATCTGGGTCTTATTTTTAATAAACAAGGGAATAGTAGTTATTGAATTATAACGAGAATAAATAAAGATTTAATGGAATACAAAATAAGAAGAAACACCATACAAGTGAATATACACACAGCACTCTGTCAAAGTGGTATGTTGTTTGGCTCAAACGTATGAGAAGAAAGCTCTTGAGTGCCGAAATGGCTTTCTTGATGTGGAGTTCACGTAATACGCGTCTAGATAAAATACGGAATGAGATGATGAGAGAAGGAATGAAAGTGGAGAGAGATATACTTGATGAAGTTCAGAGAGTTAATTTGGTATATTCATGTCAATAGAGTGAAGGAATAAAATAAGGTATTAAGGTGAATACCAACTCAAAGAACACGACACAACTGGAGTGACGACGTTAAAGTGGCATTGACGACGAGAAATTTACATATTGAAGAATGCCAGAATAGAGAAGGCGAATGGGGACAAAGAGACGGGATAGCTATCCGTGAAGAAGAAGAAATTGTTTCAATCTCACCTTTAAAAAGTATAAAAGACGAAAAAAAAGTAGTTAAAAATATAATGTTCTTACATTGGAATGGCGCAGGCACGCGCACTCACACCTTTTATAACCAGAACTGTGTACAACAAATGGAACTTTTAACTTTTTGTGGGAGATATTACAGCTAAAACAGGTAGAATTGGACAAAGATAATTATCAATAACCAAAATAGATATGCCAAGTTTTGAATGTCCATACCTCATTAAAAAAAAAAGACTACCTAAACTTGACTTTCATATATTTGGTGGAAATTGAAAAAGAAGCTACAGTACATACAAAATGTTCAATTACCTCATGTGACTCCGATGTAAAAGGACCACTCATTTCCTTTGATTTTTCATCTTGTCTTGACGTCCAAAAATTAAGTGTCAATCGCAAAGACACATTCTTTAATCCCGGTGGCTTCTGTAGAACCACTCCACTAAATAAACAGTATAGTATATGTGAGTGCTGATCCATTACACAGATTTATATAAACTATGAAACCAATACACCCCTACTGTGTGACTAATTATAATAAAAAATACGTCCGATCGATTGCTGCCAGCATTTGTTCCTGATGTCGCGTAGGTTATTCCATAAAATTGTATTCTGCGTGTGATGTTCCATTATCCTACAATCCAACTCAAATTATTAGTTGACAGGATTCAATTAAACAAATTATCGTGTAGGCCAAAATTTATGTATTTGCTATCTTCTGATGGTTTCCTATGAAAATGTTTAAGACAATAGTTACAGAATCTGAGTACTTAAGTATGAATTAGTGGTGTAAGTCGTTTTTCTTAATTTTAGGAAAAACTGTTTTATTTGTCAGCATACAAAGAATCAAGATAGCTTAATATTGTCCCAAGTGATGATATATTGTTGATTTATCTGAAATACAGTATGCATTCAGAAGAAATTAATTTTAAACAACAGTACTATGTACTTTACAATAGAATACAACTAGATCATAATAATTCTATGAAATGTTACGTATCTACATCCGGTATGTGGGAGTTTACCAGAAATGTCGAAATGACAATCTGGGGCATTGAAAAAAAAGGTCTAATACAATAACTGTTTCTATAGATCGCCGTACATATATAACAAACACAGTAAAAATTCCTGCAGAAAAGACGTGATACCAATGGAGTTAAAACGATTATTCATAATATACTCGTACATGATGAATATACTGGCACACAATACATTTCTAGATGCGATAGGGACATGGATATTAAAAGGCACGCAATTAAATTGAAACAAATATTATTTGGTTATAGAGGAGTATGTAATGCCGTGAAATAGTTCTGGAACTTAATTAGGGACTATATAGAACTATTCGTTGTTTTCTTTCAAAACTTAGCATTTACAGAATCTACAATAAAAAAATAATGATTTTCTAACAATTTCCACATCCCGTCGAAGATAAATTTTGATAATTGGACTTAATTCAATCCCTAACAAGTATCGAAGCCATCCCTTTCTTCTCCCTACTCCTAAATACGAATTACGATATCAAACTATAATCAACTTTAACGACTGATAAGGTAAAACTAGGTGGATTCACAAAGGTGGATATTTTTTATATAAGTGTAAAATTTCTTTCAAGAAACTACATACCCTTATAGCTAACTTTATTTTTCATGTTATATTTTCAGAAACGCAGAATAACCTACCTCGCAGATAGGTCAATAATTAGGTGGGAGACTAACATTAATCATGATTTGAGGGAGATAAATTATACAGGAGATGATTGCACAAACATTAACTCAGGATAAGGATAGATGAAGAGATTGGCTGCGCAACCATTAACCTACGGATTCGATACGAGTGAGTTATAGTGTATAAAATCTGTATAACCAGAAACAATGATTTTTTAAAGAACTTTAATGCCTATCACAAAATTATCAAACTTTGGGTAGTCAAACTCAGATTTTTTTCTGAGACTTTTGGTTGTCTGCAACCCATGTATTGTTTAACAAGACTATTTTTTGTATAATTTTCAAACGCTCTATATAGCCAAATACTGTAAAAAAATAGCTATGAAATCAGTGCATTAGAACTTGTTAATGAGGGATGCTAGTTCGAGTGAATGGAGGAATATGATACAATATGTAGAGGTAGAGCAAGGCGAGGAAGTGTCAATACCCTCGCGCTGTGACGTTGCCCTCTCACGTGGAGAGAGAAGATCGATTCACTCACACAGCACTGCTGGACCAACAAACATTGCGTCATAACCATGCGTTCAATCAAATTACAACAAAAGTAGGGTTAATGTACGTCCGGTTTTCACCTAACACATCCTCATTTAATTCTCTCCAGCCACAGACTTAATTCATCATGAAAAAATCCGTTTCTAAACAGAATTTTGTCATTTCATAAATCTATCACGATACATTCGAAAGTTTAATGTTACAATTATGGTAAATCTCATTGGTCTCGCGCATTATATATAGGGTGCTTCGGAATTGGTAATCCGTACTTTATTTAACAGTCGGTTAAGTTCTTTGCCTCTAGTCGAGATGATTCAGACGATAATGCTTGAAATGCCATTACCAGGACCTATAAAATCATATTTACAATTTCATAATTTATTGTACAATTAAATCAACAAAACTCATGAAAGCTCAACAGAAATATAAAACTTACTGTATACACAAGATGACCTTACACAACGAAGCATCCACGAATATGAATGGAATAAAACAAAAATGTAACAAAATTAAGTAATTAAAAATGTAAAAAAAAGAAAGAAATTAAAAATGTAACATTCTGATTCTAAAAAGTCAAATTGTTTTACAAATATGGCGATGAAACTGAATATATTTATCTCGTGATCTAATATTTTACAAAATGCTTCATGATATATATAAATAAATAAATAAATAATTGTTTACACAACTCTCTCCCTCTCTCTCTTTGTCTTCTTGACTTATTATATAACGACTCCCTTTATAAGTACTTTATGTCTTCCCACACCATACTTAATACTTTTAATATACAATTAAATACATAACACTCTTTTGACCATACAAAGACAAGGAAGGCCTCCTCGAATAAGTGATGAGCTGTGAGACCAAAGTAACATGTAAGACGTCATTCACTTTGTACTAGAGGCGAATATGATGTGGATGATTAGGATGGTCAGATGAAGTTCGAGTTCTATTTGAGCTTTAAAATTTTCCGAATTTGTCTTATAGAAGACGAAAAAAGCCGCACAAGAAATACTGCCAAAAAGATTGTCCTTACCAAGGATCGAATCAGAGTACGTTGCATTAGTAGCAACGACGTTATTTCTGAATAAAAACGGTGAACGTACTCATTTGCAATTCTAGCCATAACACAGGGCTATTGGTATCAAATAATTAAACTGGGAAATTACTAGTGAACGTTATTGTATGATATATACTGTGTTCGTGAAACTACATATTAGAGACTGTAGCAGAGGTTAATGTATTTGATAATGGGCGCGTCTCCACGTGGCATTGGTATTGATCTTGACCCCCAGGTGTATGTGACCAGCACAACATCTGCCATCAAGGGGCTTGCATCCCTCATACATGTTAATGGTTCCCCTCGAACGGAAAAGGGGGGCCTCACATTTTTTTTTCTTCCGATTCCATTGTCAAACTTACCGAGAGAAGAACCTTATCCACGTAAAGGTTGTTAACCTCGCGAGCACAGGCGTGCGCTGAGATACAAACCTCACTGCAATATACACATTTTAATGCCTTCATTTTTATTAGCTGTTAACATACAGAGAAGTGAGACATAAGCTCTATTATATTTTGTAATCCTGTGCAAGACTTTTTTATGTGTCTTTTAATTGTAAAGATCGTAAAATTTACCTAAATTGCAGATATTTAATCTATATATATATATATATATATATATATATATATATATATATATATATATGGTATGATGACCTGCCTTCGGGCAGAATTACTATTATATATATATATATATATATATATGGTATGATAATGGTATCCATTAATGGATAACACGCTGAGGTACAGACTCAGAGTTCCGGGTTCGAATCCCGTCCAGGCATTTATTTTTCTTATCATACCATATTAAGCTTGCATTGCTCAATGTTAAACATTTAATTATAACATATATATTGTGGAAGGCAACGGGAAGCTACCACACCTACAATTCCCTAGTAAAGCTGCAAGCATAGCATGAAAAATGCAGTGAAGGACCTGCCTTCGGGCAGAATTACTATTATATATATATATATATATATATAATAAATAACAAATACATTTTATTAACAAATAATGTTATATACAGTATTGACACCCGAATGAGCAATTGCTCGTGCTCGGGTGCAGTTCACAGTTTCATTTTTACATAAATTATGACAAATAAAAAAAATGTAAGTCGTCATCATGGTGATCTGTCTGGCTTTTCCTTTTATCAGGCTTGAAAGCAATTGAATGTCCCACCAACTAGTTGCTAGCAAGGAGGTGGCAAGTCCAGCGATGGGGTTGCCATCTTTAAGCATCTGGACCTGCTTCAATACTGCATTTACTCAGTATTAGTTGGAATGGTTATACCGCCATGACTCGGTTTACTTATTTGGGATATAAACTCTCTTTTGTTGAAAATTTGGATTTATCAGAGAAAATTGTGAAATTCAACAAATCAATGGGAATAATTAATAGAGTTCTAAAAACTTCATTAGTGCAAAAATCAACTCGTACTCGTCTTTACCAAATAATGGCTCGACCAGTCCTATTTTATGGGAGTAAAGCGTGGACTATAAGGACGAGAGATGAAATCAGACTAACAGCTTGTGAGATGAGATTTATGCGCTGAACAGCTGGCTACACCAAATGGGATCGAAAGAAAAATGTAGAAATCCTTCAAGAACTTAATGTGTCACCAATACTGGACTACATCTCCAGATATCAGCTAAACTGGAAGGAATATGTCTCCAGAATCTAGATCCAGGATCCCCAAGGCAATAATGAACTACTGTCCAAATGGGAAACGGTCACTCGGTCGACCTATGAAAATATGGCACGAAAACCGCTTTCTCAGGCCGTAACAGTTCTTCTAGGACCAATACCTGGCAGGATGATGATGATAAAAACAATATATTGGGAATAAGACTTGTTATATAAGAAAAGAATTAGTGCAATTGAGAATGATATACATAAAATAATAAACACCATACAATGTGATGTATTAAAACCAATAATAACGAAGAAAGTAATTAGTAATATATTGATTTATAATAATATAAGCAAAAATTAGATGCTTCATATTTATTATTTTAAAATACTCAAATGATTAATTTTATTCAATTAATTAATTAATTGCTTTTTTAAAAAATAGCTCGGTTTAGTTTAATCAGTTCTGGATTGGATATAATTAATTCATTACATAATTTGGGTCCTATAATCTACAATGTTTAGATCCAGCAGTTGTATAGTAGCAAAGTAGTAGTATTTTGTCTGGTGCTGTAAAAACTTCGATATATACATATAATACTCAAACCTTCACTCTTAAAAACCACTCTATGCAGTAAAAAACTTGTTTTTTCGGAACTTTTTCGATACTTAAATGGCTTACGCTGCCTGCATATACACCAAATTAATGCTCACAGAAATGAATATTTAAAAAATCTGTAAAAAAGAGTCCACGACGGCATATATTTATCTTTTACGGATAACTCATGATAACCATTTTTATCTTTCAGCGCATTGATACTAAGAAGATCGGGATGACTAGATTTCCGGGCAAGCGTAGCAGGGCACGGCTGGTATTCTTTTACGGACAACTCCAATAACCTTTGTCTTTCAGCTCATTTATGCCAAGAAGATTGGGATAAGTAGATTCCCGGGCAACGCCAGGTAATCAGCACAGGGTATCTAAAAATAATTACGATATACGTTTATAATTATTTTTATTTTCACTTATTCAACTAAACATAAAAACATATTTCAGTTATTTAGGCGTAGTAGCGCACGGCATTACACTTGTTATTTTTGAAATAGCGAATAAATAATTAATTGAAGTTGTACGAATTATGTTTTGAATAAATATAATTAAATAATAAAACAGGAGAAGAGTTTAATAATTGTAACGTGATGCGTTATTACTGAAATGCAGGTATACAAAAAACTTGCGGCCACAGGCGAACTTTTACATGTTATTGTTTTTCGACCAACTTTCAACAAACAATAAAACTGCAGTTTAATTTAATTTTAACGCTCACAGACAAATGCCAGCAGATGTAAATATTTATTTCATAATGAATGTTGTGCCTTATGCCGAATTTTCCGAAATTCGTTGCAAACAAGTAGTGTCATGTGCACGATAAAAAAAAATAATAATTAGCCTGTTGGGTTTCTGGTGAAATGCTGTGTTAAAACGCACAACTTTTTTTCAGTGTTTTATTATAAATAAAATTGTGATTTCTGTATTATATTATTTTTACATTTTTATTTCCAGTGAAAGTTATTAATGTTTTATCTATTATAAATATACATTTGCAACAAGCAAAATGTCAGCCAATTATATAAAAAAGCATTGACAGGATTAGAAATAACAAAGTATACATATCATGTGTTTACCCGCGAGAGGTTAGGTAATATATGAAATGTACTGCTGTCCCGCGCCGTAGCCGAGTGGTTCAGGCAAGAAGCCTTGGCGCAGAGCTACGGGACTTGCGCTGGTTCGAGTCTCAATGAGGGAAGAAATCTTCTCAGTATGGGACCGGTGCTCACCCAGCATCGGGCGAATTTTGGGTAGCTAAAATAAGTAGCGGCTCCAGGTTGAGAAAACTAGCTACAACGGCTGGGGGACATGTCACCCATACATTGGGAGGATGATCATCTACTAATGTGTTTATTCACATGTAGATGTGAAGCCAGCAGCCGGCTGATAGGCCACGGACCTTCTAAGCGTGTCGCACCATGGATTAGGTCCAATTGAGTTTGACACATCATGCCTTTACATTTAAATAATGTACTGATATTACATTCTTACAAAAGTATCAATAAGTTATATCGCCACATACCGACATATTTCGAGCACTATTTATAAAATGCGCGGCTACGTGGTTCAAGCAGTTAGACGCTCGCTTTTCACATCTGAGGTCTCGAAATCGAGTCTCAGTCACTCCATGTGGATTTCATGGTGATCGAAACAGAGACTTTTCTCCTGCACAAATTTAATTCTACCATTTCTCCACACTCATCTCATCCATTTCGTTCATTCGCCTTGTGATCGTGCCTCGGGCACTTATATCATTTATATACCTCTATAAATATAGGTAATTCATCTCATCTGATCCCTCGACCCGATCCTGAGTTGGACACTAATTGAGTATTATAATAAAGGATGAGGTAAAATTAAAGGAAAGAGGGTGAAGAGAGAGGGGGGATTTGAGACACCTGTAAGAGAAAAAAATCAATCAGCCAAGGGCCTTCTAGGCCTGTCGCGCTTGGAGTTTTTTATTTCTATGTAACTCAGAATTATTAAGGAGTTATAATACATTACACCTCTTTGTAATGTATGTAAATGTAATATTCTTGTCAACATTAGTATTCTTCTTTCAAAACATGACCTCAATTTCAATGAATTCAACTTACAACACTGTTCTGGCTCAGATTTCACCTGACGAAAGTGAAACCGAGCATTATGAGCTGTGACTTACACGTTTCATTACTCATTAACTGCCTCCCGTCATAATATTCCAGCAATAAACACGAAATCTACATTACACAACAAAAACTTCATTCACACTACATATAAATTACCTACTATCTAATGAAAATAGTAAACTAGTTCTAGTACGTTTATTCCAATAAACTACATGACATTGGTTTAAGGGAACAATATTTTGCGTTTGAAGAAAAACGAAGAAAGTCCAAAAAATAATGAAAATAGAAATAATCCTGACACCATTTCCACCATGTAATTTCGGCCAATATGGGGCAGGAGCCCTCTAAGCATCATGAGGAATTTGGCTAGTTAGATTACATAGCAATTCCAGGTAAGAAAACGAGGTATAACGGCTGGGGGATCCCACATACTAACAACATGTCAACCCTATACTGGCTTGATCATCTCTGTGATTGATGCATTCGGATGAGGTAGCCGGCCTTCTAGGCCAAGCGCCTTATAGGCTTGATTTGCCATGGAATTTTAACTTTTTTCGATTGATATTGATAAACATTGGAAAAACATGGAATGCCCCACGCATATCAAAGATTCAATTTGTGCTATGATTAGGTAAAACAAGGATTGTTCAAAATTAAAATTAAGTTATCACAATTCTCGGTTCTAGTGACTTTTTTTTTTTACTTGCGGTCACTTTTCACTTATCGATAATTTAGAAATCACTCGTGGCGTCACTTATGATAATTCTCAATCTCTTCAATTATATTTTGAACTTTTAATTTATCGTGTATATCTGTATTTCATTGCTTGCCCAATTTTGTCAAATATAGGAGTGGACGTAAGAGTCTTATCTGTGCCGCTTGCAATTTTGATTTGATTTGATTTTAGAATTTAGTATTCAATTTTCGCTGCTATATTTCAGTCCTGATTTTGCAGTTCCATTGTGTAAACTCGATTTTGTTGTGGTAGATATTTGTTGACGCAAATTTATTTTTGTGACTCCATTTATTGCATTGTTATTCTGTAACTTTATCTGTGAATAATTTCTCATATCAGATGTTTAGGTGACCGAGGTACGGTAATTCAATTCTAAAACTTCTATCATTTTTCCATCTAATTCTATTTTAACTCTTCGTAAGTGTTCTCAACACATGCCCATACATTTTGTTTTAGGGAAGAAATTTTCAAATCCAACTGTTGGCTATATTATTTAATTAATGTGCTCCGGATTTTTAAAGTATTTCCTGAAAATATGAAACAAATCCATTAGGTTAATAAGGAGGAAAAGGACCAGCTCTATCTTATTTAATATCAGCAGATTTAGGGAATTCCGTAATCCCTTATATCCAAAACCTCGTAAAATCAAAACAATTTATAGAAATAATATATGTTTTCTACATTTTACAAACAGCAAAACTGATAATTATGATTACTTGAAAAAGAAGTAATGTTAATTAGAAGTATAGTGAGCTATCATTAGTTTTTAACAGCATAGGAACCCTGTTATTTTCTAGACAAAAAGAAAGACAACGGCCGTGCATTATAGAGATTTATATTGCACTCAACTCTTCATTGGCTTTAAAATAACTCCATGGTAATTATTTCACTCAGCCAGTAATTACATTTCATCTACAGCGTTCAATTATTTTTCTTAACTGCTTTAACAAAAATATTACCAAATGCTCTCCAATACATAATTTTCTTTTTACTTCAATTATATTTGTCGAGACGTTGGTCATATTGACTCTATGATCTTAGTGTGAATACCAAAAGGTAATATATATATATATGTTGTTATTTATTGTCACTTTTAAGATGGTCATTACACGACTTTATGATAAGTGTTCCGTCTGGTTTAAGGCGATCCGGAGTTCTGCTCGGAGTGATATTTCAGTCGGAAGGACATCCGGTATAGTGAATGGATGCTAGTGTGAGGAGCTCTCTATTCATACACCGCACACTCAATATCACGCCATTTCGATTATTAAACCCGTCGGAAAACACCATACGTTATCAGTGAGTTGGTTATTACAATTCTCAACTTTAAACAGTTTAGTAGTTATTTACTGTTGTGTAAGTTTCAATGACAATTTGGAAGCCCAGTGGTTAACACGAACGCTCCTTTCAATGTAATGTCACACAGATAGTGGATATGAACTTATGAAACAGACTATAGCTATAGAATGTCAAACTTTCTCACTAAGATTTAGAGAATATTTAATATCACAAGAATTATGTTTTATTTTTTTATTGTTCTATCGATTTACCCTGAGTCCAGAATTAGCGTCTCAGTCGTTTCATTTGGAGTTCGAGTGACGAATCGGAGCCAGAGCAGGTTTTTCTCAGGGTTTCTCCCGTTTTCATCCGTGAAAGACTTAATTCCACCACTTCTCCACACATGTCATCCGTTTCAATTCACCTGTCTCTATGATAGTGCGAGATGCCTAGACACCCAAAATCCCCAACACCATTAATAAAGTATTATTACCATGCATATATATGACATGAAAAGAAATGTACACACCTGGATCGGTATTTGAATCCGAGACCTCTAACTCTAAACGTTAACGAGCTCCCAACTGCGTCATTCAGGAATTCCAGCGCAAACATTTATTTTTATTCCTTATAAATATATACATATGATTCTCTACCATGAGAAGCAGCCATATTGTGGCTTCTACAACAAGTAAGCAAATAAAGATAATATTTACTTGTATCAGTAAGGCTTCTTTATTTCGATGTTACAATAAAGTTTTGATATTTATCAATGAAGGTCAAATATGACACGAGGAGGAAAAAAAAAAAAACGCCTGAACCGGGGATATATATATATATATATATATTGGATAAACGGGACAAACACTAAATAATGCACTTCCAAAAGTGTACTTATTGTCAACGGGAATGGGTAAAGTAGGTGTAAATAACAAGTAAGCGGCTGGAAGTATGGAAGACATTATGTTCCCTATATTCTACATATAAACTTTATACCTAATAAAAAAAAGAGTAAATGAGAACAATTATCACATGAACCGAGTCGGCCCCCTGACGCCATTTGGATCGTACTTTAATCTGGTGCTAAATTTTCTTGAGACGTTTGTCATTTGCTTGAACTTGATCCAGTTTGTGCATATAGTGTCTTATGTGGATTATTACATCGCCTCTTGAAATCTCCAAAGGATTCCTATCTCATAATTCATACAGAACTCTAATTTACGACTTATTTTTTCTTCATGTCATAACACTGTGACGTACCGCTGACTGACTTCGCTGAAAATCTCTCAGATAAACTACGTGTCCACAATATTATGTGCATACATACATAATATACTTCGCTATAAAGATAACTGTCCATATATCAAAAGTATTTTACTGGCTCAAGCTAACAAGCCGTCAAACTTTACATTATCTAACTAACTCACTGGCACTTTCGAACCCCTAGGTTCATGGCCGCGCGGACATAAACTGTCCATACACCCCTATTCTGAGCTAATGCTCATATATAATATACTTTCCTCAAATCATGGTTAACATTATTATCCCACCTCATTCTTGGTTTACCAACTGGGCGTTTTCTCTCTGGTTTTCCTACATGAAGCTCCCATGCCCTTCTTTCATCCCCCATTCGTGTCACATGTCCTGCCCATCGCAGTCTACGAAATTTAACTCTTCTTATTATAACTGATTTCCTTAAAGATCGTGTAGCTCACAGTTATGTAGTCTTCTCTATTCGCTGTGTCTGTTCATTTTTCTTTGGCCCAAAAATGTTCGTAACTTTATTCTCAACTTTCATATTAACTAGTTCTGCTTTTTCAAATTCTACGAAATCTAAACCTAAGTCTTAGCCTTCCCATTTAATTTATTGTGTTCAATCCAAGATTAAAGTACTTCAACACTTACTTTTGCACCCCCTGAACATCCTCAATATCTAGTAATGTTCTCCTTCCTCAAGTTATTGTCCTTCAAAGTACAAGTCAACATTCCTTACTTAATGTTGGTAATTACACGCTTTATATTAGCTTGACTGTATCTATCTATATATTCACGACAACACCACATTACAAGCAGCATCTACCATCATATTAGATATTGTAGCGAACAAAGACCTGCTGAAGATGGAACGGATGTTCTGAGAGGCTTTCAGGCATAAAGAATCCATATTTTATAAGTTGAGGACGACGGATCTTACCTAAGAAGGTATCCATACACAGTAATTCTGCCCGAAGGCAGGTCTTTCACTGCAATCATAGCATTTTCATGCTATGCTTGCAGCTTTCCTAGGGAATTGTGTAGGTGTGGTAGCTTCCCGTTGCTTTCCACACCGGTGAAGGATGATGATGATGATAATGATAAGGATGATCATGATGATGATTGCCATATGATTTCGGGGACCGTTTGGGCCTTAAAGTTTTCCTGACATTTGTCTTACAGGTGAGGAAAACCCCCGATAAAAACCTCACCCAGAAAAACTGCCCCGACCGGGGATCGAACCCGGGCCCGCTGCGTGACAAGGCAGCACGCTACCTCGAGACCACAGCGGTGGACCCTAAGAAGGTATACTTTAACTTATTTTATTTCATCTATATATCTATCTATGTAACGGAATCTTTCAACGCGATTTTCACCCACTTAAAATCATTGGAGCGACTTGAAACTTTGTATACTTGTAAAGGACCCGTGACAATACAATAATTTCATTTTTTTCTAAAATCCTGGCCAGAATCATCAGAAAATCAAAAAAAGTGTCTTTGTATCTATGTAACGGAATCTTTGAACACGATTTTCACCCACTTAGAAACATTGGATTGACTTGAAACTTTATATACTTATAAAGGACCCGTTACAATACAATAATTTCATATTTGTTTTCTAAAATCCTGGCCAGAATCGTCAAAAAAAAGTGGCTTTGTATCTATGTAACGGAATCTTTGAACACGATTTTCACCCACTTAGAAACATTGGATCGACTTGAAACTTTGTATACTTGTAAAGGACCCGTGACAATACAATAATTTTATATTTTGTTTCTAAAATCCTGGCCAGAATCATCAGAAAATCAAATAAATTAAAACTGGTATAATAGGTTGCGACTTTTTAGTCAATCGTTGTAAGAGCTCAGTTGGTAGAGCGGTGAACTCAAGTGGTATATAATTTCAATAATCCATAGGTCGCTGGATCAAATCCTACTGGGAGGATTTTTTAGAAGAGTATTACTTTTAGCTCATATTACAAAAGTATCGAATTCAAAGATACTTACATTTTTATCGTATATTATAAAATATTAAAACTAAAAAATTAAAAATAAATAATAGTTTTAAAACACGCTTTATTAGAAAACCGAACTAAAAAAATGAAAAATAATTTTAATTTCCAACACGCTTGGGATAAAATTAAAGTGGTCAACAAAAAAAAAATCATCTCCAACACATATAGAACAAAACTAGAGTTATCAACAAAAAGAAAATAATTTTACCATCAAAAGCGTGGGATGCTTTTTATGATTTTTACATTTTCTTCTTAGAGACTTTACTTTTACCAATATCTGTTTATTATCAAATATATTAATGGATATAGAGCACCCCATGCTTTTGATGGTAAAATTTTCTTTTTGTTGATAATTCTAGTTTTGTTCTATATGTGTTGGAGGTGATTTTTTTGTTGACCACTTTAATTTTATCCCAAGCGTGTTGGAAATTAATATTATTTTTCATTTTTTTAGTTAGGTTTTCTAATAAAGCTTGTTGTTTTAGTTTTTAAAACTATTATTTATTTTATCTCGTGTTCCTTACTATTTAATTCAAATCTGTACGTATTCTATTTATTCATGTATATTTGTTTTTTTCTTTGCAGTTAGAGTTTTTATTAACTATATTATATATTATTAGTTTATTACCATTATTATGAAACCCTATTTTCTATGCAAGGGTCATGCCGTAGCGTAGTTTGTTAAGGCTATATGCCGGAAGGTCTAAGGTTTAAGTCCCGGTTGGGTTAGGATTTTTAAACTAATAACCCTTCTGACGCAAACATGGCCCTGGATTTGATTCAGCCTCTAACGGAAATGAGGTCCATGCCATATTCTTCACGCAGAGTGGACATCTCGTGGTTATTCTCTAGAAATCGAAAGCCCTAATCTTATTCTACCTCAAGAGTCTCCTAAGAGTCGGATCACATTATCTTTATTTCATTTGCTAATAACTTAATAATTATAATTTGTAATAATTTAATGGTTTGTAGGTCTGCACTCGAGCATGTAGTGTATGACTTTAATTAGTACCAGTTGATTGGAAAGACTCCCCCGTGCCATAAATCTGCCAGTATAAAAATGATATATCTTTAATTATGAAGAAGTGGGGGAATTCAAATACCTGGGAACAATACTTAAAAGCAGAAATGAGGTGCACAAAGAAATTAAACATGAGTCCATCCACATCAAATCAACGAAATAAATGCTAATTTCATATTCATGTTAATTAATTTAAATACAATTTAAAGGTTTGGCTCTACCTATGAAGTGATGTAAGAAAATAATATTTTCAGATTTTTAGTCATTCTGTTTTTTGGTGTACAGCCCTGTAAAAAATTGCAAAGAGCAAGATTTGGGTAATTATAAAAAAAAATTCTCAGCTCCTGTAAGAGCTTGAAAGTTCAGGTTGATATCAGTTTAGAGCCCTTGGAAAGAACTTTCATATGACGTCACTTGTCAAAGTTCCAGATCACCAATAATTATTTGACCTTCAATACACCCAAAAGTTTATTACATATTGCTTACCTGATGTTTTGTAGACCTGTCTACACCTTATTGTGATTGTTGTATTTTGATGTAACGTTATGTGTCTCCTAATTGAATGACAATGCGAAATAAATAAATAAATACACAAAATAACATACATAATTCAGTAAAACTTGCTCAAAGCGGAATCGCATGGAACCAATTTTTTCCGCGTCAGACAAAATTCCGCATTATAAAAACTAAAACATATTAATCATCTTAGATTATAGAGTACTATCTATGTATTTTTACGTACCTTGGATTAATTGTAATTCCGCTGCCTTTGAAAGGTGAAATATAGTATGTATGAGAGAAATCGACGGTAACGCCCGAAAAAAAAAGTCCCGTTTCGTCAGTGTTAAAAATGTCTCTTAGGCGCGTATCCTGAAATTAAAATAACGCAGTTTTGGTTTCCGCTCACTATCCTTTGATTCCTGACACATCTCATTCCACACTACTTTGTGTCGTCTTTTAAAACTGTCCAGCCAACCTGAAGATGCCGTGAAATCGTTATACCCTAGGGATTTAGCAACAGCTAGAGCTTGAGTTTGGAGCATCGTCCCGCAAATTGGGAGATTTATCTTTAATCATTTTCACTTTTTTGTTTAATGACAATGATACATACGTTTTAGTCATCTTTATTCCGTAAATTCAGGACGCTACCTGTGAAAGATTGGTCTCAAAACTTAAACTAACTTAAGATTTTACAGTGCAATGGTTATTTGTAAGACAGATATCTGTATTTCGCGTAACGGGTGTGCAGAAAGGCCGAAATAAAAATTCCAGGTAGGCTTACAGGTAGAATCTGCAATTCACCCGGCGCACATACGAAAAAATGCATGAACTAGCTGGACAAAATTAATGACATCGCTCCTATTAGACATATTTTCACGAAAATTCACACAGTTGTTAACCACTGCATTTTCTGCATGTATAGAAACTCTCATTGCTTTTGCTTCAAAAAACAACCGCTTACAGGAGGGTGAAATTTTATAAAATTTACAATTGCTCTCCCATTAGACATAATTTCACGAAACTCGACAAATTGGCACAATTAATGCATTTCTGCATGTATAGAAACTCTAGTTACTTTTGATTGTTTAATAAATCACTCCTTACAGGAGGGTGTTACTTTATAAAATTTACAATTGCTCTCCTATGACATATTTTCACGAAAATTCAACATGTTAACCATTGCATTTTCTGTATGTATAGAAACTCTCATTACTTTTGTTTAAAAAAGATCACCCCTTACAGGAGGGTGAAATTTAATAAAATTTACAATTTCTCTCCTATTAGACATATTTTCATGAATCTTCACACATTTGTTGACCAATGCATTTTTTGCATTTATATAAACTCTCGTGGCTTTGTTTGAATAAACCACCCCTTACAGGAAGGTGAAATTTTATAAAATTTACATTTGATCTATTAGACATATTTTCACGAAACTAGAACATTTCCCCCATTTATAAACAATATTTATATCACTAAAGTCACCTGGAATACGTTCTAATACCTCATCTTTACAATCACTAATCGTTGAACTGTATGATCTAAAAGATCTTGTAGTGGAATCTCAGCTCCGCTCTCTATTATCAGGATAACAATGTTGTTTTACTTGTGAAATTATATTATATGGTGGGTGTAGGTTAGCACCTCTTACCTTTGTTGTAGCCTGAATATGAGTATAATCATATTTTCCGAACCGTAAGTCAACAATACGGTGTCATAGCTTATTCTGAAGTCTAGATAGAGCACGGCTCCATTGCTCTCTTCATCTTTTTTAATCTTCGTGGTGACATTTGTGGAGATCTTCACTATTTTAGCAGATGTCCTTTTCCCACTCTTCCTTAGACACTTCTGAGTAGCATAAGTCATTTTATCTGTATATATGTCTGACAGTAGTGGAGAAACAGTCATTGTCTTCGTTCTCTCCGAACATTCACTAAACGTTTTCTTGGTCTTCCTAGTTTTTCCTTAATGCTGTCTATTAATATCCGTAGGTTTATATCTGTGTGTAACACTGATAGTTTTTCTTTGTAATTTTTTCATTTGTTTGTCTACTTTCCTTCCACTTCGCAATTAGGATTGATGTAAACGCACTCATCTTACGTTTTAAACATTTTTTATCTCAGAGCGGCACTCATTTACTCTACATGTCCCTAAAATATAATAGAAAATCTCTTGAAAACACTTGGTAGTGGATCATTTAAAAATAGTCGTCTTTAAGTAGTAACAATAGTTCATATTTTGTGATTTTCACACTGTCCTCCGAATCACTAGTATGAGTGCAAGCACGACTACCTGTAAAGAAAAGGCTCTATTTAAGAAATTGATTAAAAGTGATGTCTAATTGTTTTCTATAATAATCTAAATGAATATAGAAAACATCCTAACATAGAAAGAAAAGATGGACCAGGATAGACTTTTTTTATAACCCTTGCCAAATTTTATTCTTTTATTATAATTTTATGTAATTGCACTACTTTGTAAAATGCTTAATAAATCATTAAAAAATAATTCAATTAAAATTAATTAGTGTATTATGATAGAGCATACTCCCTATTACAGAATGCATGCGAAGAAGCTACTCGTACGACAAAATAACCAGGGGTAAATTTTATCTTTCAAGGTCTCTGCACAAATGGCGTTCTGAACGATAACTTTTGTTGGCTGTAGCGAGGATACCATTGACAGCATAATCAAAACAAGCATATAGTTTGAAACTTTGATTGTTATAGCATATGTTTCACTACCTTTTTCACATTTCGTAGTAAGTTCAAAAAATAATTTTGTCCCGCTAGATCGTGCATTTTTCCGTATGTGCGGCGGCAGGAATCTTTCCTTATTACTTTTTGGCCTAACGGGAATTCAATGAAGTGTAAACTAATTTATTTCTCCGTATTTTCGCTTTATAAATTTATTTTTTCATGAATTGTGTAGAAATATCCTTCCGTTTCCGCGTTGGACAGATTCCGTTTTATGAAAAATAAATACACGTAGTATTACTATTATTTCGCCGTGACCAAAACATTTGTTCACAACGGACAGATTTCCGCATTATTCACGTTCCGGATTAAACAAGTTTTACTGTATAATGCACGGATTTGCCAATGAGAAAGAAAGAATCGATCCCCGTGCCCTAGTAGAACAACGCTAGTTTCTGTTTTTTGAGATTCAAGGAATCAAATCGTCCAGAGTAGAAGGAATCCTAGGTATGGCTTACTTCTAACAATAGCATGCCTTTAATAAGAAATCTCTGAACAAAATTGGTCGATTCTTTCAAGCTCAGCTTTGAAGATAGATGTTGAAGTTCGTAGTTAAATAAAATTGTATCTATTTTGCAATTTCCCAATGAGAAATATAATATTTTAAGCCAAAGTATGTAGTTACGCTTATTTTACGCTATATGTGTTTTGATTTATGAAAAATAATTTTATTTAAGGGAGGCGACAGTAAAATAGTGAATTTTGAACAAAATGTCAGATACTGATTTAATATATATAGAATTTTCATTAAAATAATTTGACCTCACGCTGAGGCAACCATTTAGGAACATATAAAAATATGACTAAAGAGTGCCAGACTTATACCAGGATCTGGTGAGTTTTGAGTTTTCGCTCCCCGTGGAGTGACTTAAACACCACCCCATGATGACGATGAAAAAGAATGGCTGAAGCGTGAAATAGAAGGTGGCGTAAATGAAAGGCTTGGCTTAGAGTTAGCAACCCCTCGTGGATGCCACAAGAAGAATGCATGTGGAATGCATTAAACGTTCATTTGTAAAATGAAAACGGCTCCACACGGTCTGAGATCCACAGCAGATGCCACTCGGCGCCATCTTGATCATCAAGTTTATGGGATACTCAAACATCAATTCTGAAGAACATTAAATCCGACAATTATGAGCTTCGTTCTAAACTTGGATGTAGGAATACACTTTCCAAGCATCATAAACGCAACTCAACGCAAAAATTAACTTCAATATTCACAATGCATGAGGAAGAAGGAATTCAAAAAATCAGAAAATCTAATATTACATTTTGATTACGTATATTTCTGTAAGATATTCATACATAAAATCTGAACACCTGCATTACTTCTATTTTGCCTATCTACCTAAAATCGCGTAACAGTCCAATGTTGGGCCTCCTTTGTTAGGAGGTTACTGGACCAAGTTAATTTAGTTGCGCTTATTTCCCTATACATGTCATGAATGGTATGAGGTCAAAATACCGACCCAATGAGATATTACCTACTATGCAACTAAGATATTTTTAGGATGATGAAGGTCGGTAAATTTGGTTAGAGATATCTTTATTTAGGCTTAAGGTTATTTTACGAGCCTGAAAATCTTCAGAGAATGAACCCACGTTTTAAAGTCCCAACCGAGATCTTGCTCCTTGAACGTTTTCATCCTGAATTTTCCAGTGATCCCAGTCGGGTTTGAACCAGAAACATAACCACTAGAACACCGCTGCCGACTGCTTCTGCTGAATTTTGTATAATCATAAATAATCCTTGATATTACATACTTTTAACACAATTTCTAATCTTGAACACGCTGTTCTTCTGAAAATAGTATAGGCCTTAAAAAAAATAACGTTAAAGTGGCATCTTAAAGAGTAGAGCACCATAATGAAAGTTATGGCCTACAAAAATCAAATACTGAAAATAACTGAACCTTAAAAACACTTACTTTACGGCCTTTGAGTCTAGCCATAGCCTCTCCTTTATTAGAAGATCCTAGACCAACATAATTTAGAAACGAATGCTTTCCTACAGCTGTCATGAATGACATGTGGTCAACACATCGACTCATGAGAAATGTAATAGGCAACCAACAATTACTTGGATGATGAAGGTCGGTAAATGTTGCTTACATGCCTCTTTTTTCAGTCTTAAGGTTCTTTTTACGAGTCTACAAATACTTGGGGCCAAGGGCTTAAGTCCCTCCTGGAGGTCTTTCTCCTTGGATTTTACCATCTTAAAAAATGCATTAATCGCGGCTCGATTTGAACCTGCGGCCCTCGGGACTAGAGGCAAGAAACAAAATCACTAGAACAACGCGGCCGATTGAATGCACTTCTCGTGACATAAAGAAACATGTAGAAAGGCACCATTACATAATGTTATATAATAGGGGAAATATGTTGGGCCTAACTTGAATGAAGGCCGTGACCTGGAAGAGTAATTATGTAAATCGTAGTGAAGCGAAGAACATTCCACTTTTACAGCGTTCAATGAATGTTATTTACTTTTATCACACAATATAAATAAATTAGACACAAAGAAAAGGTAGAAACTAGAGAGTAAAATTCAAATAAAGAATATGATCAGATTTTATATATGTAATAATGAAAATTTGAAAGTATAAGTCTGTGAGACTGTGTAAGCTTGAAAAGAAGTAAACATAACAGAGGGTAGATTAGATTGGTAGATCGGAAATAGGGGTAATTGACTTACGTAATATCCTAACATGACAGCGAAGGTCATGAAAACGCACTATCTCACAGTAGTCAATTTTGTTGTGGCTAATTTTACAAGTACTGCTATTTTAATTACAAATAAAATGCGTTATAAAATTTATTTGAGGCAAAAATTATATGTATATCTTAATATATAAAAAAAATACGTGTCACGTTGTTTGTCCGCGATGGAATCCTAAACTACTGAACCGATTTTAATTTAAATTTTGCACACTGTGTGCAGTTTGATCCAACTTGAGACTTACGGAAGTTTATAACTAAATTTATAGTAGCATTATTTTTATTGCAAATGATTTGTTTACTATTTAACAAAGAGTTATAATTATCTGTGAGTTCCATACGATTCTAACAGATGGACGTGTAAGTTAATTGGTTTATTATTTAACCAGGTGGCTGTGCTTTTGTTGCAACCGCGAATTTCAATTGAATTACAAATATTGATTATTTCATAATTTAAGTGTGTTCAGTGTTTATTTTATTTTCAATATATTAATAATAATATTAATTTCGTGTGTAAGTATTAGTTTTAAGTAATCTGACTGAAATACAGCAACTTAATTTAAATTTAACTGGACCGAGAAGGGAAATTGAACAATATGGCGTATCAGTTCCAGAGATCATGAATGATAAGATATCAAGTGAATTTCCGCAAATTGGTGTATAGGCGTATGTGACATAAATCTTACATTTAAGAAGAATGCCAATTTAAAAACATGAACGTCCTAAGGAACGGGATAACAGAACTGTAAGTAAGTCTGTTAGTTATAATAATATGCCTAATATTACAGAAACAATCTCCATGCCTCAATTAAATGAAAAACAAGATGACTATAATATATCACAAGATGATATTACTATACAGAGACTTCTTGATGATGATGAGAATCCAAACTGCCAACAAGTTCGTAGAAAAAAACGAAAGTATAATGAAATCAGCAAGCCTCCTCAAAATATTCCATCAATAAATCTATATAATCCTTATGATGCACTTATGGATGATGCTGAGAATGCAGACAACATAAATTCATCTCAATCAACATAACCATACGGAAAAATTAACGTAAAATAGTTAAAGGCGATACGAAGTTCGCCGGGCCATCTAGTATATATATGGCTTAGGCTCCTCAACTTGTTAAAGACTTTTAATACTGTAGGTATTTCTTAACCGGTTCCATCTTCAGCAGAAGGTCGTTTGGATCGAAGTCGGGACTCTGAAGCATCTGTAGATAGCTTTGGTACGCAGAGGATGCTCTACTCAGTAGAGTCGTTGCCTCGCTGCGATCTATTGAGGTTCGTTCCCTAGCTCATTGGTTCGTTATAGTAGATAGGGACTGAAAAAATCTCGTTAATCCATTTGTGCGCGTCACTAATTATAGAATGAGTTATTTGGCTACACCAATCCAAAAAGTTAACAGGATAAGTATAATGAATGAACCTTACAGGCATTCAATTTTATGATGTTACACTGTTATTTTTCAGAATGCTATAAAAATATATAATTTAGGAAGGAATTTGTCATCTATTGTTTACTGTTTCAAAAACTTTTTAAAAATCAGAATAAATATGCAATAAAATAATAATGTGCAAAGTAACGGAATCCAGTAAAAATAAACTTCAAGTGGCTTTCCAACTTACAAAATTTATACACAACAAAAAAATCCCTTTCATGGGAATCCAAAATTACACATTACATGACAGTGATTAAGCCACTCTATGCAGCAGAAACACTAACCATGCAATTGAAAGGCCAAATGGAGAAACTTCAGCTAAATCATAGGTCCAAAATTTCAAGATATTAAGATAATATACACCAAGAATGAAACTCTCTACAAAAAAAAAATAATTTTCAGATACTATGCTAAAAAGGAAACTATTTTTTTTACGGTCTTCTCAAAATGAACTCTAAAAGATTAACCAAATCTTTGATTTTTTTTCGTAACCGCAAAACAAAACCCAACTGATTAGAATAAATTGCAAAAGGTCTAGTAGAATTAAATATTACAGAAAATTCACTAATCGATCGAACAGCTAAATTAATTACTAAAGATGAAATCATAAGGTTCCACGTTAAACTACACAAAAATCCAAACCTATTACCTCGGAAGAAGAGATGAAAAGAAGTCAGAAATAATTAAGAAATACATATAAGAAAGGACAACACACAAATTATCGAAAAGCGGGTGAAACGAAACAAAAAATAAATAAGTACAATTAATTTATAACATTGCGAGGGCCGGATATGTTCCTTGCGCTATTAGTTGAAGGCCCTCGATAGGCAGCCTGACCATTTGTGCAAGTATGCAAGCAGGTTGAGATATGACGCAGCAAAAAAAAACTTGCCCTTTCTTTCTCTTGGAAAACTGTTTTCTCAACCATAGAGAGAGCCTCAAGAATTTGAAGGACAATACTGTTGCAGAAAGGAGGAGCAAAAACTCTTCGGGCATCAAACTCGTGCTACTGGAGCTGAACATTCTGCTCACTGCTTTACACTCAGCAGTCATGTAAACGTAAATTGAGCTGGTAACTATAAAAATGGCAAATAACAATACATTCATTTAATGTTAAACATTAAACCAAATATCAACTTTACTAAGCAATAAAATATTATGAAGAATAAACTGAAAGTATACAACATTTATTTTTTCTTGCATTTCGAAATTGTTTTATTCAATTCCACTTTTTATTAACACACACACACACACACACACACACACACACACACACACACACACACACACACACACACATATATATATATATATATATATATATATATATACACTAGCTTGCCCCGGCGAAAGTCGTATAGCCTTTAAATATTTTTACGTTAATTTTTTCCGATGTTTTAATAGTTATCTGCTATTCGGGGCGAAAACAAATCCAACAAATCAAAGATCATAAAAATCGGTCCAGCCGTTCTTGAGTTATAAATAGTGTAACTAATCCGACTATGTTATATATATATATATATATATATATATATAAGTAAAGTAATCCCACAACAGGCCCGGAGGCCCTTGGGGTAGTAGGAAGTTAAGGCTCCCACTTTTTCTAGACAATCGGCACTTTACGTCAGCCGGGTTGTCAGCCCTGCGTGACGGCCGCCTTTACCCCCTGAACAAGCGTATGGTACTCATTTCCGTTAGAGGTTGAGTCGAACCCAGGACCATAGTGCCCCCAGAGGATTTGGGTCAGTCTAAAAAACCTGACCCCAACGGGACTTGAACCCTCGACCCTCCGGCTTGTAGCTCAGTGCCTTAAACACTACGCTACGGCGTATATAAGTCCCGGCCAAGCGTTGCTGTGGCTAAGGTATATGTTAAATTACGTTGTAGTAAACTAAGTGAGAAATCTAAATCAGAAAGTTTTTGTTTTACACAATTTTTTAGTTCTGGTACGTTAACTATACCCGGTATAAATATGGGTGGTGGTTTATGTGGAAGTAGTTTTGTTGATTGAGATGAATTTATGTTGTCTGCATTTTCAGTATCATCTATAAGTGTATCATAATGATTATATACATTTACTGATTGAATATTTTGAGGAGGCTTGCTGATTTCATTATACTTTCGTTTTTTTTTCTACGAACGTGTTGGCAGTTTGGATTCTCATCATCATCAAGAAGTCTCTGTATAGTAATATCTTGTGATATATTATAGTCATCTTGTTTTTCATTTAATTGAGGCATGGAGATTTTTTCTGTAATATTAGGCATATTATTATAACTAACAGACTTACTTACAGTTCTATTATTCCGTTCCTTAGGACCTTCATATGTTTTCAAATTGACATTCTTTTTAATTGTAAGATTTATGTCACATAGGCCTATACCAATTTGCGGAAATTCACTTAATATCTTATCATTCATGATCTCTGGAACTGATTCGCCATATTGTTCAATGTCCCTTCTCGGTCTAGTAAAATTTAAATTAAGTTGCTTACTTTCAGCCAGATTACTTAAAACTAATACTTACACTCGAAATTAATAATATTGTCAATATTTTGAAAATAAAATAAATACAAACACACTTAAATTATGAAATAATCAATATTTGTAATTCAATTGAAATTCGCGGCTACAACAAAAAGCACAGCCACCTGGTTAAATAATGAACTAATTACCTTACACGGCCATCTGTTAGAATCGTACGGAACTCACAGATAATTATAACTCTTTGTTAAATAATAAACAAATAATTTGCAATAAAAATAAAGCGACTATAAATTTAGTTATAAACTTCCCTAAGTCTCAAGTTGGATCAAACTGCCCACAGAGTGTGCTAAATTTTATTAAAATCGGTTCAGTAATTTAGGATTCCACCGCGGACAAACAACGTGACACGTAATTTATATATATATATATATATATATATATATTAATGGTAATTAATGCAAATAACATTACATATCAAACTCAGTTACACGTATCCCAAACATTTAGGAACAAACTTTTATCAGAAAAGGGTAAACTTCGGTTGGTGGTCGCCACTATTAACAATTGCTATTAATTATAAGATGTTACCATCTGGTCATCACCAACATCATTGTCATCATCCCGATGTGGAAAGCAACTAGAAACTACCACGCCTACAATTCCCTAGTAAAGCTGTAAAGCATAGCATGAAAATAATTCAAGATATTGTCGAGCTTGAAGTGGGCATTTTCGAATATTTGCCAAACAATAATAGTCTAGTACTGAAATTGTACTTATCTACTATCTTGTTAATTTATTGTAAAATATCCCAGACTCCTAACATGTTAAGTGCCAAAATCGGGTAAAACAAATTTACAATTTCTCAACATATCCTGCGGAACGTTAAATGGGAATTTCCCATCAGCAATTTGCCTTTTTTTTTTTTTTTTTAAATTTTACTATCGGTACATAATTTGCATTCCTCTAAGTCTGTATTTTGTGACTTCCATCGACTTGATGGCTTTTAACGAGTATACTTCATTACCGTCCACCGCTGTGGTCTCGAGGTAGCGTGCTGCCTTGTCACGCAGAGGGCCTGGGTTCGATCCCCGGTCGGGGCAGTTTTTCTGGGTGAGGTTTTTATCGGGGTTTTTCCTCACCTGTAAGACAAATGTCAGGAAAACTTTCAGGTTCAAACGGTCCCAGAAATCGTATGGCCATCATCATCATCCTTATCATCATCACCATTCTTCACCGGTGTGGAAAGCAACGGGAAGCCACCACACCTACAATTCCCTAGTAAAGCTGCAAGCATAGCATGAAAGTGCTATGATTGCAGTGAAAGACTCGCCTTCGGGCAGAATTACTATGGATGGATGACTTCATTACTATTATTATTAAATAAGTTTCATCATAAATAATTATTTCACTTTAAGACTAAATAAAATTTAATGATTTAAAATGTAAGTTATGATATAATTTACATGTTTTGTCAATTGAAATAGTGGCCGAATCAATTTTAATCTACTATTGTTACAATGTCTGGTCAGGCAATCAATCATAAATGAGTATTTTTTTTTTTGGGAAGATAAAGAAATATTTCTTTACTTATGAATGTTGCGATGTACTTTTACAAACCGATATGCTTAATACTGCTACTTTACTTAGGAAATTCTTATTCGGTATCAAGTATGCCATTTTCCTTACTGTTTCCACAACAAGTATACACGATTCAACTTTATTCTCTAACATTATATATATATAAACACGGAGTTCGGTTAAAATATAAATTACCCTAATATAGGCCTAATCAAATTGATATCAATATTCGTCGTGCAAAAAAAAATTTGTAACAATAAATTATTAAGTGTTTTTTTTACAAAAAACTCACTACACTCGTATCACATTATACTATGTTGCCCCTATATTATTTTTATTTAGATTTTATCCTGAAATACGTAAGGACCAATTCATTCCAAGCATATTTTAGAATTGAGTTTTGCATCGATGTTCAATATGTACTACAATACTGAGCGAACTATCTCATTGGCACTATCAAATGTCAAAGCCAGATATACGGACATAAGCTACCGACGTACCTATCTTAGCAAATATTTTCTGATCATTCCATCTATAATTCGCCATCAAATCATGGATATTGCCATTCAAACGGCTCGTTTTTGCATACCTATTCAAACGCATTCCTCTGATTTTTTCCCCGACAAAAGTTCCCATACCCCTCTTTCATTTCCCATTCGTGCCTCATGTCCTGCCCATACCTTTAATTTCCTCTTCTTCTTAAGCCCTTTTTCTTGCCTGCGCTTCTAAATGGGAAGTTATCAAACATGTCAGCGAGTGATATGAGGTCGGCGTAGCGCCTCGATGAGACATCTAGTGGGCAACTAAGGTATTAGTGCATGGGAAAGAGTGGTTCAATTTTTACTGGGGACTTTTTATTCAGGCTTGTCTTCAGACTCCCTCCCGGAGGACTTGTTTCTTGGATGTTTCCATGCTAAAAAATTCATCGACCACGGTTGGGTTTGAACCCGCATCCCTCGGAAAACTAGAAGCAAAGGAAGATAACCAGTAGCCCACCGCGGCCGTCTATATTTACTTTTCGAAAATTGTAAGTAATTATTACTCTCGTAACAAAGGAAGCGAATAGTCAGAAGCTAGGCCATTAACAGAAATGCTAAAGATAATACAATTTTCCAAAAATACAAATATTTAGATAACAAGACATATAGTGTAAATGACCTGAACAAATGTGTAATGTAACCATCAGTATAGGACATATATAAAAAGGAAAACATTTAACGGTAGAGAAATGTGATAGATACGTATATCGGACAGTGTCCATCTGACTGTAGGGTCAAGGAACTGATAACGCACGTCACATTGTTTTACGGCTAATGACTTTGTAGATGACACTGACATCACCAGACAAACACGACAAAACTTCTCTTCTATACCTTGGTTAGATTAATCTGTATACGCCAAACTGATTTGAAGTCTGAATATTGTGTTATCCTAATACAAAAACATTTCTCTCGAAATTAAATTCAATTTATTACAGTTTTAAATTAATATTGTTATACGCGTAAATTATGTATTTCTCTCTGCTAATAACTTTGATAGATGACATTGACTAACTGTCTCTATACTAAACTTGTAAACTCTACAATATTCAAACACATTTCCCTCAAAAACCAATATATTATAACTGTCATACTCTATAACTTTTCTCTCCTATAATATTGATAGATGGCACTGACAGTACCAGGTAAACTCGATAAAACTTACTTTCTAAAATCTTCTGCTCTCCTAAACCAAAAATATTTCTCTCAAAAAACAATTTAATATATTACAGCCACCGCTGTGGTCTCGAGGTAGCGTGCGTGCTGCCTTGTCACACAGCGCGCCCGGGTTCGATCCCCGGCCGGGGCAGTTTTTTCTGGGTGAGGTTTTTATCGGGGTTTTTTCTTCACCTGCAGGAAAACTTTATGGCCCAAACGGTCCCTGAAATCATATGGCCATCATCAACATCATCCTCCACCAGTGTGGAAAGCAACGGGAAGCTACCACACCTACAATTCCCTAGTAAAGCTGCAAGTATAGCATGAAAATGCTATGATTGCAGTGAAGGACCTGCCTTCGGGAAGAATAACTATGGATGTACAGTGTAAAATATATAAGATATATTTTTTAAAATAATTTACGTACTTCCTCTCTGCTAATAACTTTGGTAGATAAAACTAACTGTCCCATGTAAAACTCTACAAAACGTATCTTCTAGAATATTCTGCTCTCCCAAGCTAAAGGCGTTTCAATATATTACTGTTTTAAATATTATTGTAATAATTTAAGCACTTTATCTATGCTAATATTTGTGATAGATGACACTGGCTGCCCTACGTAAAAAGACAAAACTTCGTTTCTTTTGAATTTTCAATTTTGATAACTTGTAAACACCTTTTAATGCTATTTTAAAATACGACAAAAGGTGAAATTGGCCCAAAATGCTATTTTTTATTCTCTTAATGTTCTATGAATTCACTAGAAAATTCTCGTCTCTTAAAAAAAATAAGTAATTACATATATTACGGTTTTAAATATTATTGTTATAATTTATCCCTTTTATTTTTGCTAATAACTTTGGTAGATAACACTCACTGTCACATGTAAACTCAATTAAACTTCCCTTCTATGGTCAATCCGATTAAGGGGCACGCTGTACTTACTATTTCCTCTCTTCACATTACGTCACATACTCACTCACTCCTTCCCTCCTCCTCCTGATTAACTGACCTCACAACCAAAAACGAAAAAAAAAAAAAAAAAAAAAAAAAAAAAAAAAGAAAAAAGAAAGTGGGAGGCGGACGGTAATACATTGGAAACACAGTGATTTGTTAATTACAGTGCTGGCGGGGGATCTTATTGCCGAGACTTCGAGCATGCGCAGACCGAGGTCAATTTATAATCCGTACCCCTACAGAATAGTCTGCTCTCCCAACCCAAAAACTTTAATCTCAATTACAATGAATTCGATATTATCGTTATCAATTTATGAATTTTCTCTCTTTTCATGTAAAGTATGAATAAACATATAAATATTACGATTTTATTATGTAAATAATTGTGTAATCTATCAATTCTGTCCTCTTGTGCAAAATAATGGTAAGAGTTACTTTTACCATCTGAAGTTAATGAAGTTTTATGGAACATAATATCTATTTCAAATGACAGAAATAATGAAAATCAGGTTTAATATTTTCGGAAAGCCCCAAGACAATACTATTATACAAACCTAAAAGAACAGTTTCAGCATAGGATTGTTATAATTAATACCATAATCATCATTTGTGGAACGCCATTATTCCTTATTTTTCTGAGAAAGAACAGTTTCAGCATAGGATTGTTATAATTAATACCATAATCATCATTTGTGGAACGCCATTATTCCTTATTTTTCTGAGAACTCCCTGCCCTGATGTTTAATATAAAGTACTAGGAAAAGTTCAAAATATCCTTACTTACCCTATATTAATACTATGATATATTATTTTTAAATTATTTAAATGGTAGAAGTTAATTAAAAGGGGGGGGTATGGTGCAGACGAGTTACAGACAACCAATTTGAGATGGGGAAACAGCGAGCCCGAAATTCATTCTCGGTCGGAAAGTTTCTTAGATGTTTTTTTTATTTTTTTTGCGAATGTTCCTAGGTTTTATGACAATTTGAAGAAAGTGCATGTCCAAAGAGTCACTGAATGCTCTTTTGGTCATTACAATCGATCATATTAGGTTTGCGTTTTTAGTACGAATATATGAGTTAATGGTATGCATTGTCTTAAATGTTCATGCTGACACGAAGCAGCATTGAGCTCATCATTCACCCAGTAAAGGTCTTCATATGTGGTCAAAAAATTATTATATACAGAAGGTGTGTACAACCCGCGACCTTCGATTGCGGCCCGCAATATTTGCTCTATCACATCGCATTCGGCCCGCAGTGATATTTGTCTAATATAATTTATAAAATAAGTAATTCTATTTAGTATAAGATAAACTTGAAAGAGCAAGACTTTTTTATGTTCCTACACACATGTGTTTGTCAAAGTTCATCCTATTCATCCTCTTACTCAAAACATGGAGAAATCACACACTTTTAAGAAACACCCAGCCACATTTTTATTTATGATCCTACCTACCGCGCATCGCTTTGAAGTCTCCGTTCATTGTTGACCGCGCGGTTACTACTTTCAAAAGCGAGTGTATGCCAAATGTTTTATCATTGTTTCAAGTTAGTTTCTAGTTTGCAGTTGTTCGCTCACATTGTAGTGCCAGTGTTAGTGCGAGTTTTGAAGAATACAATTAATTCTGTGAGTTTTATACGTGTTAATTATGGCTTCTAAGTGTAGCGAGCGGCAAGAAAAGAAAAGTTTCAGGCGAAGGCAAATCATTTCAAATAAAGTTGGCAAATCAGTACTTTTTTACTGAATTAAACAAGAAAGCAGTGTGTTTAATTTGCAGTGAAACAGTTTCAGTGTTAAGGAGTATAACATAAAGCGACAATACGACACCAACATGCGTCTTCATATGATACATATGAGGGTTAATTCCGTGAAGACAACGTATCCCAACTTGAAATTAAATTTTAAGAATGTGTCACTTTGAATCTCTGGTAAAAGCAGTTACGCAATATCAGAAATGATTGCAAAAAAATCTAAACCATTTGCAGGTAGATAGTTTCTTAAAGAGTGCATTGAGAGTGTTGATGAATTATATGCCCTGACAAAAAAAAGTGCAGTTTGAAAAATTATACTTGTCGCAACAGTCTGTATTGACGAATATCGTCCGATATAGAAAGAACTTTAAATTACCGAGCTATAAATGTCCAGTTCTATTATCTGGCACTTGATGAAAGCAGTGATGCCCAATGAACGATTTTCTTAAGGGGAATTGATAAAGATTTTAATATTACAGAAGAATTAGCTGCTCTTGTCCCTTTTAAAGGCACCACTATAGCCAATGATTTAATGGAAGGAGAGTGTCACCGAAACCTTGAATAGGCTTGGCTTGAAATATACATATCTGGTGTAACAACAGACGGAGCTCCTGCATTTGCACGAAAACGAGAAGGGTTAAATCACTGCAAGCAGAGATAGCTAAAGTGGGAAACATTTCTGTAATGCAATATCACTGCTTAATACACCATGAAAACCTTTGTGCTAAATCCCTAAATTTAGATAGTATTTTGAAAGACGTTGTAAAAGTAGTGAATTTTATTTGTTCACATGGTTTGCGACATAGAGAATTTCAAAATTTCTTACAAAATCTCGATTCATAATTAGAAGATATTGTTTATAATACTGAAATGAGATGGCTGAGCCGTGGCAAAATGTTGAAGCGAGTGTTTGATCTCAATAACAAAATACAAACATTTATGGAGGACAAACCTACTATTGAATTTAAAGTCGCATAATGGATGTGTGATTTTACCTTTCTGGTAGATATAACAACACAACTGAACGAACTTACTTCACGTCTCCAAGGTAAAGACCAATTGATCACTACTATATTTGATCACGTGAAGGCTTTTGAAACAAAATTACGACTTTGGGAATCAAAAATAAAAAATAAACAAGAACTTTGTGCATTTCCTAGCCCTACAAAAGTGTAATAATCAATACTTTCAAAAGAACAGAAATTATATCAGAATTACGAAACAAATTCTGTGTTAGACTTCAAGGAGAATGTTATAAGTTTCAATCTGTTTTCTTGCCTTTTCTCCATTAAAATGGACGAGGTCCCCGAGGATCTGTAAATGGAGTGTGTTAATTTTCAATGTGCGTCAGACCTAAAGAATAAGTTTTAGAATGTCCCCTTACTACAATTTTATCGGGTTAATCCTGTAAGAATTGAAATGAAGGTAGTTTGAATTAGGGGGATTAAACCGATGAAAAGTGTAGAAAGATATGTCGGAGTAAGCTTGTTAGTAGAAAAGAAGTTCCAATAATTACATGAAGCCCATGGCGACTACTTTCCCAAAGAAAAATATCCAGACATTAATAGACATGCACTTCGTTTCGCATCACTTTTCGGAAGCACCTTACATATGCGAACAAGTGTTCTCCAGGATAAACCATGTGAAGTGCGCAACGAGAACGTGAATCACCGACAGTCATCTGGAGAGTTCGCTTCGAGTTTCTACATCAATCAAATATCGGATGCCTTGTTCGTGAAAAGCAGTGCCATGTGCCGAATTGGCAGGTAAAAAATTAATTATTTTAATATAACAATTTTATTTAAATTTTAAACTAAAGTTTATATTAAACATAGAAGGTTTAAACATAGTTTATTTATATTGTTCAATTTAGATTATAGAATTAGATGATACAGGAAAAATATATATTTAATTTAATTTTTAAAATAACTAATATATGATTAATATTTTAATAAAAATAACTTGATATATTAGCTACTTTACATTTAAATTAATTGGTTTATCTTAGATCCTATTTAATAAGGTAAAAAGGATCGGATCATGTGGCCCGCAAACCAATTCACCTTAACGACGGTGGTCCCTTTTCAAAAAAAAAGTTGGACATATGTGATATACAGTATATTAGTAAGCCTACATAAAAATTATATATCGGATCCACAGATGAAAATTCTCTCCTGATAAGAACCAAGGGGCATAAGGCATGTAAATGTAAGCCTACCTATAAAGGTACAGGTTAACTACGATAGAGAGAGTAAACAGTAACAATTAGGAAATCATTAGTCCAAAAAGACACAAGTACACTTTAATAATTGCCCATTCCGGTTTATTTTGTTTAGCAAATATTACAGATCTATGTAGGTTATGACATTATGAGATTTTTACAGACTCAAACATTAAAAAGTCCGTCACGCAGGAGTTGCGTAAACTAAGCAAATCCCTCCTAAAGTCGAATTCGTAGTTCTGTTTGGTTGTTTATTATGGAACACAGGTTTCCTTTGTTAATATTAAATCCAGTTTAGATGCGAGAAAACATAAATCCAGTTGAGAAAAAAATTAAAATTATACTATGAAATTATAAAATTGTTACCTAACATGTTCGTTTCCTCAACTTTGTAAAATATTAATTCTCTGTAGACGTTTCGGGACTAGTCCTATCATCAGCAGGATTGCATTTTATAATGCACTGCATTCAGGATCAGTAGATACATAACTATCTCGTTTTTCTGCTGATGATGGGTCTAGTCCCGAAAAGCCTACAGAGAATTAATAAATTACTAAGTCGAGGTCCCGCGCCGTAGCCGAGCGGTTAAGGTAGGAAGCCTTGGCGCAGAGCTACGGGACTTGCGCTGGTTCGAGTCTCCATGGTGAGGGAAGACATTTTCTCATGGTATTTAGGCCAGTATGGGACCGATGCCCACCCAGCATCGTGAGGCAATTGGGTAGCTACAATAAGTAGCGGCTCCAGGTTGAGGAACCAGCTATAACGGCTGGGGGACTCGACATGCTAACCACATGTCACCCCTACACTGGCTGATCATCTACCTCTGTGATTGACACATGTGGATGTGAAGGGCCAGCAGCCGGCTGGTAAAAGAGCAACAGCTGAAAAAGTGGAAAGACCCTCAGTCGGATCGGACTAAGTCGAGGAGACGGACTAACAAGTTAACATTTTATAATTTTAATGTTCTGACTAATACCTCGACGGAGTTTTACCATGAATTTTATTGATGTTGACAGTAGAACAATATTCAAATCACGGGTTCCAGCTAAATATCCACTCTTATAGTCGAATTTTGTTTTGTTTATGGGATATGTATTTGTTTTTACAATTAATCGCACGTACCAAGTTTTGTTACGATGAAACATTTGCGGTCGCTAGAGCGTTAAAGATGTTCCCACTAAAATTCCAATTTTCAGGTTAACCCCCGATCGTACGGACCGATTTTGTTAATTACCAAACTTGATGATACTCTTGTTATCAAAACATATTTTATTATGAAAAACAAACATGGCGGCCACTAGAGCGAATTTTAAGTTTCGGCTTTCTGGTAAACTCCCATTTTATCATGATAATTTTCGGTGTCTAATATTGAAATCAATGAAGATATATAAAAATGTTTTTGAAAGTATTTTCATGCGTCCAATTCGTTAGCTGCATTCCATGGAAATTCGCTAATAATATTATATGGGTTAGTGCGGGAAGAGTATCGGAGAGCAGCAAGGTGAGTGTCTGTCACGCTTGTAAAGAACTAACCTTACGCACTTGACCCACCAACAGCGCTCAACAGTGAAGATTCCAGTTCTCACAGCTCACGACTCCGCTTTCTCTCAAACTAGTTGTTACTTAACAGTAACTCACTCATATTACAACACTGCATTTCATAGACATCTTCCAACATTATTACTATCATTTATCCAAACTATTCAAGACGTCCCCATATCATTTCTTTTATTCATACATCCATGATTATTTACTTTGAAATAAAAAACTCTTATGGCATGACAGGCCTAGAAGGTTCTACCTGCCAGCACATCCAAATTGAGTAAACCACAGATATTTTTCAGCCAGTTTTAACAGATCATGATCTGAAAGACCTGTTGAAATCTTACTTAGTTGAGAACGACTGAGATATCAAGTACGCATTTTATTATTGACAAATTCCAAGCAGTTGCAATACTTAAAAATTTTAATATGAACTAATTTCCTTAGGTCAGCTTTTCAAGTATAAATATTGTCGATGGAAATTGATATCTTCAAGGCAGCAACAAGATGTTCAAAATTGAATAAATAAATAAATAAATAAATAAAATAAAATATCCATCCATCCATAGTAATTCTGCCCGAGGGCAGGTCTTTCACTGCAATCACAGCATTTTGATGCTATGCTTTGCAGCTTTACTAGAGAATTATAGGTGTGGCAGCTTCCCGTTGCTTAAGCAGTTAAATTTGTATTGAGATATACGACGAATGCCAGAAGAAAAGTAACTCAGGAAAACATTGGAATGGTGTCCACCTGGAAGAATAAAGAATATCGAAATTCATGGATGCAAAAAATATGAACTAGAATGAGAACAAAAGGACTGGAGGAAATGGAGTAAATGGATATACGAGTGGAGAAGGAAAATAAACATTTAGGTATAAAAATATGCGTAAACATTGAAAATCTGAATATAAATAAAAAAAATATTTTCTTATTCTATGGAATAATAGCTTGCATATTAACAAGTGTCGTGCTGCTAAAACATCGTAGATCTGTATTTATATAAAAACAATTACATATGGCAATATGTAATTTGAATTTCTTTAAATTATTTCAATTTCTAGTGACACGCTAATTATAAGGTCTTTAGGGCGCCAATTATTATTCAATGTCTGGATTATAACATCTGGGGCAAAAGAAAAGAAGGAACGGAATCTACTTGTAATCCCTCCTGCAAAAAGAGGTGCTCAGAAGTTAGTTATGCTTAATATTATAATTTAATTTTATATATTTTTATTTCAATTGATGTTTTCTCTTGTTTTAAATATACGTTAGAGAAAGGTAGAAAATGCCTCACGCAAATGAACAAATAATAAATATAGCATATTTTATAGACATATTATATTTGCATGTTCACTGCTGTGGTCTCGAGATAGCGAGCTGCCTTGCCACGCAGCGGGACGGGTTCTATTCCCGGTCGGGGCAGGCTCCTGGGTAAGGTTTTTTTCGGGGTTTTTCCTCACAAATATCAGAAAGCTTAGGGCCCAACGGTCCCCGAAAAATCATCCGGCTATCATCATCATCATCCTTCACCGGTGTGGAAAGCAACGGGCAGCTACCACACCTATAATTCCCTAGTAAAGCTGCAAAGCATGGCATGAAAATGCTATGATTGCAGTGAAAGAACTGCCCTCGGGCAGAATTACTATAGATGGATGCATATTTGCATATCTACTATATGGATGTTTTATTTACTTATTTTTATTTTTTCCATTGTGATTTATGTATTCTTAAATTGACACTTTTGAGGCAGAAGCTTTATAAGAATGGAATACAAATGTTATAGAATGGAAACTAAAATGCTTGCTTTTTCTTTCTTTTCTTTTTGTTGAGACGCCTGAAACGAGGATGAAGGGGTTTGCGGTGACAACCCCATCAGGAGGACAAGCTCCTGCACAGTGGGGAATCATCCCCTGGTCTCCACCCCGTCGTGAAAAAGAAAGCTTTCTGAGGCAATTTCAATGTAGTAGACAATCTGTGGTCTGACCAACACTCACAGCCAGATCCTATTTTAAATTCCCCAACAAACGCTACTTTCCTGCATTGGCCATCAATATCAATGTAGGCTTATTTAACATATTGTACAAAAATCACCCTGATCTCTGGATTCAACTCATATCATTCCAGGAAATTACTTCAGTTAACAGGCCTTCATAGAGGAATCGATTAACCCTTAAATTGGCGAAACTCAATTCCTCATGCCAGCTTATTCAAATGTGTCAGACTGCAGTAAAAACAAATTATGCATAACGGTAAATTATTATTGCACATTGAAATACAATTTGAAACAAATTTAAATAAGATCCACAGATTTTACATTATTTTATTAAAAACATATTAAATAAATTAAATCAATGTATCTGAATGATTTAAGGATCGATGTCTTAGTGCAGAGCTACCGGGGATGCGTTGGTTCAAGTCCCCAAAGAAACGATACTTTTAAAATTAATGACAAAACACCGTTGAGGTTAAATTTGCAATATAAAAATAGAATACCTGAGATCTCAGTCTTTCTCAAACTTGGATGTGGGGTGTATAGTACTTTCGAAGCATATGATTCATCTTCAGCTTGTAAATCGCTACTGTTGTTCGTGAGAATTTTGTAGAGCTGGTTGACGTCATTGGGTGATTTCTCATTCAGCAGGTGAGTGTGTTTGGTTTCTGTTAGTATCTCGATTTCTTAAGAAATGCTGATCCAGGTTGAGAAAACAATCTATAGCGGCGGGAGGTACTCGACATCCTGACATCCCTATACTATCTAAAGATAGTTAACTTTGTGATTAACAGATGTGGATGTGATGCCAGCAGCCGACCATGTGTCTTATAGGCCTGTCTCCCAATGAAGTTGAGTTCTACATTTGATAATCCAATAAAATGAAATAGTAATATGGAAAGGTATTTAGAAATCGGACGAAATGCTAATATTAATAAAATAATTATTTTATTAATCAAATGTCCGCAACAAGAACATTAGAATTTTCGGATAAAATGTTAAGTCGTTATTACATGGATGTGAAACCCGGAAAGTGACAGTTGAAATAACAAGAGGCCTGCAGAACGTCTTAAACCTGGTCTACACGTAACGTTTTGTCGTCATATTGCATGATCAAATAAGACTGGCACAAAAATCGTGCGGCTACAGTACTCAAACCTGTACTCACTCTTGTACATAAAGCTCCAGTCCATCAGTCGTTTGAGAGTTTGTCAAGTTTCATTGAGTTCATGCAAAACGTCTAATTTGCTGTACACACGTAATGTTTTGACAAACTTGGCATGATCATGTAAGACTGACAACAAAACGTTACGCGTAGACCAGGCCTAAAACAGATGTCTGAGGGATGATTCTTCGTATATTTTGCCTAAATATTATTTCCAAAGAATTTAATTCTACCATTTCTTCATACTCATACCACCCATTTCATTCATTCGCTCTGTAACGGTGCGTCGGCCGGCACTCTTCAAGTTCACAGACCTCTATAAAAATAGGGGCTTCATCTCAACAAAAACAAAAGAAAGAAGGTCCTAGTTTCCATCCTCTAACATTTGTATTCCATTCTTTAAAAACTTCAGCCACAATTTAAGAATATATTAATCATAATGGAAAACTTAAAACATAAATACAGTAGATATACAAATATAATTATAAATATATATTATATGTATTATTTGCTAAGGCCGTGAGGCCTTTTCTTTCTTTCTGCAATGAACATTTAAAACAAGAGAAAATGAATTGTAATAAAAATATATAACATTAAATTCTAATATAATAATAATTATTATTATAATAACAATAATAATTATTATTATTATTTATCCTTTCTAAAGAAAGCAAATGAACGAACAGCTCGTTGATATCCAAATAAAAGGAAGAAATAGAAATTAATTGGCTATACACTTATAAAAAATCAAATGCTATTGAGAGACAAGTCCTGTTTTCAAAGCCAAAGGAAAAGAATACCACGGCTATTATGCGTGGAAGAGGAAAGGAAAGAAGACATGGAGAGAGTTGAAGGTTTCACGTGGAATGGGGTGCACTGGAGTTGCTTCGTTGAGACCCCTATGCTCTAGTTACTCTTAACACTATTAACCATATCTTCAAAAATTGCCTTTTAAAAAATCTGTAAAAATTGCCAGAAAATAATGAACAATTCTTAAAAATCTTAATTTTGAAAATGCAATTCATCAGGTCTTTCTAATTAAGATCTGAGGCCAATTCATTCCACCGCATACCCTACATCATTTAATATTATTTTTAGTTCTTCAGATGCAGACAGACAAATGCACTGAGTGTCTGCATATTGGAATAGTGTATTACATAACACTGGCTTTCTTGAGGCAACTAATAAGACTAGCTAAACCTTGAGCTGGTGGGTAGCTCCGCCCCAACACTCCTAGAATTCTTTACTCTAATGTCATTATAACATCAGCTGTAAACTAATTAACCAATAACGACACGTTTTAACTGCACAAAACACAAACAACTATGGCCAAATAAATATATTTCACCATAATACGAAACAGGGAATTGCTATACTGATTTTCAGAGGAACGGACGGCAATCCTACCATGAATGTTTTATGTTATTTTGAAGTAAGATAGCGTTCGTTTAACCTTTAAAAATATTTAAAAAATAGTATAATTATGTACATACCTTGTGTCGCATTATATAACATGCAATAATAATTTAAGTTTGACAAGATTCTGTTTTCACTGCGGTCCGGCATATTTAAATAACTGGCACGGCAAATTAGTTTCAGTTGAGGACGCCTGAGATATCAGGTACAATTAAGGATATCTTAGTGATCTGCATGTAGTAGGAAATTTTATATATTTGATTATATTAGGTGTAAGTTTTCTATAAAATAATGACTGTTAGGAAAGCTAGTCGATTGCACCTGGTCTGAGAGACCTATGCTGAAGCAAGTTATATGACAATAGCATAAATAACAGTGAAAAATTATATTAGTCGTCAACGAAGCGGACATCCGTCTGTGAGTGTTTGTTGCGTAATATTGAGTAACAGTACAATCATTAATGCAAGCAGCCATAAGCAAATAGCAGGGGCTATTCAACTGTAGGCCTGAAGGGAAGCTAAAGATAAACTGGAAAGGGCTGTTGAAGTAATAACTATTTCACACTGTCACGAACTTCGATATTTGGAGGCATGTTATTCACAGCCAAACTCCGCAAGTCTCCAAATATGCCAAAAAAATATTGTTGAGGATCCTAGACATACTCGTGTCAGAAGGACAAGGGTCACAAATGAAGCACTTAAAAATGTGAACAATTAAAGAACCATCACAGCAACAACACCAAATAGAAATGGGGAGGCTTCAAACCCGGCCGGTGTCGACTAATTTTTAGGATGGAAAAATCCAAAGGGAAAAGTCCTCTAAGAGAGATTTTAAGCCGGGGTCCCGAGTATGATGATTTTCAGGCTTGTAAAAGAAGCATGAAAAAAAAAAAGCTTCCATGTAAGATTTAACTGACATTCATCCATCCGAGTAATATCTTAGTTGCCTACTAGATGTCTCATTGAGGCGGTGTGCTAACCACATGTCACTTGTTGACATCTGTAGGTAAATAAGCGTAAATTATCTTCGATAAGAAACTCCCGTTAGGGAGCATCCATGTTCCCTCGCGGGACGTATAGGAATGACTTAAAGACGAAAGATGGACACAGACGGTCGCAATACGGGTCTCTCATACTGGCAAAAGATCCCATGGAAGAAATCTTGGAGAAGATGGGCTGATCTGTGTAGGAAATCATTAGATATGTTAAGTGAGAAACAGGAAGGTTTGGAAATACTTAAAGAGACAACAGCTTATGTGGAGGAAATTAAGAAAAAAAGTGCAGGCGAACCAAATGAACAATCCCAAGCACCTTCTTACATGGAGTTAGATAGCTCAACACAGACATGCAGAGCTCGCCCTCTTTGAGGCAGCCTTTGCCCTTAATGGGACATTTTAGGGTAATGATTTCATTTGAACCTATCGAGCAAGATAAGAATTAATACAGGTAATCGCACATGCAGGAATAAAGTTGAAAAACCGAGAATCAACGAGAGAACAAAGATTTTTCCGTCATTTTTATTAATCGTAAAGACTATTCTTAGATGACTTATTGTCCCTCATCTTTTAAACATTATTATTATTATTATTATTATTATTATTATTATTATCATGTAAAATTGTAGACTTTCACGGCAGGCATTTTGATTAACGCATTTTATATCTTTCGGGCTAAATGGCCGTGGTCTGGTTTTATTAAAACTCGACGTTTCGTCTACTACTGCGGTAGACATCCTCAGGAGATTCTGCGTGTTCTTTGACTTATTAAAACTCGACGTTTCGTCTACTACTGCGGTAGACATCCTCAGGAGATTCTGCGTGTTCTTTGACTTAACTCTTCAAATGTCGGCTGCAGACTGGCTGTCAGAGAGAGTCTGATGTTGTTTAGAAATGGTACCAGCGCCTAAGTGCGCTTTGACCCATTCTTATGTTGATTTTTATCTTTATTGTGTCGTCTTGTAGTTGGGGGTTGAAAAGGTGTCCCGATTCAACTTGTTTGAATTTTTGTTAATTTAATTTATGGAACATAGTGTTTGTATAACTTGGAGAAGTTGAGGATTATTTATGATTGCATTTATTAGAGTTAGGATTGATTGAAGGGAGGAATTTGGGATTGTTGTAAGTAGGGTTAGGAGTTGTTCGATAGAGGAACTTGGGGAAGATGGGGTGCTTGGGGGGGGGATGGGTTCAGGGATTCTTGTAGGTGTAGTTGGTCTGCGTTCAGTTGGGATGCTTGGCTTAATTGTGTTCTTCTGCCTGGTCTGATGTTGCCTAGGTTGTCTGGACTGTAGGTATCGTTGGAACGCTGGGCATTGCCGATGGCTCGCCGCATGTTCCATGGTGCAGTTGGTACATTTAGGTGTCGTTTGATCACAGTCTGTCACCCTGTGCTCTCCTGAACACCGGACACATCTCGTCGCCCTGAAACAGTGCTTCGCTATGTGTCCAAATCCCTGGCAGTTAAAGCATTGTGTCCCTCCTGTCGGTTTTCTGTAGGATTCTAGGCGAACTTTGATGCCAAATAGTTCGTCGAGATCTTCTGTTAATCTGGTTTTTAGGTCCTTCGTTTTATGAAACGTGAGGACGTAGACTGGTAGTTCTTTTGTTTTCAGCTCGCCGTTTTCTCGGTAGTGTCGTTCTAGGCTGCGTACTTCAACTATGGGCAGTTTACGATGCACGATTTCTTCATATATATTTTCTATTGTGATGGAGGGCGGGAGGCCTTTCATGGTGGTTTTAAATATTGGTGGTAGGCCATATCCATGGGTGTAAAATGGTGTTTGGGATTCCTTTAGGTGTTTATATGCCTGTCATAAGCTTTCTTCGTAGTCGTACGTATCGTTAAGCAGCCTTGTTTGTACCGCATCGATACGTCTTTCCTATTGCCGGCAGTGATACACTCCAGCTTGTAGGGGGTAATTTCATCGGTGTTCACCACTATGGGTGGGGGGGTTTCAGCTTCGTCGATATCTAGAAGTTCAAAGAGGTTTCTGGTTTCAATTGGTGTATGGGTTCGCATGGTGCGGGGTTTCTTCGTTGTATGGCGGGCGGGTGGGAGGGAGAATCCCTCTCCATCCGGTCCCGTGATGGGCGTCTTCTTCGCAGTCGATCCGTTCATCGTAGTAGCAGGATGTGTGTTGGGAATCGTGTCCTTATTTATAGTTGAGTATAAGGACACGATTTCCAACACACAGCCAGTCTGCAGCCGACATTTGAAGAGTTAACAAGTCAAAGAACACGCAGAATCTCCTGAGGATGTCTACCGTAGTAGTAGACGAAACGTCGAGTTTTAATAAAACCAGACCACGGCCATTTAGCCCGAAAGACATAAAATACGTTAATCATCATCATTATTATTATTGTATGTTAAGGAAACATGGCCATTAAGCAGAGAGCAAGCACATTTGTAACAGAGATGGACATTTGGAGGAGGGTTTCTAGAAATTGAGAAGAGGCAAAATTAGAAATACTAAAATCAGAGAAATAATGGATGTTCAAAAATATGTTCTACAAGTTACTGAAGAAAGAAAACTGAAATGGTTTGGCTACGAAAAAAGGATATAAGATGACAGGATACCTAAGATGATATTAAATTTTGAAGCGGAGAGCAACAGAAGAAAAGGGAAACCAAAAGAACAATGAGTTCAGGAGTGCATAGGAGTATGGTGTCGAGAAGATTAACAGAGTGTGATGAAAGAAAATAGGTATTTGTGGAGGAGTAAAATTTACAATTGGCTATAGGAAAACTATCATATTGCTGAAAAATTCCTAATAAAGATTATTGTTATTATTATCATTATCAGTATTATTATTATTGTTATTATAGCAGAATTTGCGGTTTACAGCTTATGTCCCGTTGCTTTCTATGTAAAAAGTCAAACACTGTAGCACGGTTACAACATACTTTGCAATGAACGACACTATAAAGTGTTTACTACGAGTATTTCCTCCTAATTGAATATCAATATGGCCGAGAGGATTAAAACGGTTTTTCTTAACCTTTAAGTCCCAACAGACTGGTTTATCCTAACGGAGGAGGGAATTCGGTGAGACGCAAAGTTTCAAAATATGATAAAAAGCCAATAAAAATGTACCACAAGGCGGAATTGCGGTAAATTTCTATTTTTACATTTTCTTATCGATTTTAGTTTTCTACTCTTCCAATATAATTTTTAATAATAGACGTAATCCTCCACAGCGTGATATCTTGTCACGCAGCGAACCCGAGTCCGATCCTCGGTCCAGACAAGTTTCCCGGGTGAAACTTTTTTTCGGGATTTTTCCTTGCCTCTAAATTAATGTCAGGTAATTTTGTCACAAATGGTCTCTGAACACCATCAATATCATATTCGTCTCCTTGGATTACATTTAGATGAAGGCCTCCCTGGCGCATCATTACCATCATCATAATTGTTCATATCATCGGGGCAGCCTTAACCCCGCCTTCCAAGCGCCCCAACCTCAGAAGTAGGTTACAAGTACGCCGTATCAGGAGAGAATGCCAGAAATGTCATGACAACCTGATGGTACTGATTAAAAATAAATAAATAATAATAATAGGTATAATAATAATATCCTTTATTAAATATTGATTATAAAAAAGTGTACTAATTAAACTATAGATTGTTCAAGGTCGGACACGGATTTAAGAAGATTAAAAACCATCTGTACAAAGTGTTGGCTCACAGCTAAACTTATATGACTCGTTTCCATTCTAGTCCCAATAGGTGAAGATATTTTATCAGGAATTTCGGCCAGTGCATTTAACCCAACATCGTGAAAAATTTGGGTAACTAGGATAAAAAGCAGTTTAACGTTAAAAAAAAACACACACACACACAACTACTCGGGGACCCGACATTCCGACCACGTCACGCTGGATGATAGACCACCTATTTTGATTGATACCTGTGGTGTGAGACAAGTAGTCGACTGGTATGTAAAGGTATTCCAGGCGCATCCCGCTATACGAAGTTTACATATAGTAATATTCTAAAGAAATGTGACAACTTTCCATGCATTTGTGTAATTGAAGAGTGAGGCATAACTAAGCACAACATTTACATGACTTCAACAAGAACACCATTAATTGTCAACATAAATTAAGCATTAATTTTAATAGTAACCTTTCAAAAATAACTAAAAATAGATATAAAACACAGAAAAAAATACCCTTTTGTCAAAATAAAGGAAGCATATCAGGCCACATTAAATAATCGAAAAATATTAAAAAAATTAAGATACTTAAGATAAAGATTAATTTTATTTTATTTATATGTAGATTTTCTGTGACTAAAAGTTGTATTTTCCTTCTCGACTCGTCCCTGTCTATCTACTCCATGCCCTCTTGTTCTCATTTCTTGCATTCACGAGTTTCGAGGTCTTCCTTTTTTTTCTTCTTCCAGGACGACACCATTCCAATGTTTATCTGGGTAATCTTTCTTCATTTGATACATGGAATTTTCAGAAGATTAGAATTTCTTGCGAACACATCCACTGGGATATGGTTAAGCATTCATAAAGTGACTACCTTGCTCGTTGAACATAGAAACTGCCCATTCGCAAATCAAAATTAGCAATTATCTCAATTTATCGAAAGCAAACCTGGTGATAAGGCACCACGATGAAATGGTGAAATATGATCACAGTAGAAGGTAGCGTGGCAGAGCTCGGTTATGATGCGGAGTAATGACCTGTTGTGGTATTAAACCATTAAGCTTCAGAACTGCGGGGAGTTGTTAATTAAGTCATTTAATGAATGCTTGCGACTCAAGAAATGCCAACTCTAACTATAAATTGCTTATTAAAATAACAGAAACTTGTTTATTTTTTATGCACATCCGGCCCTCACTTATGGTAAACCCCCAAAATGCAATCTGCATTTAATAATAATAATAATAATAATAATAATAATAATAATAATAATAATAATAATAATAATAATAATAATATTAATAATAATAAGTGGCAAGTTGACCAAGAGGACAAACCGAAGAAAAAAACTGGAACTTGGACAGATGATAGAAAACAAGCTCATAGCAAAAGAATGAAAGAAATTTGGGCTCAAAGGAAACGCCTCAAAGTACTTTGCGTAGTCCTACATGGGCTCATCCGCAATAAAAAATAATAATAACAATAATATTGTAATAATTATCATACTTTAGAAATTTTTGTTTCAAAAATGTTTTATGAAATTTCAATTGTTTTTATTTTAAAAAATTCGATTCCTAAATTCTCTTTCGAAAAACAAAGGTTTGTTTAAAAAAGTGATTTTTAAAAATTTTATTTTGAAATTATTTTTTTTGAAATTTCAAAATAATTATTAATATATATATATATATATATATATATATATATATATATATATATAATAAAGCGTCACTGCTATAAAGTAAAATAAATATTCTCTTTAATTTGCTTACTTGATATAGTCAGCTACTAGATGCCAGTGAAGACAGTGTTCTCGCGACATCTAGTAATAATGGAGAGTATAATACATATATAAGAAAAATAAGTGTTTGAATTGGATTCGCCTGGTAGTGTAATGGATATCACGCTGAGGTACAGACTCAGAGATCCGGGTTCGAATCCCGTCCAGGCATTTATTTTTCTTATCATACCATATATATATATATATATATATATATATATATATATTTTTGATTGCGGATGAGCCCATGTAGGACTACGCAAAGTACTTAGAGGTGTTTCCTTTGAGCCCAAATTTCTTTCATTCTATTGCTATGAGCTTGTTTTCTATCATCTGTCCAAATTGTTCCAGTTTTTTTCTTCGGTTTGTCCTCTTGGTCAACTTGCCACTTATTCACCTTAATTCTAAATATATCTCTGTTTGGGATATCTTCTTTAGTAATTTCTGCCAATTTTAAGTCCTTTTTGACTTTATCAATCCACTTCATAGTATTATTATTACTATTATTATTATTGGCCCCACTTTTGATTAACCCCCACAGTATAATCTTAGTCTTCTCCAGATCTTATAGGCATTTTACATGACCTACACCTTTAGGGTCTTACAGTAACACGGCCAGATGGGAGAAGGGAGAGGGATGTTAAACTTTGGGTCTCACATAGACCTATACATTTTTGACCATACGAAGACACGGAGGATCTTCCCGAATGAATGATAACTTTAATCCAGTGTCTCCAACAACACAACATTAAAATAAAACACACCATCCATTACCATACAACGTGAATATGATTAATACGATGGCCAGATGATATTCGGGTATCAATTGGAACTTAAATCTGCGTGATATTTGTTTTACAGGTGAAAAAAAAAACACGGTAACATGTCCCGACCAGGGATTAAACCCGGACCCGCTGAATACTAGGCAGTGACGCAACTCCGAGGCCACAACGGTTGATAATGCAATCTACATTTAATAATAATAATAATAATAATTCTTTCTTTGTTTAATCTCTTTCTTTATAGGAACATTTAGTTGCTCCAGACCACACGGGCCATACAGGAACACGACCTGTTAGAAGATGTTTTTTTTTAATATCTGGAACACAAACATACTTCTTTGACGACACAAAAACAAGAAGGGCCTCCTCATATGAGTGTTCAGCTGAATGCCAGGGCACCTTCGAGACAACACGAACACTCAAGACAGTACACACCATCCTCTCATATTAAACAAGGACACTATACGAATGATTATAATGAGCAAACGGCGTTCGGGGACTATTTGGCCTTAAGGTTTCCCAACATTTGTCTTACAGGTGAGAAGAAATTTAAAAAAAAAACAATCTCACCTGGAAACTTATCCCCACCCGGATTGAATTCGGGTTCACTGCGAACGAGCGGGACAAGGCGTTATCCCAAGACCAAAGTGGTGGATAATGATGATAATATTTGATTTATTCGTGAATATATCATGTGTCCCTATTAAGACACAAATAAAAATAAAATTCATACTTAAAATGGAAAACTTATTTAACATTTTCCAATGCCTAAATAATCGCAATTACAACATGATTACCATTTATAGTAAGGCTTAAATAGTGACATTTAGAATCGCAAGGTGAGTTTCGAATCATTGCGCCCAGCCATCAATTTCTATACCCTTGATTCTTGACACATCCCAAAATTGTATATTAGGTTCAATGTCTCTCAACTTTTGTATAGTAATCGAAAGGATAAAATTTATAAAACGATAATCTTGTCTATCGGTGTGAAAGCACTACATAAACTATTAATAATATCGACCTCTTACTTATACAGAGTGTTTATGACTTACACGACAAAATTTAATGGAATATAGAGATTCTCATTAGGCAAACAAATTGAGATAGAGAATAGTGATATGCAGGTACAAATACAAATATTCTAGTAGCGTATTAAGTTTGTAAAGGACCAACCTTTGCGCCACTAACTCTCAAAACCCCTTCTAAATGTTATCACAGGACTGAAGCACATGTAGAAAATGTCTCATTGGTTCAATTGATAAAACTTTCGCCTTCACATAATGATACTCATTGTAGATACTGAATTTGAATAATTTCCCTATTTGATTAATTTTCAATTTCTTCAAAACATTGCATAATATTTTAGATATTTTATTCTAATAATTTTAATTATAATGCAATTAAAGTTTGCATTTACGAAAACTAACTGTACTATCAGTCATGTTTACAAACGAAATACTATTTTAATTGATTGGGTGGAATTATTTGGAATCGGTTTTTCATAAGTCAGCAGGGTCTGGTCCTTTTCAAACTTAATTTAGAACTGTAACATTTGAACTGAGAAATCATATTGCTTTGCTAAGAAATCTCTGCAATTCTTTGAATTACTGCAGTGTAGTTCAAGTTCATTAACACCCTGTATACGTAATTAGAACAGGATATAAACTTTATATCTCTGTAAAATAACCATTGTTTAGTCGTGTAACACTATTGTATGTAATTATTACCGTAAGTAGCGATAACGCTTAATGATCAAAGCGACTTTAAATGCATAACCATTAATTAAACACTTGGTTACATTAAGGAAAGAAAAACTATACTCAAGAATCTCTACTAAAAATTTAAATTACATTAAATGTAATATCCAAGGTTTAACTGAAGTAACTGATTTATTCTCTGCAGCTAGGGGAACATTTTAGAGTTTTATATAGTGTTTTAATAAATTGGGAATACCTCTAAAACTTTGAACATTATTGCAATGCCACAATAGAGGCTACTATTCTGTTCAAATTCTTCGAAACAATTATATCTGTGCTTCAATGGTATGTTACTTAGTCCTAGGTTCTTTACCTCTGATATCTCTGTGCCAAATTTTTGTATGTGATTTTTGTGATAGTCTGACAAAAAATACAAGATCTGCGTTACCAAACCTAACCAAATTTAACTTTAGTATAAACACATGCTACAAAATTTATGCAAACATTTAAAATGGAAAATTGAAAAGTTTCAGCGAAAAATTCCTTGTAAAATGTCAAAAATGGATTTAAGAAAGGACGATCTTGTATTGATTCAGCATTTTCTGTTAAACTCCTGTTAAAAAAAGAAGAGATTCAACTTAGAAACACATTTTGCTTTCATAGATTTAGAAAATGCATTCGACACAATGAGATCAAAACTCTTCAATATATTGGAAGACAGAAACATACCAAATTTACTTCAGCAGAACATACAAAATATTTACAAAGACAACGCCATAAAGATTAAATTAAATAACAGATTTTCTGAAGAAGGAATTATAAATCGTGGTGTGAGACAATGCTGCCCCCTATCCCCAACACTCTTTGCGATTTATATCAACGAAGTAATATGTTGCTGGAACAAGAAATATAAATTTGGAATAAGAATATAAACAAATACAAAAATTAAACACCCTATTGTTTCAGATGACCAAATAATAATTGCAAATTCATTAGATAATTTGCAGAAAGATCTGTATGAATTTAAAATTACAGAAGAATATAGATTGAAGATATCTACAGAGAAAACAAAAATTATGGCATTTCAAGGTGTAGATCCTGTCAGAAGTAAAATTGCACTTGACAATACCATTTTGGAGCAGGTGAATAATTTTACATATCTAGGAAGCAATAGTCCCGCGCCGTAGCCGAGCGGTTAAGGTAGGAAGCCTTGGCGCAGAGCTACGGGACTTGCGCTGGTTCGAGTCTCCATGGGGGAAGAAATTTTCTCATGGTATTTCGGCCAGTATGGGACCGGTGCCCACCCAGCATCGTGAGGCAATTGGGTAGCTACAATAAGTAGCGGCTCCAGGTTGAGGAACCAGCTATAACGGCTGGGGGGCTCGACATGCTAACCACATGTCACCCCCTACACTGGCTGTTGATCATCTACCTCTGTGATTGACACATGTGGATGTGAAGGGCCAGCAGCCGGCTGGTAAAAGGGCAACCGCTGAAAAAGTGGAAAGACCCTCAATCGGAATCGGAAGCAATATCTCATAAGAAGAAGAAAAGGATGTAAATGCAAAAATATCAAATTTTTAAAGAATTTTAGGGTTAATAAATTCTATCTTCAAGCCCCAGTTAGCCCAAAAACATTCAAGACTAAAAGTGCATAAAACACTGGCACTTCCAACTCTTTTGTATGGTAGCGAAGTATGGACGTTAAAACAGAATGATATACAGAGACTTAGATGTGCTGAAATGAGATACCTTCGGAGGACTGCAGGATACACACTACTAGATCACAAAAAAAGAGAAGACATCTTACAAGAATTATACATGGAAACTTTAGAAAACAAAATGTCTGATTATAAGTCAAGATGGATGCAACATGTTCATCGAATGGAAGATCACAGGATACCCAAACAAATGTTAAGATATCAACCTGCAGGAAGAAGACCAGGACGTCCATTCAACAGAATTCTGGATGGTGTTTCTCTTGAGGGCGAAACAGGTCAGCAATGACCTAAATTCGCGAATGCCCTATGATGATGATGATGATGATGATGATGATAAAACATACCCGGTTGTAACAACTTAATATATCAGTGTTTTGAGGAACAGAGGTATATTACAGTCATGGTGTACATGTGGTAAAATGGCTTAACTTCTGTTATATGTTGTGTGCGAGATGGGTTTGGCATTGAGTTAATCATTCAACGGAGGAAGCCTACCGAACTTATTGCGCAATAATAAAAAAAAACCTATACCGTCGGAGTTATAACTCCTCCCCCAAATGTACCTACAATGACAGAGATTAAAGTAGAGAGAGTGAATTTAAAGATTTCCTGGAAAATAATATTTTCTTCCTATTTTTTTTTTACATTTCCCAACATTTTTTACACTTTCTCTCTTTTTAACTATAAGTTGTTAAGAAATGTGCAATCCACAATAACACCACTGCTTCGGTGTAACAAACGTTACATATTACTCGCAATTTTATTCCCTTATAGTTAATAAATTTTCGATTTGAAACAATTTTGAAAAAAAAAGTAGCTAATTTTCCACTAATAAATGAACACCTATACCTTGAAATTCTAAGTTAATCTCCTCAGCTGCATATTACAAAAAAGTTGGAATTTCATAACGGACATAGTATCAATGTCACTCTTTATAATTTTTACACTAGTAAACATAGATTGCTTGCAGCTTATATACAACTGTGATATACCCCACACTTTCCTCATGTCAACTTATTTGGTAACAATTATTTTTCTCATTTATATCCCGGCTTGTTTTCTCTATGTATGTCATGAATTTAATTTTGTTCCAAATTTTACAATACACTCTACATATAGTTATATTTCAAGTATCTTATTATATTTAAAATCTCATTTGATACTGCAATTTCATGATAAAAAGTACAGCATTATGTAACGGAAAACACTATTCACAACCAAGGCGAACTCAATTAAGAAATTTCAAGTCCATTTCATTAGAAATTTGCGTGTTGAAATGATCCTGAGAGCTATGCCGGCGGCAGCATTGCTGCCGATAGGGTTACCCATGCCGGACTGGTCGAAGGTGATAAGCCAGACGAAAAAAGTACCTTGGTCGAAAGATCTTTCACCGTAAAAATAGAACCGTCAAGAAATGCGGACATGAGTTCATCTGGGGTAAAATTTTCCGGAGGTCAAATAGTCCCCCATTCGGTTCTCCGGGCGGGGACTACTTCAGGGAACCCATGCCAAAGGCATTGGCTCGGGATAGGGATGTATGGAGAGCTTATGTCCGTGCGGCCATGAACCTACGGGTTCGATAGTGCCAGTGAGTGAGTAAGTAAGAAAGTAAGTAATGTATTGCATGATATTACTTTTATTCTTATTTTAACTTGAAACAGTCTTAATAACTTGAATATATGGGAAGTTTATTGCCATAGAGGCACCTTTTTTTGCATTTGTTGTCGAATACCTACATGTTAAATACACTTATTAATTAAAACAATAAAATTTGATATATATATATTTATTTATTTACTTTTGCAACCATTTTAACTGTTTTAGGAATTAGTTTTATTCGTGAAACGTTAATAACTAGTACACATTGTACTATTTCATTTTATAATTCTTATTTCACTTAAATCTTCCAAAAGTACTTCAATATCAAATCTTTAAAATTAGAAAAGCCTTTTAAAGAAACAAAATGATTTAAACCAAACATCTCGATGGGTCATATTCTATAGGATCCCTATTTACATATTTAGGGGTTAGTGATACTGCAAGAAATATGTCCCTCATGCCACTGGCCTACCGGGGGTAAAAAAGTGCTCAAACATCCTATAACCTTAGCTAATAATGGGGAATGTAGTAAATACATAAAAGATAACGAAGCTTCGCCTTCACGTCTTACTGTACAGTATTATTGTAGTTGGTTTACTTGGGCAAGTCACAGCCCCGGTCAGAGACCTCAGTATAAAGTTACTTGAAGTGGTCACTTACCCGGCATTTTCTGTAGCGACTGTGGACATGTGTCGTACATCAATAATATTATCACCTTTGTGACCTTCATCCGAAGAGATTAACACTTTGTCGTATCATTTATTTCACTAATATTCACATTCACTTACTTATAGTTTTTTTAAAACACTTCACTGTTGTCAAATATAATCCAAAATCACTTTATTTTTGTGCACGCACAAAAAAGCACACAATCACACATCCAAGGACGTCGAGGCGCTTAGTTCATCCTACGACCCAATTTGTAAAATCACTGACCTCGATCTTTTACCTACGCTTGGCACTTTATAGTTTCTATGCACATGCGTCAATAAAATAAATGATTTTATATATACACAATCAATGTTTATTTATTGTAGATTGTATGTAATATACTTAATTAAAACGTATATGTATAGTATTTAAAACTAATTGTGCACCAAAGTAAATTCAATTAATAGATGATAAATAATTCAAATAGTATATAGAATCCACAAGGTTTAGAACTCTGCACTCTTATCCATATAAAATGTCCTTATATGTGGAATGACATAAAACTGATACACAGAATTTAATAAAATGTATTAACTAAAATATTCACACAAAACTATGAATCTCTGTCACAGGAACTAATTTACCTTCCAAGTCCACAATAATAAGGTAATTCACTTTTAGAAAAGTGAAATGAGATCTGAAGAAATTAAAAATGCCCGAATTGAGATGCTACGTTGAATATCACAAAAAAGTTGGTTTTGACAAGATTAAAATGTTACATGTTCCAATAATCTAATATAAACAAAGTATAAATTTGTTTGTAGCAATATGGCGGTACTGAATCACATCTCGTGAAGTAACATGAACTCTAGTGACGACAACAAAAGCGGTTTTCTTAGATGACGTATAAGACGAAAACAAAAAAAAAACCAGTCGAACTCTCCCAGTCGTCAAGTTTACCGGATTAAGTCAACATCTAGATTCGCACTTTCCATAATTATGAATGTGAATGTAAACAAGCGAAGATCGAGCGGGCGTCATGACCGCCGCGATGCAGGTTCGCCAACAACGTGAAAAACTTACAACCACCATTTTTTGTATCACTACTGACTCGCAACTGAACTTGCTGCTTTGCTATGACTTCCAACAGTACAGCAAAGCAAAAAGACGCCACGAGGGAGCAGCACGGGATAGGCGACTTCTCACATCACAGCCGACAAGGCGGCAGCAACGGTACAGTCCGACTAACAATGTGATCCATTAGTACAGGGTTGCCACACGTTGCCGGTCATCCACACTAGAGGATCTTGTCCAGTGACTTTCTGACTTACATATTCACGTAACATACAATTTAAATATTTTTCCTTCTTCATATTTTCATTCTCTACTTTAACTTTTTTTAGCTAGTGGACTAGAGGTTAACAAACTCGAATCTGGTTCAGAGGTCTGCGGGATCAACCACGTCTGGAATCAATGGAATTATAAGGCTGTAAAAATTCTTAGCACATGACTTTCAATGGAAATGAAGTAAAATCGTGAGTCTCTTGTCGATCTACTAAACGTCAAAGAGAATCCTCTGATCAAAATTTGTCGGCCTTGTAAAAAAACTCGCCTCTGGGTTCAAGCACGACTGGAATCAATGACATTTTAACTACTATTATCAGCAGTCACAAGTCTTTTGAACTTAAGAGGATCTAGGCAAAATGTTGCCGGTCTTTACGTCTGGATTTGAATAGCGACGCTAATGGCCTTAATTCTTAAAGAGCGTCGTTAAATAAAATACTAACTCTTCTTTCTTCAACATAATTGTCCTTTTCATTTTTGTTTTACTTTATATCGTCTTACATTGTAGTTTTCTTCTTCGTCTACATTCATATCTGATGTACATTCTCTGTTTCCCTACCTTGCTGATTTAATGAGTTCAATAATTCCAAGGGCAGGGATAATTATTCTGTACAAAATCAGAAGGTGTATCCTTCGGAGAGAAGTTAAAATCGATCAGGTCATATAATAACTCGACGCCGTCATCACTATCGGAAAAATTGCTCTCCGGAGGATACGTAATCAAATAAAAACCTCCATTGCGGGACAGCATAGAAGTCCCTTTGGCATAACAACCGACTGCTGGCCCCACATCCGCATCTTTAAATCACAGATGTAGAGGATAATCTAGCCACTGTAGACAGGTGGCATGTAGTCAAGCATCTCGGATCCCTCAGCCGTTATACTCACAAATATCGCCGAGAGAATATATAATTTTATCACCAAGCCTGGGATTATATAAAATAATGCGTTCATTTACAATTTGTATACTGAAATATCTCACCGTTACTTTATTTTCATACCTAATATAATTTTATATTGCCCAACTAACTACCCGGCACTATTGAACCTGTAGGTTCATGGCCGCGCGAACTAATGTTTTTATTTCTCATTTGTGCGACATGGCATGTTCATCGCAGTCTACGAGACATAATTGTTCTTGTTATATCTAGTTTCCCATCAAAAATCATTTAGCTCACTGTTATTTTCTAGTCTTCTGCATTCGCCTCTGCCAAAATTTTTCCTCCGATTGAGGGTCTTTCCACTTTTCAGCGGTTGCCCTTTTACCAGCCGGCTGCTGGCCCTTCGCATCCACATGTGTCAATCACAGAGGTAGATGATCAACAGCCAGTGTAGGGGTGACATGTGGTTAGCATGTCGAGTCCCCCAGCCGTTATAGCTGGTTCCTCAACCTGGAGCCGCTACTTATTGTAGCTACCCAATTGCCTCACGATGCTGGGTGGGCACCGGTCCCATACTGGCCGAAATACCATGAGAAAATTTCTTCCCCCATGGAGACTCGAACCAGCGCAAGTCCCGTAGCTCTGCGCAAGTTCCTAAGAACTTTATTCTCAAATACTCGTAATCTTGTACGCTCCCTTAAAATAAGTCCATGTTTCACATCTATATAACATAACGTAACGAGAAGAATTACAGTTTTATAGGTTTTCAGTAGGAATTGGGATGACAGGAATTCCTCCAATCCATTATAACATGCTTTTCCAGAATTGAGCCTACGTTTACTTTCTTTCTGCACCACATGCCTGTTTGTAATTATTGTTCCTAGTTATTTGAATTCACCGCTACCTCGCACGCAGCTGGCCCGGGTACGATCCCCGGTAGGAGCAAGTTTCCGGGGTGATCTTTTTTTTTTCTCTCTCATCTGTAAGACAAATGCCAGAAAACCATTAGATCCAAACGATCCCCGAACATCATCTGGTCATAATACTCGTTTGAAAACATTCAAAATAATTTGTTTCTCTCCGCTATTCATGGGTCTTCCTTTTTGGTGCTTCGAAATTGTATAGGAGAAGCAACCATTTGAAATAATATTTCAACGTTTTCTACATTGCGCATGCATAAGAATTAAACAACGCTTACATAATGTATTAAAATTGTAATTATATATTTTAAAATTCAACCATATAACTTAGGTCTGTATAGACAGAAGGTTTGGGGTAGATTAAAAATCCTGACCCCCACCAGGACTCGAACCTCCATATGATATAGCATGCCCCTTTAAACTCTAGTAAGAGATCAAAATAAAATAACCAATGTATAGAATCCATTAAAAACAACTAGCAAAAAATCATATCGCAAAGCTAGTCAGACAGGTGTTTATCTTCCAATGATGTGAGATTAAGAGATCAAGTGTGCTCTGTCATATTGAAAGTAATGACCGATCGATAATTCACAAATTCAAAGAGACATATAGCAGATTGTTAATTAAAATTATATTTTTGCAATCAGGTTAACATAACTTAAACTACTTTCACGTAAAAATCGTGCAATCATTGCTTCATCCATATTAACTGTCCTCCAAAACATTTTAACACCTTATATAGAATTTATCATTTTCCTGCGACAAACAATAAATGCCTCAACTAATTTATACTAACTTGTACATGCCTTTATATAAACTGGCATTTATTGTTCTGGTGATTTTACGAAATACAATATCAGACCAGGATGCAGATAGCGACTTTATACAGTTTGTTCCAAAAAAATCCGATAAGATAGGGGAACTTATTAGCAAATTCTGAAGGAAGCAGTTCTCACGAAAATATTTTAGAAAACATTTAAAAATGTGTAACGACGATTGTTAGTAGATCTGCCACAATCGATGGAGCGACAGACCTGGAAAGCCATTCTTCTAACATCCGGCCTCACATCCACAGAGGTGGACAGATCAACCACACAGTATAAAGGTGACATGTGGTTCTCCAACCTTATAGATTCTGTCAACCTGGAACAGATACCTAATGTAGCTTCCCAAATTCCTCAGGAAATTGAGTGGGGTCAGTTCCCATACTGGCCGAAATTCCATGAGTAATTTTCACCGTCCCCCTCCCTGGGGACTCGAACCACTGCAAATGCAGTAGCTCTCTACCAAGGCACGATGCCTTAAAATATTCGGTTAGTGCAGGACCGACTTTCCTTAGTGAACATAAAAAGTAATAGAAATATATACATATGGGTGTCTCCATGTGTGTCTGTTGATATTCAAGCGGGCCGATATTTTCGGATCAAGACTCAGCATAAACATAAAGCAACATAAGATCAAGTTCGTTAAGCAGAAAAATCGTACTATTAGGAGCGGAGATTCAGCTGAAGCGAAAATTAAAAATCCCTCTATCGGCAGCAATTTTCATTTTTCGCAATGAAACTCGGCATATGACACTGAAAAAGAAAAGAAAAGTATTATTAGAAAAGCGAAATCCGACCATTAGAGTGGGAGATTTACTCGCCGCCATATTTGATTTCTCGCAAATTTCTCGATACATACTACTTTTTTATTTCATAGTAATTCTGCCCGAAGGCAGGTCCTTCACTGCAATCATAGCATTTTCATGCTGTGCTTGCAGCTTTACTAGGGAATTGTGTAGGTGTGGTAGCTTCCCGTTGCTTTCCACACCGGTGAAGGATGATGATGATAATGGTAAGGATGATAATGATAAGGATGATGGCCATATGATTTCGGGGACCGTTTGGACCTTAAAGTTTTCCTGACATTTGTCTTACAGGTGAGGAAAAACCCCGATAAAAACTCACCCAGAAAAACTGCCCCGACCGGGGATCGAACCCGGGCCCGCTGCGTGACAAGGCAGCATGCTACCTCGAGACCACAGCGGTGGACACATACTACTTAATTAACAAAATAAAGATATATTCCGAAAACCAAATAAATCAGTCCATAATTTTGACTTGAGGAATTCGCTTAGTTTAGACAGTTCCTGACAGACGAACGTTTTAATATGTCATTATTATTTAGATGCAACTCTCGAGATCTAAGAAGAGAGACTGACTGCACATCATTCAAGCTGATCAAATCTAAATGTATGACAATATGAACAAGTGTGGTACGAAAAGTATCTCCACTTCTGCGACCGGGTTCGATTGCCTACAGAGTAAGGAATTTTAAATATATGATACGCTATGGGGTCTGGATGTATGTCCTATGTACACAGCAGAATAATAGAAAAAAGAAAACAGTAAAAAAAATCTAAGCAAAATACGTAGAAGAAATAAATAATGAACAATTAAAAAACATTAATATCAACAATCTATGTAACTCATAAGTTTGATGTTAATTATATGTCACTTTACCCCCCTGCATTTTAACAAGGTCAAATCGCGTCTTAAGATATTGGGTTAAACTATTAGTAGGCCTGTATACGTCCCGCGCATGGTGTATTGTTGCACAACTACGCGACTTCTGCTGATTCCAATCCCCATAATGGAACAAAATTTCTCATAGAATATCGGCCTGTATGGGATCGATTCCCATTCAGCATCATGAGGAATTTTGTTAGCTACAATAAGTAGCGGCTCCAGGTTGAGGAAACTAATTACGTCTAGGGGACACAACATGCTGATAATGCCACTCTACTCTAACTGGATCGTCCACTTCTGTGATTATCACATGTGGATGTGAGCCTGCAGACACGTGGTAGGGTAAGGGCCTTCTAGCCTGATGCGCCATGCCGTTTTTTACTAGTGTATATAATTCTATTGTGTATTGTAATGTGTTTTCGAACAAGCTAAATAAAAAATATTATAAAAATAGAAGAAAAATGTTTGAAATGCTTTGGACACCTCATAAGAATGGTAGAAGATAGAATATCAAAGAACATCCTTGATTGGAAAGCTAATGGAAAAAGTGGAAGAGGCAGATCTACTGAAAGTTGGATAGATGGAGTGAGGAGAATTATGGAAGCTAGAGATTTGAGGGGAGAAGTTGCTTTGGACAAGAACCACTGGCAACAAATCACTTTGGGTTGAAGGAAAAGCATTGTTTTTATGGAATATTTCTCATTATATATATGGATTATTATTATGGTCAGATGTCCACCACTGTGATCTCGAGGTAGCGTGATGCCTTATCAAGCAGCGGGCCCGGATTCGATTTCCGGTCGGGACAGGCTCCTGGGCGAGGTTTTTTTTCCTCACCTGTAAGACAAATGTCAGGAAGCTCAGGGCCCAACGGTTCCCGAAAATCATCCGGCCATCATTATCATCACCATCCTTCACAGGTGTAGAAAGCAACGGGAAGTTACCACAATTCCTTAATAAAGCTGCAAAAAAAAAATCACTTTGGAAAACTGTCCCAAGTATGATCTTAAAACTAACCGAAAACCAATTAAAAAATGAATAAAAATGCAGAGGTGTCTCTATCAGAGAAGGAAGGAATTCACTGACACTGTCAGGCGTAATCCGTAAGACTCCGCCAACTACAGTCGCTCCTAAAAATTCCACCTTAAGTTAAGAGGACCACGTTTGAAACCTGGTTTGCTCCTATTGGGTGACAAACTATTCAATGATGTAATTGGACAGCACACTAGTACGTAGAACTAGGGGTCCAGGGTTCAAATCCCGGTTCAAACATTAATTTTTCTTTCTTAAATTTGATCCACTCCCGACACTGTAAGATCTGCGTGGTATAGGACACGTAAAAGGATGAGGTTAAACAAAGACTAAGAAAAATTATTATTATTATTATTATTATTATTATTACTGTTATTATAAAACTAATTAGGTTAAAATTATGAATGAACTGAATATCAGAAAAAAAGAAAAAACAGATGACTGAGAGCAAGTAAATTCAATGTGTAGGCTTATATAGTCTACAAAAAATAACATCGATTTTAAGATAAATTATGTGAATAATTAAAGAGAACTGATGAAAGTGTCCCAGTAAAACATTGGAAGTACAATTTTTCTCGCGCACCGCAGCTGAGTCGTCTAAGGCATCATGTCTTTGGAGCATAGCTACGGGACATACGCTGGTTTGAGTCCCCAAAGGAGGGTAAATGTTTCTCACGGAATTCGGTCGTGCCCACTTAGCGTTGCGTCTTGAGGAATTTGGGTACCTACAAGAAGTAATGGTTACAGGTCGAGAACACAGGGCATAGAAGCTGGTGGACCCGTCATGTTGACCAAATGTCACCCTTTATTGACTAGAGGATAGTTCATAACTATAAATAATAGAGAATAATACAAAAAGATGCGATACCAGCAACCAGCTGGAATGTCAAAGGCCTCTAGGCCCAGGGCGCCGTGGAATTTAGTACAAATTTTTATTGTTGACTTCTAGGATAGGCCTATTATTTATTATATTGTTTAAATAAAAAACAGAATCACACAAAAACATGCGAAGTTCAAAACAATTGCACGAGGATTGTCAGATGTAACGGGAAACATCAACATCCAGAGAATAGAATTATTTTACAAGCATCCGAAGAGACAAAACGAAAAAAATAACATTATTTACGTAGCGATCATATATTGTTATGATGTAGAACGAAAAAAAAAAGTACCGGTATAGTTAATATTTTGTTTTGTAATTTAATTCAAACACACGAGATAAAAAAACACTCTACCTTTACCACCTGGTGCATTCTACTTTTTTTTTTTTTTTAGACAGTAAGAGAGATTTTTGGACGATCGCGGCTGTATCTATCTATTTAACATTATCGATAGCATTTTTTAATTTTTTTTTTCGTGTCGAGGCACTGAATATTGACCAATTCAATTTACACGTCGTGCCTGTTTCTACTAATCACGGTCCACTATAGGCCTACTTAAAATACTGTCGAAATTGTCAGACATGATGTGCTATTGTTAGGAAATTGTCAAACCTGACTCGAAAATATTTCTGATATATAAGCAAAAGAATATAGAAGGTCGTTCTACCAAAACATTTTTACACAATAAATTCAATCGAATAATATAAAATGCCTTTCCCCCCCACCCATTGTATTAATGTTCTCTGTCCTGCGCAGTTGGCGACCGATTTGGCGGAGAGCTATAGGAATTGCGCTGGTATCTTTGGGAAGAAAGTTGCTCATGGAATTTCGGTCAGTATGGGACCGGTGCCCATCCCCATTATGTGAGATATACGTAGCTACATTATGAAGCGGCTCCATGTTGAGAAAACGAGCTATAACGGCTTGGGACCCGACATGCTAATCACATGTCACCCCTAAACTGGCTAGATGATTGTCCGTTTCCATGATTAACATGTGAATTGAAGCCAGCAGGCGTCTGGTAGGCGAAGAGCTTTCTAAACCTTCCGCATTATGGAGTTACAATATTATTTATATAACTTATACATTTTTTTTCACTAAATATTCTTATATGTTCATTTACTAAATATGCTTATGATATAGGCCCCTATCAGGCTAGTTTACATCTCTTTCGATAATTCACTCCTCGCTAAGCTCCGGCCGTGATAGCAATATGAGAACTCTTGTTGTGATACTCTTGACAATACTGTACGTTTAACAAGAGATTTGGCTCAAATTCATAATCACCAACTCACAATATCATTATAAAAATTAAATACGCGAACTTTTTCAGAAAATATGCAGTATATCAAATACAACAAGACAGGCACGCATACAAAATATTGTTGGATACAGCTAACAATTCTAGATGTCAAAGGGTGTAATAAAGAATTATATCAACATACATCTCTAAATCTGAGATAATAGCCTATTTTGTTTATGCTTAATTAGCCTCCCCCAAAACATGATTAATGTTATTCTGCCACATTTTACCTGGTCTCCCTACTGAGGCATTTCCCTCCGGTTTTCCTTATAATAAATTTCCGCGCCTTTAATTCAGAAACACATTACAAATCCTGTTTACGAGTCTTAAATCCTGCATCTGAGCCAACACGTCTGGTACCGAAAACTTTACACATATTTGATATCATAATTATCCCGATTTTAATCTAGTTTCCGAAGGAGGCAATGACGTTTGTTATATTGGTTTACGCCATTTTCTCTAATTTTATTCTTCCCTAGTTTCATGATTTTTTAAAACTATACGTATACGTCTTACACACATCTTATGTAATGGAGGACGAAGTATATAAGCAAGGATCTGCTAGTTTTATTTATTAATTTATCAGGATTTCCAATGATTCACATCTTCCCATGTCCAATTAGCCGATTACTGTCCTCCAATTTCTCAGTCATTATAATCTCCTCGTCCAATTCTTTTTACATCATGGTGCTTAAAAAAACATCAATCATCGTTGTTTTGATCTTCTTTTACTTCTTCTTCTACCAGGTGGTACCCATTCTGGCATTTTTCCCGGGAATCTAGTTTTTACCATTCTTTTTTCATATGGTTTTATGTAATTCATAATTGAGATTTGAGCATTCATATTAACATGGACTATTTATTTTTTCTCATCTGGAAATACTGACTGTACGTCTAATATATATATATGTATATATATACACAAGGTGTTTTTAAATTAGACCTAAAAACTTTGGGAGCTGATAGTTAACCTTCATTGAAGCATATAGGCTGTGACGCTTCGTTTCAGTGCAAGAGGGATCTTAGAGGAAGGGATGGAAGGAAGTAAGGGTATGCGCAAATAATAAGTAATTTTGTGTCACATAATTCTGTGAGTTAATCCAAATACTTTACAGACAAGCAGAAACAAAACGTACTTAATTCTAAATAAATAATAAAAAAACAGTCGCTCCAGCGTTGCATTGTCAGGATGGGTTCAGTTTATTGCCCCATTACAAGTGCTGGAACACACGTCCATTCACATCCAGACAACAGTGCATCAATGTGCCATACTTAATCGTACCCTTCCAAAGATGCTACAATATCTTCTTCAGAGTCAATATGGGTTTCATAAACCATTGCCTACATTGAGCTCCACAAAAAAGAAATCTTGGCACATCAGGTCAGCCAAGCGTGCCGGCCAGGCAGTGAGCCCACCCATACCTATCCAACAGATCGTACCAATGGATGTAAACAAACGTGCTACTGAGCTTCGGAAGTTAACAAACCAAGCGATAGTAGTAATGAAAAACCCCTCTTGGACTAAAAGGAGTGTTTATCCATTTCCTTCAATCTCTTCCTGTAAGATCCCTCTAGCCCTGAAACGAAGCGTTTCTGCCCATGTGTTCCTTAATAAAATATGCTTCAATGAAGGTTATCTATCTGATCCCAAACGTTGTCGGTCCAATTTAGAAACACCCTGTATATATATATATATATATATATATATATATATATATATATATGGGGATTTATCCACAATACAGTGGTTTTTTGTCACCCTCAAAAAATGTGTCTTCCACAGAAAAAAAAATTGTATGTTAATAACAGAATAGAAAAGGAAATCCGTAAAAAATACTTATAATTCTACCAAATTCCAGAGCATCAGAATAGTAGGGATATGGTCCCACAGAATTTAAATAAACTAATGTGAGAAATTTAGTTTCGTCAATTTATGGGAATTGATCAATATTATGATTAACCAACAGGCGTGGTAGAAACTCCCTACGATCCTAAGGATCAAGAAAAATAAATGGTTGAAGAACAAAGAAGTTCGATCCCCAGACCTCCCACGAGAGATACTGGGCAACCGCACCCTCCCGCAGTTGAATCATCTGGCTTTATTTAGATCGCCAGCGCATTCCCCAAGTGCACGTTTGATGGACTTCAATCCCGACCTAAACAAAACTCTATCAATGGAGTTCTGCCAAAACACAACGCCATAATCATTGTTTGTAATACTAATAACTGCAGAGATGTGGACACATTCAAAGCCAGATAGTAATGAATTAAGGATTTTTAAAAGAAATAAGATAAATATATACAGGTATATATTATATATATACTTCACATTTTACGCTTATTAGTCTGTTACGACTCGAGTTGATCACATCATCTGAATTTAGGCGAACAAGAGCATTTTTACTCTGTTAGGCACTGTATAGGTGGTGTAGAAAAGTGAGAAACAGAAAAATAATATTGTAAATTTACATCTCTGTAATGGCGTAACAACCCAATATTGAGTCTTAGCCTCTCCTTTGTTAGGAGATACTAAACCAAGTTCATTTAGTTACTCTTATTACCCTAAAGATGTCATGCGGTCACCATACCGACCCAATGAGACATCTGTTATGGCCTATTACAAGGATGAAGGAGGTAAATCTGGCTTAGATGCCTCTTTTAAGGATTTTTTACGAGCCTGAAAATCTTCAGATACAAGACCCACGGATTAAAGTCACTCCCGGAGAACATGCTCCTTGGATTTTTCGATCCTAAAAAATACATCGATCACAGCCGGGTTTGAACCCACGACCTTCGGGACCAGAGGCAAGGAACATAACCACTAGTCCACAATATTGTAAATAAAATTACAACTGCTTGATTATATTTGAATGTTTGCTGACGTTCAGATTGTAGGGGCCTATTGCATCCTGGTTTAGAATTAATTAAAAAAGTGAAGTGATCTTTCTGCAGATTTAGAAGACAATTAGGAATTAGATAGTATTTTTAAGTAAAGTAACCTATATTAAATATGAGTTCCTCGTGAGTTTTCACTTATGTTCGGAAAATATTTACATCAATTGAGAGAGGAATGAATCTAAATATGAAATATACCGTTACCCTACACTTTATGAAAGTAATATGATTTACGATATATTCTTGTTCATAACAGCAAAAGTACAAAGAAATTTGGAAATCCCTGGTAAGCGCTAGCAAGAGACCAAATGGATCCACCTGGATTCAACAAATTAAGCTGTGCTAGTGATGATGAATGTAGACCAACTACACTATACTCCATGGAGCGTTAGGCATACAAGACTCCTGGCCCATCAGCATGTATCATTTACAGAGGTGGATTATTTTGGAGTCGTAAAGGTATGGGATCATTCAGTCATTATAGCAGGTTTCCTAAACATAGAGCCGCTACTTATTAAAGCTACACAAATTCCTCTCATTTTTTCTCACCTGTAAGACAAATGTCAGGAAAACTTTAAGGCCCAAACGGTCCCCGAAATCATACGGCCATAATCATCATCCTTATCAATATCATCATCATCCTTCACCGGTGTGGAAAGCAACGGGAAGCTACCGCACCTATAATAATTCCCTATTAAGGCTGGAAGCATAGCATGAAAATGCTATGATTGCAGTGAAGGACCTGCCTTCGGGCAGAATTAATATGGATGGATTCCTCTCATTTCATGATCACGGTCTCAGACTGAATGAAAATCAATGACTACATTTCTTCTTCCATAGCTTTATACCACGGTTATGATGCGAGACTGACAGAATACGTTTTTAATAAAATATGAGAAATGAGATAAAATTGATGTTAATAAACTAATATTATAAAAAGATAAAGTGACCCCAATACAAGGCTTGGAGAGCTCTTGTGATATTAGGCTAAGTTTCCTACTTTGCATACAACTCGGCTGTCGTCTGCCTATTTGTCAGCATTTATACCCAGAACATGCATCTTGAATTCATTTTCATTAGAGGCTGCGGTCATGACACCGCCAAAAGTATTAGGCCAGTTTAAAAATTATGGGAATCAAACCCGCGATCTTCCTGTTTGTAGCGAACTGTTTTAACCAAACTAAATTCAATAACAGTTTCATTTACACAGACAAATTTTAATATTCTAACTTTTGACACCATAACCTCAATAATTGTATTTTACAATGCATTTTTGAAGTATTGACACATGAATATAGACAAACAAACACAGCTTACACGTTATATGACCAAATATGTTACAGCTTCTCAAAATATAATTTAATAGAAAAAATCTTAACCGTGAAGAATGAAAAATGTGTGATGACTGACGAATCGGCTCCTTACGCTTAATATTATAAGCACGATGATCTTTACACAACAGGACAAACTAAAACAAATTGCCTATTTAGATTATAACTGTGTACGTAGTATGAAGAAGACACTATAGATAAAAATGCCCTCTCCTTTGTATTTACTCTCTAATATCCAGCTGGCAATGTCAATAGAACAGCAATTCATTTTATGTGAGTTTTATACTAAATCATTACCTCTCAAGTTATTTTCATTTTAGTGCTGCTCGTTACCATCTACTACAAACAGAAGTCTGTCAAATTTATGTGGGCTAACTTTCCCTTACAATTGCTTAACAAATGCTTCATTGTTCTTATTCAATTCCGCTTTCATTTTTATAAGCTCGCTTACAAGACTGCTATATTACTAGTTTCAGAGCTATACGTATCCAGGCAACTAGAAATATGTTTAACTCACAAAATAATATATATATATATATATATATATATATATATATATATATCCTGTTACAATTCAACGTACTGAGGTGGCTGCTACCACCAACTAGTTTTCCATTAGATATAGTACTGAAATTATACGTGATATTAACATTGTTTCAACTTTTTACCTTTCATTTCATTTTAAGATATAAAGGCGAAAACTGTATTTGGAAGACCGAGCAAGAGAATAGGTAATCGCCAAATTCTTCTTGGCGTGAAAAAAAAAGTTATTCAACGTCCTCCTTTATCATTGCATCTCGGCCCCTATAAGTGTTATCATAAGGTAGTATTATGTATTCGTGTTTCTTGTGTCAATTAAATTAATATTCTTTAGATCTTTATTCAGACAGGAAGGACAGACTGCCTTGAGCACAGAGACTTGAAAAATATATTACGCTATCCCAGTATTATGGAGATGAGTGGAATCAAAGTCTACTCTACGGCGTTATGTAAGTTGTAGAGGTCGTCTTCCAGGTCCGGCACACTAGGTTCTATGTCTATGACCCGTACCCGTTCGGACGTAGTTGTAAGGGGGGGGGGGCTACAAACCACCTGTTGCACCCTTCTGCCCTTTTTTTTAATTGTTCATGAGGTAGTACCCAGGTGGGTTCCAACTAGATCACCGCAACCACATATTTTCAACACCTGTGGATTGACAGCAAAACACAATTTTCCTACCATGACATGAACTTAAGGATAATATGAAATTAATGAATGTGAAAAGAAACGACATGTAGAGGAGAGAAGGGGAAATGGAGAGAGTTGGTAGGATAAAATTCGAGAAAAGAGAACCCCGAGAAAAACCTGAAAAAACCTCGGTACGGCTTACCACCAATTCTCCTCTGTTACAGCCAGAATTGGAACCTGGGATCCTAGTCGCTGCAGCCCCGAGTGGATATTGATTTAGGCCTACTTCTATGTCTCATTTCAATATTTTACAGCCTGCAATGTTTTAAACTTTTTTATGTTTAAAACATATGTTTACACTTCTCTCTATCTATCTTCGGGTTTTTACAGCTGCTGCCGTCTTCCCGTGCCAAACCTCCAAAGCCTACGGTCTTGGGCATCTTCGATGCTTAGCCCTCTAGCTTGCATTACTGTCTTCATGTTTTCCTTCCATGTAACCTTGGTCTTCCTCTTTTCTTCTTTCTGTTAGGATGCCATTCATATAGTTGCTTCGGCCATCGCTCATCTTCCATTCTTAAAACATGTCCTAACCACTTTAATTCCTTCTCCTCAATTCTTTCAATTATGCTTTCTTCTGCTTCCATTTTGTTTCTAATTTCCTTATTTGTGACACGTTCTAATTTAGACTTTACACTTAATTATATAATTAATATTAATTATATAATTTAATTGATAATAATTTTTAAAAGAAAAATGACTTGTTTCGATCACATCGAAATAATATAAGTGTAAATATAACCTTTATATAATTAATCCATGTCCAATAGATATTTAATGTGAAAAAAAAAAACTATTTCTCGTTGAGTTATAAAAGAAAAGTACAAAATCAGTAATGATTTACATTCCAAAAACAACTTATAGTTTCTACACTCTGATTAATGAAAAAATAAGTGATGTTTATTTGAGAGCCTGCATAATTCAAAAAACTGCAAGAAAGCCTACAAAATATCTTCCAAATGGCCCAAATCTCTTCTTAAAGACCCACCTTTTAAAATACCACAGATTTTTTTATATTTCCAACTAAACTGTTATTTATTTAATGTGCTAGTAATAGAGTCACTGCAAGCAGTACATGAGTCGAAAGAATATCAGGGCTACACACGAGTCAAAACTACGTCAGAAGGAACTTCGTAAACTATGCGAATTCCTAATCGAGTTTAAGTTATGGAAGGATTTTGCTGGTTTATGAAATATATCTCTCTTTTGTAAAATGGAAAAACTCAATTTCTTATGCTAACTTACTTAAACGTGCAAGACTGCAAATAAACTAAACCTATAATAACCGCAAAAGTTATTGTTGCATAATCTTATATAAATTTAAATAACTTCTACTGATATTTTTGTTTTATTAAAAACAATTAAATAAATTAAACTAATGTATCTTATAGGTTACACTCCGAATTTAAAGGTCCATTGCGACTAAGCAAATATGGTGGCTGCTAGAGCCATTTTTTAATTTCGGGTTTTATGTAAACTCCTATTTTTGATGATCGGATTTACCTTATTGTTAGAGAATACTTTCCTCACTTCATACATTGAGTTTCATTGAGAAACATGAGAAAATTAGGACTGCGAGAATGATTTTAAGTTTTCGTTTTGAATGAACTACCGATAGTAAATAATATAATGGTTCAATTTTGCTACGAACTCGACCTTAGTTTTTTAATTGATTGCTCCATGCAAAGTTTGGTTTTGATAAAACAAAAATTGCGGCATCTAGAGCGTTGACTGACTGACTGACACACACACACACATACATACATACATACATACAGGTTGAACCCGAACTCTGCCCACAAATTGTTCAGGTATATTTTTAAGTGTTTAACAAGGAACCCATGGTCTCACGTGATTAATTACTGAGTAATTTAATTTTTTTGACTTGTGCGAAGCCCTCCTTGTCACTGATAGTACGCATGCCTATGTGGTTTTATCATGATGGGACATGAGCACATTTTGAACATAATATTATGGAATAAGTTTCCTTGATGAACAGTTTGGACACGGATGGATTAGTGGTGATGGCCGGTTCGATCACCAGATCTACCACCCATAGGGTAGATTTCTCAACCGAAGTCAAAACCACGATCGCGGTTTTCCGATTTTCTATTGTTTCCATAACAACAGTAAAAACTGAAAATCTACGTTTGTTAATTACAAAAACAAATGTCTGAATCATGTCTATTATTTCATAAAAATTTCCGAGAATTTTCAGTTATTTTTATAGGTGTTATGAAAACAATAAAAATTGGAAAACCGGGGACGTGGTTTAGACATCGGTTCAGAAATCCACCCATAGACTTTTTCTTCAGGGGTCACACGAAGAGCCTGATGAGCTTGACTAAAGTGTATACACAAGATTAAGATTCTAGCAGCCACTGAAGATGTGAGCCAATCTCCTGGGATGCAAGAGCGTGCGCGACAGTCCATGAACAGTCGAGATATATGGCGGTGGACATATTGAACAATTACATTATGCAGTATAACAATGTGATTTGGAAACAATCATATTCCGAGTAAACAGATATAATGGTGGTTCAGTTATACAAATCGAAAACAATGAAATTGCGCGGTAATGAGGCCTCTAGAGTGTGTTGTTATTCAATGGCAAGTTAATCTCCTTCTTCTGTGTATGAAAGTACAGGAAGGGGCAAGGTTAGAAATCCTTAAGACTCATTAATCATTTTCCGGATTTTCTTTCATATTTACCGTTTTGTATATCCTTTCTTCATTTTACCACTCGCCCCTTTTTCCATTGATATGCACATACACAAAATTTAAACATGTAAACACTGATGTAAAAATTCACAAGGGAATTCGGGGCCCCTGACTCTACAATAAAGATAGGTTACGCTTCACAAAATGCAAGGTTTAGTTAGCACTTCATACCCTAAAAAACAACAAGAAAATTTACTTAGGAAATCAAGAGAAATAAACTCGTAACATCTGACATTCAGAGACAATCGAACTGTTATGTAAAAGACATTCCGGGATTCGCGGATTCAAATCCGATCAGAGTCCATAAGATTTAAACTCTGTCGGAATCCTGAGCACCTACCAGGGGAAGTAAATGTCGTAGGTCCCTAAACTACAATATTTTTTTCCTCAACTTAAATCAAATCTTATTCTTCCAAAAAAAATCCTGTTTGCGGATTTTCATCTACCAATTTCATTCTATTCGAACTCCTCTTGAACCCACCTGGATTTCTATTCTCCTTCAGAATTTCATTCCAAAATCAATTTTGGAACTCCGTCTTCTCCTCATTATTTTAACGTTCCAAATCATCTCAATGTTCGTCCTTCAATTACTTCAAGAAATTCTCATCCAGTTTCATCATCCAATCCTTTTGTTTCTAATTTTATCCGATTGAGGGTCTTTCCACTTTTCAGCGGTTGCCCTTTTACCAGCCGGCTGCTGGCCCTTCACATCCACATGTGTCAATCACAGAGGTAGATGATCAACAGCCAGTGTAGGGATGACATGTGGTTAGCATGTCGAGTCCCCCAGCCGTTATAGCTGGTTCCTCAACCTGGAGCCGCTACTTATTGTAGCTACCCAATTGCCTCACGATGCTGGGTGGGCACCGGTCCCATACTGGCCGAAATACCATGAGAAAATTTCTTCCCCCATGGAGACTCGAACCAGCGCAAGTCCCGTAGCTCTGCGCCAAGGCTTCCTACCTTAACCGCTCGGCTATTCTTAATTTTCTTATCGCTCTAATCCAAAACCGTAGTCCATTTCTACAGCCAATAATTTACTTGAATATGGCCTGTTTAATGTCCAACATACATCTCCATATAACATTTTACTTTTTTATGATTTTAATTACGATGCTAATAACATAAGTATATAGCGTAGTTGAATAAAATACTACCTTCTTAGGTAAAATATTACTACTGTGTTTGTTGTGTGAAAGGTACTAAGTCCAAAACAGACTAAAATGAGTTATGTCAAGTTAGTTTGAAATGTAAAAATTTATCTTTCAATCCCATTTTTCATAAAAGTAAAATTTTGGACTTAACACCTTCTACACAACAGACACAGATATAGTATAAATCAGTACACAATGAAAAATAATGTATCAGCAAATTGTAATTAAAAAAATGAGCGTCTATTGAAACTAAAAACCCAAATATATTGTCGAAAATCTCCTCATTGGTATCACATTAAAAAAAACGCTATACCATCCTGGTGTACATCAAATCAGTAATACATTACCATTCTTGCCATCATCAGTAAGTTAAAAAAAAAATAATAGTTTTAAAAAAACTAAAACAACACGCTTTATTAGAAAACCGAACTCAAAAATGAAAAATAATTTTAATTTCCAACACGCTTGGGATAAATTTAAAGTGGTCAACAAAAAAATCATCTCCAACACATATAGAATAAAACTAGAATTACCAACAAAAAGAAAATAATTTTACCATCAAAAGCATGGGGTGCTCTATATCAATCAATATATTTGATAATAAATAGATATTGGTATAAGTAAAGTCTCTAAGAAGAACATGTAAAAATAATAAAAAGCACCCCACGCTTTTGATGGTAATTTTTTTTTTGTTGATAATTCTAGTTTTATTCTATAAGTGTTGGAGATGATTTTTTTTTGTTGACCACTTTAAATTTATCCCAAGCGTGTTGCAAATTAAAATTAATTTTCATTTTTGAGTTCGGTTTTTTAATAAGGCGTGCTGTTTTAGTTTTTTAAAACTATTATTTATTTCTTTATTTTTTTAGTTTTAATATTTTACAGAATAAGATAAGAATTCCATACTACTGTAGTATGAGCTAAAAGTATTACTCTTCTAAAAAAAATCTTCCCCAGCCGGATTCGAACCAGCGACCTATGGATTACTAAAATGATATGCCACTAGTTCACCGCTCACCCACTTAAACATTGGATCGACTTGAAACTTTGTATACTTGTAAAGGATCCGTGACAATACAATAAGTTCATATTTTGTCTCTAAAATCCTGCCAGAATCATCAGAAAATAAAAAAAAATGAAAACTGGTATAATAGGTTGCGGACTTGTAGACTTTTTAGTCAATCGTTGTAAGAGCTTAGTTGGTAGAGGGATGAACTCTAGTGGTATATAATTGCACTAATCCATAGGTCGTTGGTTCAAATCCGGCTCATACTAAAATAGTATCGAATTTAAAGATATTTACATTTTTATCTTATTCTGTAAAATATTAAAACTAAAAAAAATAATAGTTTTAAAAAAACTAAAACAACACGCTTTATTAGAATACCGAACTAAAAAATGAAAAATAATTTTAATTTCCAATATGCTTGGGATAAAATTAAAGTGGTCAACAAAAAAATCATCTCCAAAACATATAGAATAAAACTAGAATGATCAACAAAAAGAAAATAATTTTACCATCAAAAGCGTGGGGTGCTCTATATCAATTAATATATTTGATAATTAACAGATATTGGTACAAGTAAAGTCTCTAAGAAGAAAAATGTAGAAAATCATAAAAAGCACCCCACGCTTTTGATGGTAAAATTATTTTCTTTTTGTTGATAACTCTAGTTTTATTCTATATGTTTTGGAGATGATTTTTTTGTTGACCACTTTAATTTTATCCCAAGCATACTGGAAATTAAAATTATTTTTCATTTTTTAGTTCGGTATTTTAATAAAGCGTGTTTGTTTTAGTTTTTTAAAACTATTATTTATTTAACGTAAACTGCTAAAACCTCCATGGCGCGTGAGGCTTAGAAGGCCCTTGGAAAAACATTAATATTACAGATTTGTATGTTTATACTTATGATATATTAATATAATATATGATGCATTACTTGTTTTTTATTTTATTTATGCAACGAAGACGTTTAACACCCTTTAAATTTTAAACATTGTTTTTACATTTTTAAATTAATTGGTATTGTATTCAAATCTCACATTACAATAAATAATAGTTTAAAAAACTAAAACAACAAGCTTTATTAGAAAACCGAACTAAAAAATGAAAAATAATTTTAATTTCCAACAGGCTTGGGATAAAATTAAAATAGTCAACAAAAGAAATCATCTCCAACACATCTAGAATAGAACTAGAGTTATTTACAAAAAAATTAATTTTACCATCAAAAGCATGGGGTGCTTTTTATGGTTTTTACATTTTCTTCTTAGAGACTTTACTTTTACCAATATCTGTTTATTATCAAATATATTAATTGATACAGAGCACTCTACGCTTTTGATGGTAAAATTATGTTTTTATACATAACTCTACTTTTATTCTAGATGTGTTGGAGAAGATTTTTTTGTTGACCACTTTAATTTTATCCCAAGCGTGTTGGAAATTAAAATTATTTTTCATCTTTTAGTTCGGTTTTCTAATAAAGCGCGTGTTGTTTTAGTTTTTAAACGATTATCTATTTTTATTTTTTAGTTTGGTTTTCTAAAAATGTAAATATCTTTAAATTCGATATTATTGTAGAAAGAGCTAAAAGTAATACTCTTCTAAAAAAATCCTCCGCGCCGGATTTGAACCACCGACCTATGGGTTACTGAAAATATATATCACTACAGTCCACCACTCTACCAACTGAGCTACCACAACGATAGACATAAAAGGTGGATACGTCCGCAACCTACTATACCAGTCTTCATTTTTTTTGATGTCCTGATCCTGGCCAGGATCTTAGAAAAACATTTATGAAATTATTGCATTGGCATTGGTCCTTTACAAGTATTACAAAGTTTCAATCGATCCAATGCTTTTAAGTGGGTGAAAATCGTGTTGAAAGATTCCGTTACATAGATAGGTCAAGCTAATATAAAGCGTGTATAAATACACTAAATCTGTTATGAATTAAGGATCGAATATTAATGGGAGCAACTGTATTTAATTATTAGTTTATTAACAGCAATCATCCGACTTCATAATTATGATTATTGTCAAATTCATTATCTAACTATACACATTTAACTATAACAGTGATAAATGTTATACTATAGATAAATTAACTATTATTGTTATCACAATAATGATGTCAGTGATGCCAACTCTTTTATGTATCCGTGATCTCATTATGATGTTGTGTTTTTCGCTACTCATGTATCTGCGATTATCAGTTTTTGTAGCAGTTTTTGAGATCACAGTTTAGTTGGCTAGAATTGTGTCATTATTTGTGACTGTAACTATGATCGTAGTTTAGGTAGTGTTTATTAAATTAAAATTATAAAATTGAAACCTAATAGTTTCGTCAACACAACTGTGTAAACTATTAATTCCCCGTAGACATTTCGGGACTAGTCCCATCATTAGAGGGGCAGGCGATAGATCTCTATATACTGACCCTGAATGCAATATTGGTACACTAATAATGATTTGATACAGAGGATTGAATGTACTGGGTATGTTCTCATTTAAAAACAGGTTGTTGTTGGTTTCTTTTAAAATTCCAATTCCTTCAGTGTTGGTTTACTCTCCTAGTGCAATATTGTGAGGGCGTTAACAGTATCTAAAATGCGATGTCATACCTGAATAAAATGTTTAGCATAACTTTATTTTCCTCCCGCATAATTGAAGTATCTAAAGTGTTCTTTAAATATCTTGTAAGCCCATGTTTCCCTTAACAGAGATTTAGGCGCTCTCTCCCCCTACAGGGAAGAATTTTAACCATACTAATTTAGTTACACTTGTTTTCGTATAGGGGACAATCCATATCAAATCGGACAGCAAAAAATCTTGCAATTATTTTTTTAAATTTTATGTATCCCTAAATATAGTGAATACATTTATAAACGTATTAATACAGAAATTTAATTTTTATCATTTATAGGTTCGTAGTTATGATAATCTAAAATTATCGTAAATATCATAAACTAAAACGTTTACTAACTGATATTTCTGAAACAGTAAACAGCAAAAATTTGTTTCAAACATATTTATATAGGTGATATCATGTAGTTTAAGGGTGTTATTTTTATAATTAGGATATTTTTATTTTCGGTGTCAATTTTCTGTTTTATGGCGGTTTACTGCAGTACATATCAAAAAATGAAAACCGAAAAAATACAGGATACTACTCAGGTAATAAGGATTAATTTCCAGCAATTACCGTTTTGGAGAGTTGAATAGTTCAGACAATATGTATGTTTTTTATTCTATTTTCGTAAAAAAACTCGCGGGACCACGGCGCAGCAGATTCATTTCACGACCAAGGTCGCGCGCGTACTTTATTGAAAGAGTTTCATCAGTGACTTTTTCAACTGCCATTAAATCGAATAGATTATTATATGTTCTGCTTAATGGAACTGTACCGTAAATTTATAAAAGTGGCGATATTTTAATTATTACGCAGTAGATATTTATTTATCAAATTTTATTGCTGAAGTGAGAAGTAAAGAGCTCTGTTACTTACGTTTACTGTGAATTATTAAACAAATTATTTATAACTCACTCACTGGCTCTGTGGAACCTGTAGGTTCATTGCAGCGCGGACATAAGCTCTCCATACACCCCATCTCGAGCTAACGTTTTCCAATTATCCCCTGTATAATCTACTTCTCTCAAATCATGTATAATGTTATTCTCCCACCTCATTCTTAGTCTTCCAACTGGGCGTTTCCCTCCGGCTTTCCTACCAGAAATTTCCAAGCACCTCTTTCATCCTCTATACGTGCCACATTTCCTGCCCGCCACAGCCCACGAGACTTAACTGTTTTTATTATTATCTGGCTTCCTACAGAGATCATGTAGCTCACTATTATGTAGTTTTTTCTCCATTCACCTGTCTGTTCATCTCTTTTTGATCCAAAAATTTTCCTAAGAACTTTATTCTCAAATACTCGTAATCTTCTGTCCTTTTTTAAAACAAATATTAATTTTGTTACAAATTTTTCATTACAGTTTAAATGTAATATTATATAATAACTATTTCGTCATTAATTGAATAAACTGGTATAAATTTTTATTATGTTATAATTACTAATTTCAGTCTTAAAATAACTTTTTATTCAGTGTATTGTATTGTACCCTGATAACGTTAACGAAACAGTATTGTTATATCACTTCCAAATAAAACCGAATGTTTTAATACTCGTACAACTTCCTACCAAACGATAATAATGCAATGTCAGCAAGTCTTCCTTAAACGTCTGTTTTACATCAACAATTCTCAAGTTCAGATTACATACTAGACAGTTGATTTATAATACACCAGTGTGTTTGTTTAATGCATCTCGTCATTTTAAGTGTCACAGTGAAATTAAAAATATCTTATTGTTTTTAACTAACAAGTTTGCAGATCTACAAAGACTGAATGGCGAGTTAGAAGTTAATTTTAATTATGCATATATTAGTATACAATAGTTATTAACAGTATTATGTGTTAATATATAATTTTACACCCCTCAGGGGTCCTCATCTAGGGGATATGTGGATGGCGACCACAAGGTGCCCAAGCTGTGCAAAACATTTCTTCCACTTACTTGTGTTTCGCACTCTTTTAACTTTACTATCTAACCTCTCTTGGTTAACTCTTGTTTATTTGACGCCGACGCTATTAGGGCATCCGAGGGCTAGGGAGTCTTTCCTTTCTTCCATTTCTTCTTTCCTTTATTTTCTTTTCTTCTCCAGAAAAGCCTGACCAGAGGCTATAAGATGGCAGCCCCATCATTGGTCTTGCCTTCCTTTGGCCAGCAACCAATCGAAGGGACTATTATTATGCTTTCAAGTCTTATACGAGAATTTCCCTCAAACGCTGGAGGGAAAATTTTCTATAGGATCGTAACAGGCCTTGGCCTAATACTTGGAAGGAAGAAGAAGAAGATATAATTTTACAATTTCTTAAATGTTTCTGGAATGAGAGAATAATCGTAGAGGTACACATTTTGTGTTATAAAAGGAGAATAATGGGAAGTTTAGACATTAAATTAAATACTATAATAATTTAGCTTATAATAAAAGCTAATATTATCGTGCAATTTAATATCATCTTAGATATGTCATGAGTAGGGGATGCAAGATCAAGTGATACCAAGCCAATGAAATACTGTATATTATACCTCTTAAATATTATTTGTAACAGCATGAAAATTGTTATAAATTATTATCGATAGCTTAACATTACTTGCAATATTCAACATCAGACATTGGTGTAGGGTACAAGTACAAAATATTACAACTCATTACAAAACTACTCTCTAGAAAATATTTTTAATAGGCCTACCAGCTTGAATGCATAGGTGCTTAGTAATTTAAATTAAACTATACATTAGCCAAAATCAGCACAAAATTAACCGCCTACTGAATATATCAATAAAGATTGTTAAATTCAATGACGTTTATTATGTAGCAATTTATTTCCAGCGCGAGGTTCTCCTACGTACCATAAATTTATGACACGGGACTGACGGATTTCTCTTCTTTCTGGAGAAAGCTACATTCAGAATTGTTACGCCTTTAAAATGCCATTGATTCCTATCGAGTTTGAACCCGCAAACTTCGGAATCGGAGGCGTGCAGAGTAACCACTAGTCCACGATGATGATGTAATAATTGTAATAATGATAATAAAAATAATGTAATGATGATAATAACTATAAAAAATATTTGTAAGTGCGCAAAGGACTATTACCAAGTAGCTCCGTCATTGTTTGTACGAGCGAGCGATCTCCACTCACGCGAAAGGTATTGCAGGCAGTCTACACATAGGGGATTTTAGGAAAAACAATTATTTTTGGTAGTTTCCTTTCAAGACTCCACTTTAATACTAATTACAAAAAAATAACTGGTGTTCAGGTAATAATGTGGCACATTTTGATTTTATAAATTTTTTGGTGAGGAAGGTCAATTGCATATTAATTGCATTTACGCCCTTCCGAAAAACGTAAATATTAAGATACTAATTGTCAAGCGATAGAGCATAAAATCGTCTATAATGTACTATCTTTTCAATTTGAGGGAATATCCATACTTCGAGAAATGTATTTATAAAGAGACTATTTAAAACAATACGATAAATTGACAGCTCTATTACTCTTTAATTACACCAAGCGAAGACTTGAAATTCGGTTCAGATATTCAGTATATCATAAAGTTTCACTGTAAAAAAAATGGTAAACATTTAAAGATGTGAGTTCAATTTTCACAATTTTTTTGCCGATTTCGTATGGAATGTCCCATAGATGTCATTTATGAGTGGTCAGCGTTCCACCTCATACTGACATCTAGGAAACTAAGGTAGTAATAGGACGGGAAAATTCGGTAAATTTTACTTAGAGGCCTTTTCATTCAGGCTTAAGGATTTTTTACGGCCTGAAAATCTTTAGACTCGGGACCCACGGCTTAAAGTCCCTCCCGGAGGACTCGCTTCTTGGATTTTTCCATCCTAAAAAAATCCATCGACCCCTGCCGGGTTTGAACCCGCGACCCCGAGACAAGGAGCATAACCACGAGTCCACCGCGGCAGATCTTTAAATGTAAAATTATATATTAGTTATTTGTTTTATTATCAATATCACAGAAGTTACTGTTGTCACCTTTAAAAGAACAGCAGAAACCACTAGAGTGAAAAAAGAAGTACAGATTTACCAATGTATCTATCTACATATTTTTAGATCTGTTTCTATACTCAGAACTTTAATTTAGAGCACCGAGCATATGATATATTTCCTTAAGTTTTATCCCATTTTCCAATTACATTCTGTATTTTTATAATATTTACATGATAATTCCGACAAAGATGTATAAGCTGCGTTAATATATCGGTTCGCTTAATATTTGGTAGACTACAAATTTACTTATGGAACGAAGTTGAGCGGCAATTAAGTTGAGTACAATTCTAGGAAATAGTAAATAACGCCCCTCGTGCATAAGTTGAGACATGGAACAGGTAATGAAGCGATGTAAGGTAGATTAAAGCAATCCTTGGAGATTGTATCACAATTATAGACATTCCTATAAACTGCGCCTTTATGACATTTTCCACACGGTATCATCCCCGCTATGCGAATAATTACATTCCAGGCTCAATGTGCAATACTGTGATATTTGCAAACAAGACTATCCATTTCTATCACTGTCACTTTCTTCCAGATGCTACAGAGTTCAGTAGCGTAACTAATCGCTTGCAGATGCTTCTCCTTCAGAAGATATTAAATTTTACATACATCTTTGCAGGCCTTTCTTGTTGTGACTCAGCGTTTCATATCACTTTACTACTAACTGTCCATTTCCATATACAACATATTTCACACTTATAAATACATTAATTATAGAATTGGGCAAATGGGCGAAATTTTGAAGAAGTGTCAATTCAAATACCTAAGAACAATAATTACAAACAGGAATGGGATGCACATAGAAATTAAACATAGACTCAATTCTGGAAATGCGTGCTATTATGCATTACAGGGACTCTTGTCACAACTTCTCTCAAAAAGCTTTAAAATATATAAAAACTGTTATTCTCCCAGTTACATTATATGGATGTGAAGCATGCACTATTTCTTTAAAAGAGGAGAAAATATTAAGAGTATGAATTTCTTGGGAAAACATATATAATAAGAACAGTTAAGTCTCATAGACTACGATGGCAGGGCATGTGGCACGAATGGGAATGAAAGATGAGCATGGAATCATCTTCTAGGAAAACCAGAGGGAAAACGACCAGTTGGTAGATAAAGAATGAGGTGGGAAAATAACATTAAACTTGATTTGAGGGAAGTAGATTATACAGGGGATGATTGAGAAACATTATTTCAGAATAGGGATGTGAGGAGAGCTTATGTCCGCACGGCCATGAACCTAAAGGTTCGATAGTGTCAGTGAATTAGTTGGTTATGTAAGAATCAAATACCATTTTCCGGAAATCCGAATTTTATTGGAAATATTGTATTATAAACCAAAAATAATACTGGCCTTTTTTTATAATTTTGCATATAACATCACTTACACGTCAATGCCTCTTGCAAGACGGCAGCGTAGCTCAGGTATAGATAGAATTATTCCTTATGTGAAGTAATCCTAGGGGAAAATTACTATCATGTGCACTTCTGTTGACAATTGATGTTCCCGGTGGTTTCAATCTCCTTTACCAGTGTTTTCCATTCTTCTCTGCTTCTAGCTTGTCTCGTCCATATGTTTCCCATCCTCTTGACCTCTTAGAATAGAGCATGTGGTCTCTAAAGAGCGACATACATTTATTCCCTCACTTTTATCTGATTGTTATTTTAATAACCACTCAATTGGTTCTATTGCTTTCAGTTTTGGAAACATACCATCCAATATAGTTAAAACTGAATATCTCCAGGGAATGAGATCTTTTCACTGAACCAGCTGTGTGAAAATGGAGACCTGCAGTGTCCTTAGTGTCAGTACTTAAACGTATCTACAAAGAGATAAGTTGAACTAGGATATAGAAGGGATAAGGGATGAGAGAGAGAGAGAGAGAGAGAGAGAGAGAGAAAGAGAGAGAGAGAGAGAAATACAATTTATGTGGACATAAACATTTTATGACAAAAGTATACTATTAAACTTATTTTCTATAAACAAATTCAGCATCCCCTGTTTTTTTATTAACGTGTGATGTAGCATATATATATATATATCCCTGACGTAAATGGTATTACTAATTCCTATAGGCAGGCTGTGGGAATATAGTTTCAAAAGTGATGGTCCAAAATAGTAAGTAAAATGAAAATAAAGAAAAAGGTTCAGGTAAACATGGATTCGAAAATTATGTGATTATGAAATTAATTCTTTTCTTGGTGAGGCTCGTAGAATAATAAATACTAATTCCAACCAACGCAGTAACAATTTTGTATAATTTATCAATCTCAAAACAAGAGCAGTATTCACGGGATACACCACTTAACAAAGCGCCTGGTAGTTAGGTTGATATTGTATATGTAACATTTGGAACTGGAGATTTGTCGTTGTTTCTGTTTGCACTTTAATGCTGTGTTTATCTCGCGATAGATAGATTAAATTAAACGATCACTTTTTTAATTGTCATTTAGCGACCAAATAAATAGATGCACAAATAAACAATATACAGCATAATGAGTTAGGCCTAATTTAAGGACTCGTATTTCGTGGAACTTTCTCTTCATTTTTACTTCTCATTCCCACATTTTTGGACATCACTCAGCTTATATAGCGAATGCCTCACAGGTCATTGTGATCTAAAGATACTTATACATCAAACAGTCAATGTAACAATTCAACTCTTGTATTGGGGACACGTCGTAGCGTAGTTGGTTAAGGCAATACGCTACAAACCGCGAGGTTGAATGTTCAGGATTTTTAGACTGGCCCAAACTTTCTGGTCCTGGGGACGACACAGCCTCTAATGGAAATGAGTACCAGACACTTGTTCAGGGGATAAAGGCAGGCCTAAAAACTCCGCTGAGATCAAGCGCCGCCGATTATCTAGAAAAAGTGAGAGCCTTAACCTCCTACTACCCTAAGTGTCTCCTATGGCCTGTAGTGGGATAACTTTACTTTTTAAAAGGAACCATTTATTTCGATAACATTTTGAATATAAATATCAATTTCTTACATATAGATTATATGTCCGGGATTGTCAGTATATGTAGTACAAATAAACTAAGAGAAACAAATAACAGAAGCATAAGGTATTAGTCATAAAAAGTAGTTATGTGTTTTTTATAAATAGTCTAACAACTTAAGAAGTTCGATGTTCTTTGGTGGCTAGTGCGAGTTAAAAGTGTTATAATCTATTTTGAAACAAGGTATATTTTAGATTATTAAAATACATGATAACATTTAGTTGAAGAATCAAACACAGTCTATTTTATGTTGTGATGAAAAGTTTATAAAATAGTATAACCATTATAGTAACTATTTGCGGCTATAGGCAGAATATTTATTGACCACTTGTACCGCGCTATCATTATGTCATGTACAACATAGCTTCTATCTACACAGGCGAGTACAGATCCCGTGCCTACTTAACTTACATTCCAGTTTCTCCAGCCAATCTCTAGTCATTACCTGCAACACAGAGATAAATCCTCATTACACACTCATTTATATGAATGTAACATTAACATGTAATATAAGTTTTAAAGCTTTGTCATCGCTTTTAACTAAAAAGATGCTATCAGAAATAAGACCTGAAACTTAATACACAATAAATAGGGTACGAATTTTTACATACTAGACAATTGGAAAGTATTTTTGATTCATTAAGAATGCCAAAAAAAATTAGGCTATATTTTATTTCACTTTTATACAATCAAACATGTGATAATAATAAAATGTATAAAAGTGAAGTATTTTACACATCAATAACACACCTCTACAAAAAAAAATTGTTGCCCTGGATATCTCAGCGAATTTCTATGTTTTCAAGTAAACAGTTTACGAATATATTCATGAAAGTGCTGAATGTGCTCTATTTTTTATGATTTTTGCGTATCTTATATCTTAAACAGTAAACGGCTTGTTACACTGCTCAAAACAATATTAGAGGAACACTTGTAATAAATTGAATAAAAAATTGTTTTTTAAAGCTGTGATGCTGAAAGTTGGACAATATGTAAATTGAATTATTAATTTTATCATTGGATACAAATTTTAAAGATCCATGGCCTAAATGCAGAGAAATTACTTCAAATAACAAATACAGAGATTTTTTTTTTTATTTTGGAAGGCACTGGCCACTTCTAATTTGTAAGCTTCCTAATGTTGCTATAGTGACGAATGTTGATTATTGCCTTGTTTATTGAAGTCTCTGACAAAATGAGGCATTTAAATGAGTTTGAAGTGTATCATGCTCTACATCTTTTACGAAAAGGTCAATCTCTGCGACAAGTGGCTAGGGCGCTTGGGGTTTCTCCTTCCGTGGTGTCCAGGTTACGCAACAGGCACAGACAGACAGGTCAGTATTGTAGAAGACGTGGCCAGGGCCATAAATTTAAAACAAGCCCCCAGGATGACAGATACGTTGTTCTTTCTGCTCTTCGACAGCGTACAAAAACTGCAAAAGACCTGCAGAATCACCTTCCAGAATCCGGGTTTCAGACCAAACCATAAGGAGCAGATTAAGGAAAGAGAATATTCGTCCAAAAAGGCTTGTTAAAAAACCACGCTTAACAAATGGGCATAAGGCAGCAATACGTACGTATGCTGAAAACCATGGTGATTGGAACCTGAACCAGTGGGAGTCTGTGCTCTTCTCGGACGAATCCAGGTATCGTCTTACACGTTGTGATGGTCGATTGAGGGTGTGGGGACGGCCAGGAGAAAGATTTTCTGCAGAGGCTGTACAGGAAATTGATAGATTCGGAGGAGGTTCCATAATGGTGTGGGCCGGAGTTATGTACAACAATCGTACGGACCTTGTACTTGTTCCCCAGCGACTGAATGCTGTCCGGTATATCCAGCACGTTCTGGAAGAGCATGTAGTACCTGCTGTCATTGGAGTAGGCCCTGGATGTCTGTTTATGCAGGATAATGTCAGGGCACATTCTGCGGCTGTCACCAGGGATTTCCTGAGGAGGAATGAAATTGAGGTAATGGAGTGGCCAGCGGTCAGCCCAGACCTCAACCCTATTGCACACTTGTGGGATCATCTAGACAGGAAGGTCAGGAACCGACATCAAGTTCCACAAACTCTGCAGCAACTTGGAGACGCTCTGAAGGAGGAATGGGAGAATTATCCCGCAAGAGGAAATCCAGAATCTTATTGGGAGCATGCCACGAAGGTGCTAAACTGTCATCGAATGTCGTGGAGGCCATACACGATACTAACTCTATATAACGAGTGTTCAACTTTGAAAAATAAGCACAAGATTCAATTGCTTACATAGCGGAACTATTTGAAAAGTTAATTGTCATCGTTATTCATTTGTTTTTACTGACATGAGCAATAAATAAATAAATAAATAAATAACCACAAATAATGTACTTTATTAATTTCATGTTTGTACCATTATCCAATGAAACAATATTTGCATATTTCATAGTGTTCCTCTAATTGTTTTGAGCAGTGTACTAATAAAATTTATGTTTCCAGTCATGATTTGATTTTTGCGCATTTTTTTCTCGTATACAAACATCACGTGATACCCACTCTCGCACCTCTCACTCCGCACGGCCGTGATCTCAGTTATTTGACAAAATTGAAGTACTCAAGACGTGGATCTGGATATAATAAAACAATTCGTCAAAGCGTTGGACAAGGGAGGAAAATGTTTCAAATACATTTGTAGAAAATTTCCTAAGCTCAGTATGTAAAGGTTAAAAGGTGGAATATTTGATGGTCCTCAAATTCGGCAATTAATGAAAGATGCAAATTTTATCAAAGCTATGACTGTTCCGGAAAGTGAAGCTTGGAAGGGTTTTGTATTGGTAGTAGAAAATTTCCTAGGTAACTATAAAGTACCAAATTATAAAGAAATTGTGCAAAACATGTTGATAAGCTTCAAGATTCTGGGAGCAAATATGAATATAAAGTTACACTTTCTCCACAGTCACCTGGATAGATTTCTGGATAATTTAGGAAATTATAGCGACGAACAGGGAGTGCGCTTTCACTAGGATCTAAAAGTAATGGAGGAAAGGTACCGTCACATGATGGCAGATTACTGCTGGTCTTTAAAAAGAGATTGTCCCCTAAAAAATTATAGAAGAGAATCTTATAAAAGGCGTTTCACTGAAGTATAACATGGGTTTCCGATATTTTTCTTTCTACTTTTGCATATCATACTAATTTTTAAAAAAACAATTAACATTATAAATATATGTTATATTTTTTATATTTTCAGATTTTTGTAGTGTAAAATGAAAATAAAGATTAAAAAAAAGAGAGCAAATCTTCCAAAATCATTGATAGTTTAATGAATTGTGAGCATAAATATATCCGAAATTAATCTTATATCAAGGGGAACAAAACCACTGTTGACAAGTGTAATTACAGTTTGACTAGCCTCGCTGCCTTGTGGTCAGAGTTTCTGACCACATGAGATCCCGGGTTCGATTTTTCCTTGAAGGATATTATTCCTAAAATGAACGATGGTCTGTTATTGAGGTTAAGTTTAGATTTAACGATTCCCAATAGGGTCAGAATTTTAAACTGACATAAATCCTCTAGTGGCATCATGGCCCTGGAGTCGAATCGATATTTAATGGAAAACAAGTAGCAAACCATACTGTGAAGGTAAATGTAGTGCTTGACAATCCGACTGACATGATTGTCTAAAAAAGATGGGAGCCTTAATATCCTATCACTCCAAGTTCTCCTGAGGATTATAGTGGGATAACTTTACCTTCTATTTCTTGTTTTAAGCTTTCGATTATTTTATGTGTAATAAGTAAATGCCCGAGACACACGGCTTTACAACTCCTCCGAAAGAAGGCAAGCACAGGATTTTTCACCCATTAAGTTCACCAAGCCAGGTTGTAATTGAACTGCAAACCTCGAAACTAGAAGCCAACATGATAATATAGCATCATCCAGTCCACAGAATAAAAACAAAGAACTCTAGAAAGTACATTACCTCAATACATTTTTCAGAGGTATGTTACTATCGAAACCTTATAAACTCATGACTATCCCATGAATTTAGTCATACTATATTCCAGTGTCTCAAAGATTAAAACTCATTTCCTGTTAAGTTCTTCTGAAATTCATTCTGCAAATATTTTTCTCATTAATTTCCAAACAGCATTTGAGCAGAAGTGTGCATGAATACACCCAACACTTTGACAGACGGCCCGTGCAGAACTTAACAGAAAGATGGAAAAGAAGTTTCTACCTGCTTCCTAATCAAAGAGCGTACTTCAAATTAATTTATATTGCTGTCTCTATTTTTAATTAATTATAATTTGAGTTGTCGCTTTTCTGTGGTCTCTGAACCAGATGTTCGTTCACATACCTGATGTTATTCCAATACATATTTCATTCTGTCTTAGTTATAATACGCTACTTAATAATCACACTAGGCATCCTGATCTAAAGCAACCAGTCTATTTAATTTTGAAATAATCCTAATTACTATAATATTACATATGTGGCAATTCATTCCGAGAATATTTAGTATTTTCGTATTGGCTTTTTTAATATGTACAATTAACCCCCCCCCCAAATAGGCAAAACATTATTGATGAAAACACGAAGTATCTTCGATTTGTTCACAAAGGTAACATTCTTGTCCTCAGCAACTTGTATGTGACTCAACATATGAATACAACAACAGCTAATGCCACTATGTTCTTACAATACTTCATAACGTAATGTCAGGGCTACAAAATCCGGCAAACAGGACGTCGCGGGTTCGACCCCAGGTGGATATTTAAAATATTTCATTATTTACGCGGTCGTCTAACAAAAATAGTAATAATGATACTAGTACTAACAATAACAGCGGGATGCTTTATGTCTGAACGCTGGCAAAAAAAAAAGTATTTACAAATTAACTTCACTTACTTGAAAAAGTCCGTCACGCAGGAACTCCGTAAACAAAGCGAGTAAAAGTTATGAGCATATTTCACTGGTTTAAGGAATATATATTTCTTGTATTAAAATGGAAAAAATTCAAATTCTTAACAAACTAACTAACTCACTGGCACTATCGAACCCGTAGGTTCATGGCCGCCCGGATATAAACTCTCCATATACCCCTACCCTGAGCCAATGTTTTCCAATCACCCCCTGTATAATCTACTTCCCTCAAATCATAGTTAATGTTATTCTCCCACCTCATTCTTGGTCTACCAACTGGGCGTTTTCCCTCTGGTTTTCCTACAAGAATCTTCCATGCACGTTTTTCATTCCCCATTCGTGCCACAGGTCCTGCCCATCGTTGTCTACAAGACTTAACATTTCTCATTATATCTGGCTTCCTATAAAGATCATTTAATTCACTGTTATGCAGTCTTCTCCATTCACCTGTCTGTTCATCTCTCTTTGGTCCAAACATTTTGCTAAGAACTTTATTCTCAAATACTTGTAATCTCCTTTCCTGCCTGAAAGTAAGAGTCCATGTTTCGCATCCATATAATATAACTGGCAGAATAATAGTTTTATATTTTTTCAGTTTAACAATATTTGAAAGGAGTTGGGAATGCATAATAACATGCATTTCTAGAACTGAGTATATGTTTAATTTCCTTGTGCATCTCATTCCTGTTTGTGATTATTGTTCCTAGGTATTTGAATTCAACCACTTCCTCAAAATGTCCCTCATTTGTCTTAGGTGTCCATTTCCATTATATAATGTATTTTTATGTGTGACCATATATTTAGTTTTATAGATATTTACTTCCAGTCCCAATTTCTTAGTGTTACTCAGTAGTGTGGCCGTGTTGGCCTTTAGTATCTCCTCGCTATCGGCCAATAATACATCATCAGCATAAACTAACAGCTTATTAATACCTTTGAGTTGTAGGCCTTCTTCATCCTCTAAAGATTTGATGGCATGCCCTAGTACAAAATTAAATAGTAGAGGAAAAAGTGCATCTCCTTGCTTCAACCCATTGTGGATTTCAAAACAATCCGAAAACTTTTTACCTATACGCGCCCTACTCTTTGTGCCATTTAGATACATTCGTATAAGTCTAACTAACTTTTTAGGAATTCCGACCTCTAACACGATACTATATACTTCTCCATCTTAATTGAATCGTATGCCTTTTGCAAGTCTACATATAGTTGGTGTACAGTACCATTATATTCCCATTTCTTTTCTAACATCTGTCTTAAGCTAAAAATTAGATCCGTTGTAGACCTGTTTCTTCTAAATCCACATTGATGATCTCCTAGAATCTCATCAATATAAGGAGTAAGTCTGCTTACTAATATATTTGTTAGAATTTTGTACGAAGTTGAAAGTAATGAGATGCCCCTATAGTTGTTGCAATCAGTTTTATCTCCTTTCTTATAAATTGGTATGATAATTGATTCTTTCCATTCATCTGGACGAGCTTCTTTATCCCAAATCATATTAAGCAACTGACGTATCTTGTCCATCAATTTTTCTCCACCTGATTTTATCAGTTCTGCTGGGATCTCATCTGAACCTGATGCTTTATACAGCTTCAATTTTTCTATCGCCACTTCAACCTCTAATGCACTTGGTTATACGATTAACATTTCTGCGGTCTGAAAATTACCCTCTTCAATATCCTGTTCTGCATGTACATTTAATAATTGATTAAATATATATCAGAGATAGCGACGTCAGAATATATAAACATTGAATGGGAAAATATATCAAATGTAATACATAAAACAGCAAATGAGATATTAGGGAAGAAAAATAGAATAAGAAATAGGAAGGGTTTGAGAACTTGGAATGCGAATATACAAAATGCAGTGAATGAAAAACAAAGAGCATATCATAATACTTACGACTGAAAACAGAACAATCTTACGAAGAATATAAAATGAAAAGGAGAATTGCTAAAAACATTATAAGAAAAGCCCATCAGGAGTCATGGTACAAATTTATAAGCTCAGTAGAACATGGAAGACAAGAAATAGGTTATACATTAGTGAAACATCTAATTCTGACTGAGAAAGATTCTGCCAAATTGAATACACTGCTCAAATCAATTAGAGGAACACTTGTAATAAATTCAATAAGTAATTGTTTTTTAAAGCTGTGATGCTGAAAGTTGGACAATATGTAAATTGAATTATTAATTTTATCATTGGATACAAATTTTAAAGATCTATGGCCTAAATACAGAGAAATTACCTCAAATAACAAATATAGAGATTTTTTTTTATTTTGGAAGGCACTGGCCACTTCTAATTGGTAAGCTTTCTGATGTTGCTATAGTGACGAATGTTGATTATTGCCTTGTTTATTGAAGTCTCTGACAAAATGAGGCATTTAAATGAGTTTGAAGTGTATCATGCTCTACATCTTTTACGACAAGGTCAATCTCTGCGACAAGTGGCTAGAGAGCTTGGGGTTTCTCCTTCCGTGGTGTCCAGGTTATGCAACAGGCACAGAGAGACAGGTCAGTATTGTAGAAGACGTGGCCAGGGCCATAAATTTAAAACAAGCCCCCAGGATGACAGATACGTTGTTCTTTCTGCTCTTCGACAGCGTACAAAAACTGCAAAAGACCTGCAGAATGACCTTCATATGGCTTCCGGAATCCGGGTTTCAGACCAAACCATAAGGAACAGATTAAGGAAAGAGAATATTCGTCCAAAAAGGCCCGTTAAAAAACCACGCTTAACAAATGGGCATAAGGCAGCAAGACGTACGTATGCTGAAAACCATGGTGATTGGAACCTGAACCAGTGGGAGTCTGTGCTCTTCTCGGACGAATCCAGGTATCGTCTTACACGTTGTGATGGTCGATTGAGGGTGTGGGGACGGCCAGGAGAAAGATTTTCTGCAGAGGCTGTACAGGAAATTGATAGATTCGGAGGAGGTTCCATAATGGTGTGGGCCGGAGTTATGTACAACAATCGTACGGACCTTGTACTTGTTCCCCAGCGACTAAATGCTGTCCGGTATATCGAGCACGTTCTGGAAGAGCATGTAGTACCTGCTGCCATTGGAGTAGGCCCTGGATTTCTGTTTATGCAGGATAATGCCAGGGCACATTCTGCGGCTGTCACCAGGGATTTCCTGAGGAGGAATGAAATTGAGGTAATGGAGTGGCCAGCGGTCAGCCCAGACCTCAACCCTATTGAACACTTGTGGGATCTTCTAGACAGGAAGGTCAGGAACCGACATCAAGCTCCACAAACTCTGCAGCAACTTGGAGATGCTCTGAAGGAGGAATGGGAGAATATCCCGCAAGAGGAAATCCAGAATCTTATTGGGAGCATGCCACGAAGGTGCCAAAGTGTCATCGAATGTCGTGGAAGCCATACACGATACTAACTCTATATAACGAGTGTTTAACTTTGAAAAATAAGCACAAGATTCAATTGCTTACATAGCGGAATTATTTGAAAAGTTAATTGTCAGCGTTATTCATTTGTTTTTACTGACATGAGCAATAAATAAATAAATAAATAACCACAAATAATGTACTTTATTAATTTCATGTTTGTACCTTTATCCAATGAAAAAATATTTACATATTTCATAGTGTTCCTCTAATTGTTTTGAGCAGTGTATAATCCCAGAACAAGAATGGATACAACATTATGAAAAACTTTGTAAAAAGGAGGAAATTGACGGAAAAGAGAACAAAGAGGAAGAAATAAAAGTGGAAAATATTGATGTAATAGACATAAATGAATTAGAAATGCCTCTGAAAACCACTAAGAATAGGAAAGCAACAGGATTAGATAATATAAATATGGAGTTAGTCAAATATAGTGGAATGTTGTGTAAACTACGAATACTTCAGTTAATTAACATATGTCGGCAGACCTATGAGATTCCAACCACTTGGAAAACAGCAATTGTGAAGAATATATTCAAAAGAGGAGACCGGAGAAATTGCGAGAATTACAGAGGGATTAGCTTAATGAATACTGGCTACAAGATATATACGAAAATCAAAATGGATTCATAAAGGGAAGGTCATGTATAGACAATGTCTTTACACTGAAACAACTCATAGAAAAGAGAAGAGAACATAACTTAGAAACACGAATGCCTTGTTGAAACAATAAAGAAATTATACGAAGACACAAATATAATTATAGATACCGGATTCAAAAGAACAGATACAATCAAAACAAATACTGGATTACGACAAGTATGTAGTTTATCAACCACTTTGTTTAATATACATATAGACGATATTTTAAATAAATGGAAAGTTTTAGTGGATCCAGGAATAGGAATAGATAATAAAGTGTGCATAAATAATCTTCTATTTGCTGACGATATAATCATAATACAGAAAAATGAAGACGACTTACAGAAATCTATGCATGCATTAAATGAAATATGTAAATTATATGATCTAAAGATTTCTGTAAGGAAAGCGAAGACCATGGCTTTCAGAGGAAGAGATACAGTGAGATCCAAAATTATTTAGAAAATCAAAGTATAGAACAGGTGTCTAGTTTCAAATATTTGGGCTGTGACGTTGACTACAATGTGGAAAGAGATATTGACTCCAAAATAAATACATTTCAGACGGTGTGTGGAACAATACAGAGAACATTCAACAATAAAATTAGAAAAGAAACAAAGATAAAAATGTATAATGTTATGGCGGTTCCCACAATATTGTATGGATGTGAAACTTGGGCTCCAGTGAAAAAACAGAAGGATAGAATACAGACGGCAGAAATGAGGTTCCTAACACAAGTAAAAGGATGTACAAGACTTGATAGAATAAGAAATGAGGATATAATAGAAGAATTGAAAGTACAGCCTTTATTGGATAAAGTCACGAATTAAAGACAGAAATGGATTGATCATATGGATGGAATGAGTAAGGAGAGATATCCATTGCTAGCAAGAAATTATCAAGCAAGAGGAAGACGTGATGTTGGAAGACCTAGAAGACGTTGGGCTGATGCATTATGAAGTCGGAACGGGCAATTGCCTAATCCCTGGAGTGATGATGATGATGAACTTTTCCATCTATTTAATGTACTCCTGGAATCTGCAATCATATCCCCATTTTCATCCCTAATTATGTTTGTTCTAGCCTGATACTCTTTCTTCTCTATCCTGATTCCCTGATATAATTCTCTAATATTCCTATTTTTGGCAATCATTTCAAGATCATTAATCTTCTCTCTCAGATATTCCCTCTTTTTTACTCTTTAGTAACCTTGTGGTTTCCCGTCTGACACTACCCAATTGCTCCAAATGTATCTGATTTGGCTCATGTAACCATTTCATTTTTGCTTGCTTTCTTTTCTTTACAATGTCGGCACATTCCTCATCAAACCATTTCTTGTTTTGCCTCTTTTTTAAGTGACCAATGCTTTTTGATGCTGACAATTTAATAGTGAATATTATAGCCTCCCATTCTTTACTTATATCAGTTTCTTTTTCGTTTGCCACATTGTCATCTGAAGATTCCAGTACTTCAACAAATCTATTAGCAATTTTAATTTGGTATTCTTGCTGCATTTCATCATTTTTCAAGGTTTTTAAATCAAATTTTTCAGAATCATCTTTAGCGTTTGTTCCTCTCATTAGCGACAGACGTCTGATTTTCACCCTACCAGGTGATGACCCGAATTGCAGTCTGCCCCTCTAACTGATCTAACATCGATGATGCTACTGTGCCAGCGTTTGTCCACTAATACATGATCTATCTGGTTCCGAGTTTCTCCATCTGGGGACGTCCAGATGTATTTATGAATATCCTTATGCTGAAAGGGGCCACGCCGTAGCGTAGTGGTTAAGGCACTGCGCTACAAGCCGGAAGGTATAGGGTTCGAGTCCCGGTGGGGTCAGGATTTTTTAACTGACCCAAACCTTCTGGCGGCACTATGGCCCTGGGGTCGACTCAGCCTCTAACTGAAATGAGTACCAGACGCTTGTTCTGGGGTAAAGGCGGCCGTCACGCAGGGCTGACAACCCGTCTGACATCAAGTGCCGATTGTCAAGAAAAAGTGGGAGCCTTAACCTCCTACTACCCCAAGGGCCTCGTGAGGCCTGTAGTGGGAACACTTTACCTTTTACCTTATGCTGAAATGTTGTGCTCTTAACAATGAGATTCGTCGATGTGGCAAATGTGACTAATCTAACCCCATTGTCGTTACTATCTTCATGAAGACTGAATTTGCCTATTGTTCGTTTGAATATATCTTCCCGCCCCACTTTTGCACTAAAATCTCCCAAGACAATTTTCATATGATATCGTGAAAGGCTATCAAATACGTATTCTAATTCTTCATAGAACTCATCCTTCATATTGTCATATTTATCTTCTGTGGGAGCATGTACATTTACGATTATAAAATCATGTTGTTTACCCTTTAGAATTATGTATGATATCCTATCACTGACAAACTTAATACCTCGGATAGCGGATAAGATCCTCCTCCGGACTAAAAAACTCGTTCCAAATTCAGGTCTTTCTGCACCCCCGTAGTATAATGCAAAGCTTCCTGATTCCTGACTACCTTCTCCTGGCCATCTAACTTCCTGTAAAGCGACTATATCCAAGGGTGATTTATCTAATTCACGCGTTAATACCTCTAGCGCCCCGCTATTGTATAAAGTCCTACCCATGTTCCTAGGAACATGTCCCTATGTTTGAGCCTTTGGCATGGGTTCCCTGAAGTAGTCCCCGCCCGGAGAACCGAATGGGGGACTATTTGACCTCCGGAAAATTTTACCCCAGTTGAACCCATGTCCGCATTTCTTGACGGTTGTATTTTTACGGTGAAAGATCGTCACTCTTTCGACCAAGGTACTTTTTTGTCTGGCTTATCACCTTCGACCAGTTCTGCATGGGTAACCCTATCGGCAGCAATGCTACCGACGGCATAGCTCTCGGGATCATTTAAGCACGCAAGCCACATTCTTACGCCAACTTATTTAAACGTGTCGGACTGTATAGAAAATAAACCTACTATAACCGAAGTTATCTTGTGTCAAATATTGTTGCATAATTTAAATTATTTCTACTGATTAGTTTTCCTATTACTTATTTAAAAGAGTAAATAAATTAAATTGTTGTATCTTATATGATATCGTCACCTTACTTCTAAAATTCAACAATTTTTTAAGAGAGCATAACATTTTTGACATTGCTGGCTAGCTATCGCGATAGAGAATATATATATATATATATATATATATATATATATAACATAAATGTTTGTGCTAGGATTGTCTGGATAGCGTAATTGGTAACGCACTGAAGTATAAATTCAGAGGCCTGTGTTCAAATCCCGGTTTGGGCATTTGTTTTTCATTTCATGTTATATATATATATATATATATATATATATATATATATATATAGCAAACAAAATTATACATATATTGTTGCAAATAAAAACATATTTTTATTTGCAACCAAAAATATATTTGTAGAGTGGTTAAGACAAGAGGCCTTGATGCAGAGCTACGGGACTTGCGCTGGTTGGAGTCTCCAAGGGGAAATAAATTTCCCCACGGGATTTCGGCCAGTATCGCGCCAGTGCCCACCAAATATCGTGAGGCATTTGGGTAGCTACAATAAATAGCAGCTCCGGGTTGAGAAAACCAGCTAGAACGGCTAAGGGACCCAACATACTGACCCATGTCACCCCTACACAGGCAAGATGATCGTCTACCTCTATGATTAACATATGTACGAGTAGATGTGAGACCAGCATCCGGATAGAAGACCAAGAGCCCCTTAGGCCTATCGCACCATGGAGAAAATAATTACGTAATATATATTATAACACCAGTACTACAGACAACTAGAACTCTGCTTAATCTTCGCTTGTAGATGTCGGGCATGCGCAGTTTCGCGAATCGTAATACATACATATTTGAGAATTATTGTTTTTTTTTTAGCTACATGCAGTATTCATTTCATAAAAATAATGAAGTTGGACATTATATGAGATGCAGATTTCAAGACATGAGAGTATATTCGAATTCGTTTGAATACTTTCACAGCTCATCCGAAAACCTGAATTTCAATTCTTGTAATACAAATGAGAATAATGGAAGGACATGCATTTGAAAGTAGACTTCAAGTAAAATGGAAGAATGTTATTGGAAAATCTTGGACATCAATACTGTATAAAGCAAGTTGCTAGAAGAACAGATGTGTCCAATCATAATACCGACAAAAAAAACTTCAAGTTGTAATATTTTTCTCCTTTATAAACTAACTCCGTAATTTAATTCCATGAAGGATTCATTCATTTTGAAACATTTCGAGCAGATTTCTTCCTTCATTTTGCCTGCATGATATTGTCTTCATTTCCCTAGCAAAATAATAATACAAATCTTTGAATCCTGTGATAACAGGACGCTTACGATATTTTGTTTTCTCCGTTGTTTAGTATCAAGCATTATATAAATTATTTAAAATATGAATTACATTTCAGATTTATAATAGTTTTCATGCAGTTACATGCGTTTCATATGAATCTTTATAGACTGTCTATCGAACAAAAAGTTGTGAAATTACAATTTAAAACAACTGAAATATATACCATATCCGCTCTTAAGAGTGATCCTAACATAAACAAAAGCCAATTGTATCCTTGGCCATTCGCGCCAATATTAGGGCCTGTCACATTGAGAGGGAGCTGGTGTGAGGTATATAAGACATGTGATCGTGGATTCTACCAGTTATATTATATGGGTGCGAAACATGGACTCTTACTTTAAGGGAGGAAATGAGATTACGAGTATTTGAGAATAAAGTTCTTAGGAACATTTTTGGACCAAAGAGAGATGAACAGACAGGTGAATGGAGAATACTACATAATAATGAACTACATGATCTTTATAGGAAGTCAGATATAATAAGAACAGTTAAGTCTAGTAGACTGCGATGGGCAGGACATGTTGCGCGTATGGGGAATGAAAGACGTGCATGGAAACTACTTGTAGGAAAGCCAGAAGGAAAACGCTCAGTTGGTAGACCAAGAATGAGGTGGGAGAACAACATTAACTATGATTTGAGGGAAGTAGATTATACAGGGAATGATTGGAAAGCATTAGCTCAGGATAGGGATGTACGGAGAGCTTATGTCCGCGCGGCCATGAACCTACGGGTTCGATAGTGCCAGTGAGTAAGTAAGTGAGTAAGTAAGATCGTGGAATGGGGAGATACTAAAGACCAACACACACACACTATTGAGTAACACTAAGAAATTGGGACTGGAAGTAATATTAATAAAACTAAATATATGGTCACACATAGAAATACATTATATAATGGAAAAGGACAGCTAATGATAAATGATGCAAATTTTGAGGAGGCGGCAGAATTCAAATACCTACGAACAATAATCACAAATAGGAATGAGATGCACAAAGAAATTAAACAGACTCAATTCTGGAAATGCGTGCTATTATGCATTACAGAGACTCTTGACGTCCCAACTCCTTTCAAAAAACGATAAACTGAAAATATATAAAACTATTATTCTATCAATTATATTATATGGACAGACAGGTGAATGGAGAAAAGTAGTTAATAGTGAACTTCATGGTCTTTATAGGAAGCCAGATACAATAACAGTTATGTCTAGTGGACCGCGATGGGCAGGAATTCTGGTACGAATGGGGAATGAAGACCGCATGGAAGCTTCTTGTAGGAAAATCAGAGGGAAAACGCCCAGTTGGTAGACCAAGAATGAGGTGGGAGAATAACATTAAATATGATTTAAGGGAAGTATATTATACAGGAGATTGGAAAACATTAGCTCAGAATAGGGATGTATGGAGTGTTATGTCCGCGCGGCCATAAACCTCCGGGTTCGATAGTGCCAGTGAGTTAGTAAGTTAGTCAGATCGTTGAATGCGATAGATTACAAGAAAGCTGGTGAGATTTTTCACTGAAATTGTGGAATACATTCAAAATAACTATTTTTTACCACTAGTCATAGGTTTGCCAAACTGTTTAAAAAATATATGAGAACACAGCAACACAAGACTCGACACCTTCAGCCATTTTGTTGCGTTGAATAGACTGAAGGATATCTTAAATACATCATCCATATGTAAAGATAAAATGATCCCACAACAGGCCTCAGGAGGCCTTTGGGGTAGTAGGAGGTTAAGGCTCCCACTTTTTCTAGACAATTGGCACTTGATGTCAGCCGGGTTGTCAGCCCTGCGTGACGGCCGCCTTTACCCCAGAACAAGCGTCTGGTACTCATTTCCGTTAGAGGCTGAGTCGACCCCAGGGCCATAGTGGCGCCAGAGGGTTTGGGTCAGTTTAAAAATCCTGACCCCAACGGGACTTGAACCCTCGACCCTCCGGCTTGTAGCCCAGTGCCTTAACCACTACGCTACGGCGTGCCCCTTCATCCATATGTAATAAACTATTTTAAGTTGCATTTATTGATTAGATATATTTTGGAATGTTTTCTGTGTTTTTAATATTATTATTTTCATTCACGAAAAATAATAAGTAGGCCTATATTCAGAGGACATACTTTTAGTTGAATGAAAGGAACTATCTTTTCGCATACTTATTGCTTCTATATAGGCCTAATAGGTGTCCACCGCTGTGATCTCGAGGTAGCGTGCTGCCTTGTCACGCAGCGGGCCCGGGTTCGATTTCTGGTCGATAATGGCTCCTGAGTGAGGTTTTTCGGGGTTTTTCCTCACTTGTAAGATAAATGTCAAGAAGCGTAGGGCCCAACTGTCTCCGATAATCATCCGGCCATCATCATCATCCTTAATATTATCATCATCACCCTTCACCGGTGTGGAAAGCATCGGGAAGATACCACACCTATAATTCCGTAGTAAAGCTGCAAAGCATAAAATGAAAATGCGTTCATTGCAGTGAAATACCTGCCCTTCGGCAGAATTACAATGGATGGATGGATATAATAAGCAAACACTAATTTTAGTCTTCTTATTATATGATGTGTTGTAACATATTTAGACATATGAGGAGTTTCTCATATCATACATAAAGCATATGAATAACAATACTTTTTAATGTTCGGACCTGTCAGAGTTGTTACACATCCCGCGAGACAATAACCCCACTCCCTGAAAAATTCCCTCAGTCTGTTATCTCAATTCGTGGTGACTTGGAACGGCCTCCCAGATCTTGTGACCTTACTCCATGTGACTTCTTTTTATGGGGTTTTGTGAAGTGCAAAGTCTACGTGAACAAACCACAAACACGTCTCCAACTTAAGGAAGGAATTCAACGTGTCATCAACAACATCAACAGAGATGTCTGTGAAAGGGTAATTACAAACTTCATAGACCGAGTAACTGCCTGCCGAGACAGTGGAGGTGGACATATGCCTGATATAATTTTCCGCACTTAAGTGGGAGTGTATGTAGATGAAAATAAAAAAATATATATGTTTCTTATTTCGATGCATTTTTGACTTGATTATTGTATTTTTAAAAATTGTAAAATATATTAAATACCTTATATATTGTAAATAATAATTGTACCCTAGATATATCATGTAATAATTTATGTTTATTGTAATTTAGATGTAAGACTAATTTCTTTCCTAACTTGGTTGAGTGATAGACAATGCCTTAACTCTACCAGGTAAATTAAAGCTATTATTATTATTATTATTATTATTATTATTATTATTATTATTATTATTATTATTAAAATGGTGAGGCTCAGAACCCGTGGTTTGAAGTTTTTTTTTTTTTTTTTTTTTTTTTTCCAGAAGACGAATCCCTAGAATTTTCCATCCTAAAAATACATCGACTCCGTCCGGGTTTGAACCCTTGACCCTAGGCACCAGAGACAACAAAATGTAATTGAGATTCTTTTATCGAATCGTTTGACAAGTCTTAACAATCGTTAGCGAAATCAGGGCATTCGTTTGATGAGATGAACTTCATTTTCAAAATACTCCGTGTCTGTTTTAAGGTCTCTGATATCAAATGTGTTATGAAGGTCTAATATTGAAAATTACGAACATGTCAAACTTACATATCAAACAGAGCGCTTTCACATGAATTTAAAATACCTGACCATAAAAAAAAAAATTACCATAAAATGACTAAACCGGATTCAACCCAGGGCCAGTTGGGCGAGAGACAAACCTAAAATCAATATAATCAGACATGCAGCAGTATTACCAACATTATAAACATTTCTGCTACACACAGAATATTTAATAACACACTAACTCTTGTGAAAGTATGTTTTTGGTTACAATATTAATGGAATTTTTATATCAAAGCTGACTGACGTTTGTGCATTTTCAAACGTTTGAGTAAAATATCAAGCTTATCATATAGTTTTATAACATTTTAAAAATTAAACTGTCATCCCACGAGCCAATATAATTTAATGTAAATTCTGCGTAACCATTTAGAATGTACAGTTCTGATTAAAATAACATAAAATTAATGTGGTTAATATACATTAAAATTTATTTAACTAGTTTCAACCAGAAAATAAAAATGCATACAAAGTGAAGTCAGTCTAATAACATTTTCAACAACTAGAAAATCAATAAAGATTTGTCATTTTATATAAATAACTCAGATGAGTATCAAACTCGTTTGGACCACGGATCACTCCATATATAATCTATACACCTACACACCACACACACACACACATATCCATCCATAGTAATTCTGGGCGAGGGCAGGTCTTTCACTGCAATCATAGCATTTTCATGCTATGCTTTGCAGATTTACTAGGAAATTATAGGTGTGGTAGCTTTCCGTTGCTTTCCACACCGGTGAAGGATGATGATAATGATAAGATGATGATTATGGTCGGAACCTTTGGGCCCTAAGCTTCCTGACATTTGTCTTACAGGTGAGAAAAAATCCCAAAAAACCTCACCCAGGAGCCTGTACCGACCGGGAATCGAAACCGGGCCCGTTGCGTGGCAAGGCAGCACGCTACCTCGTGACCACAGCGGGGACCTATATATATATATAGACATTGTTTCAACGGAAATAAAAACATGTTAAAATAATACAATATAAACAATTAAATTTCTTTTAACTCTATAAATGGAAACATATAGGAGGCACAGCAGTTGGAAGTCCGAAGATCAGATGAGAGGATGACACAACGAACGATCTAAAGAAAATGAAAGTGACTAATTTGAAAATATGGCAAGAGACAGACTGGCATGGAGGAAGATTGTTGAAAAGGCCAAAAATTTCACTTTTGAAATTGTAGCGTCTTAGGATGATGATGAAATTTCATTTACCTTAGGTTGTAATAAAACAGAAAAGATTATAACACACAAATTCACAAGAAATATAATAGGGGAACTAAAAATATTCTAGATTTTTGGCACACACTTGGCATCACTTGTTTGCTACTAGTTTCTGAAAGTTGGGAGTAAAAGATTTAAAAAGAAGATTTTTAATTATGGACAGTTAGCCTTGGTATGCGAGGTGCTTTCTTAGATTTCGATTAGGGTTTGGGTGATAAACAAAATTTAATCAACGGTTATATTTTTCGAAAGAAGCGGGCCGAAATAATTATGCAAATGGTCGTTTTTGGCTCATGGACAAATTGTACAGAGTAAAGACTGACAAACGCCCAGAGAATTTAGCTGAGTGGTTTAATAGAAGGAAGCTATGACCACTAGTAGAGCCTGTTTTATCGGTTATCACGCAGTAATTTGATACTGATGTGTCAAACTAGTATATTATGTCCATTAAGCCGTTATGTCACGGTATTTGCCCTTAAATATCACATTACAACCAAACACGAATTCCTAGAAAACACAACAGCTCACCGCATTCACAGTATATTCCGACGTAGACACATTCCAATACAGAGAAATCGTAAATATGATGGTAAAGAATTGAATATGATTCGTTCCAGAATAAAAATCCTCAAATAACGTATGTTGTTTCATTTCTTCTCGGCATTTCTTATTTACAGTTAACAAATATACATATGCTATAGGCTATTTAAATGAAACATGCATTAATTTTTGTTTTCATGTTAAATTTGCCCTTGATTGCTTAATGTCAAAATTTAATTATAACGTCGAAATAAACAACACAGAAATAAGACATCAACTAAAAGTAGAGGAATTAAACACAACAATAGAGAAATACAAAACAAACTGGAAAGAACACTTGGCAAGAGTGACTGAGAATATAATACCCAAAGCAGCATACAACTATTCACCACGAGGAAGAAGTTTGGGAAGACCAAGGAAAAGATGGAAAGAGCAGCAATTTGGAGCCGGAACAGACTAGTAAATAAGCCTAAACCGTGAAGAAGAAGAAATAAACAAGCGTTACTGCTATACAGTAAATATTCTCAATAAATTATTTGGCCTACTTGTTAGGTCTATAGAAGTCTCGCTGCCTCTCATGATACAGAATCATATATAACATATAAGGAAGAAAGATACATTTGCTGGGATGTCTGAGTGGCACAATTGGTAACTCTGAAGTTAGAGGTCTCGGGTTCAAATCTCATTCAGGCATTTATTTTCATGTTATATATATGTACACATACCGAGAAGTAGCTCCGAGGTTTGATGAATGATGCCTTGATACAAAATCGCGGGACTTGCACTGGATCAGGTCACCATGGGGGAAGAAATTGCTCATAGAATTTCTGCCAATATAGGACCGGTACCAACCCATCTAAAAAAAGTAGAGTCAAGGTTCAGAAAGCCAGCTATAACGGCTGGAGAGCCAGACATGCTAAGCAAATGTCATCTGTCAACCCTATACAGGCTGGTAAGCGAAGGACCTTCTAAGCACGGTGTTCATATATATATATATATATATATATATATATATATATATATATATACAGGTGTTTCTATATTTGACCGACAAAGTTTGGGACCAGATAGGTAATATTCGTTTAAGCATACTTTGTTAAGGAACCTATGGGCTGCGACGCCTCGTTTCAGAGCCAGAGGGCCTTACAGGAAGATTGAAGGAAACGGATGAACACTCCTTTCAGTCCAAGAGAGATTTGTCATTACTACTACCGCTGGTTTGTTTACTTCCGGAGCTCAGTAGCATTCGGTATCAGTACAGCCAGTTTATTTGCATCTATTAGTACGATCTGTTGCTATCCAAGGGAGGGTGGGTGAACATCATTCAGTACTGCTGTACCGTACGGTTCAATGTGTCTTACCTTGTTGGCAGAACACTGACGTTTGTGAATTACGAAAAAACATGGAATGTTACACGTGGATTGAATTGGCGGACAGGCATCTGACATACGGTGCTACATTTACAAGTGGTCGTGCTGCGCAGAGGCATTACCGGAATAGATACTCAAACCATCGTATTCCGCATCATACGACAATTTCCAGCATTCATCGCAGACTATGCCAATCGGGGACAGTAGACTACACGGACGAGCAGATGGTCAAGGACGGGGGCGTTTTGTGCGAACACCTGAGGCCGAGGAAGCCGTGCTACAGTGGGTACAGATTAATCGTTCAGTGAGTACTCGAGATATCGCACGCCACTTTCACGTGAGTCGTATCACAGTCTGGAGAATTCTGCAGGAAATGTTGTTGCGTCCGTACCACCTTGAGAGAGTTCATGCTCTTAAACCAGCTGAATACCCATCCCATTCTTTAATTGGTATTTGAACCAGACCATACTCCAAACAGACTTTGCAAACTGTGCCTTGTTCATTGATGAAGCATGCTTCACACGTGAGAGAATCATCCATTCCCGCAATTCCTATGTCTGGTCCATGCAAAACCTCCATTCCATGATTTGCGATCGCAAATGTCAATATGTCAATGTGTGGACACGGATTGTAAATGACTTCACTCTGGGCTCATACATTACGCCTGAACGCCAACACTTATTTCATTTTTCTGCAAATCTTGTGCCTGAGATACATCATCCGATTCCTCTTAACATCAGACGCAGCATGTGGTTTCAACATGACGGGACACCACCTCATTTGGGAATGAAGTACGTGCCGTCTGACAGCTACATTCGGCGCTTATTGGATAGGTAGGGGTGGGTCCACTGCCTGGTCGGCAAGTTCGCCTGACCTGACTACATTTATATTTGTGGGGCTACATGGAGGCAATGGTTTATGGAATCTATATTGACTCTGAACATGATCTTGTAGCACGCATTGTCAGCGTAGCAGTTGAAATGAAGGAAACCCCTGGCACCTTTGGAAGGGGTACGTCGATGCACTGTTTGTCGCGATGTCAATGGATGTGTGTTCCAGCACTTCTTGTGATGGGACAATCATCTGGATCCATCGTGACAATGCAACACAGGAGTGAGTGCTTTTTTTATTAAGTACGTTTTGTTTATGATTGTCTGTATTATTATTTGGATTAACACACAGAATTATGTGTCACAGAATGACTTGTTATTTGCACGTACCTACTTCTATCTACCTCTTCCTCTAAGACCCCTCTTGCACTGAAACGAAGCGTTTCTTTAACAACATGTGCTTCAATGAAGGTTAACTATCTGTTCCCAAAGTTTGCGTGCTATTATGCAGTACAGGGACTCCTCTTGTTCCAATTCCTTTAAAAAAAGTTAAATTGAAAATATATAAAACTGTTATTCTCCCAATTAAATTATGTGGATGCGAAATATTGACTCTTACTTTAAGGGAGGTACGAAGATTTAGAGTGTTTGAGAATAAAGTTCTTACGAAAATGTTTGGGCCAAAAAGAGATGAACAGAGAGGTGAATGGAGAAAACTTCATAATAGTGAGCTACATGATATGTATAGGAAGCCAGATATAATAATAACAGTTAAGTCTCGTGGATTGCGATGGGCAAGACATGTGGCACGAATGGAGGGGGTGAAAGAGATGCATGGAAACTTCTTGTAGGAAAGCCATAGGAAAAGTCAAGTTGGTAGACCAAGAATGAGGTGGGAGAATAACATTATCCACGATTTGAGGGAGTTGAGTTATATAGGGGATGATTGGAAAGCACTGACTCAGGATACGGATGAATGGAGAGCTTATGTCGCGCGATAATGAGCCTACGAGTACGACAGAGCGAGTTAGTTATATTTATATGTATCACACTTCTTTGCATCAACTCTTTGTATGTCATAATGCGTTTCATATTTTGAAACTTTCTCCTGAATTTGTTTTGATTTATGTTAATACTTAATGAATTTAATTACTGTTTTAGTTTTGTATTAATCTATTATTTATTTTGTCTATATCACTCCCTTTGCATTAATTTCTTGTGTGCCAGAGTGCTATTTACATTTTGAAACTTTCACCTAAATTAGTTCTGGTTTATATTATTACCTAATGTCTTAATTACCTTTTTCAGATTGCTGTTAATCTATTCTACATAGCTTTGTTTAATATATCCTCTTTTGTATTTATTTTTTTATATCCTAGCATTTATTTTATATCATAAAAATGGCTCCTAAATTTGGAAATTCGAGTTTTTTTACATGCTTTATATTAGCTTGACCTGTATCTGTCTATCTATGTAACGGAATCTTTCAACACGATTTTCACCCACTTAAAAACATTGGACCAAATTGAAACTTTGTATACTTGTAAAGGACCAATGACAATACAATAATTTTATAAATGTTTTCTAAGATCCTGGCCAGGATCATCAGGACATCAAAAAAAAATAAAGACCAGTATAATAGGTTGCGGACGTATCGACTTTTCAGTCCATCGTTGTAAGAAATTAATATTATATCCTCTGGTAGCTCAGTTGATAGAGCGGTGGACTGTAGTGGTATATAATTTCAGTAATCCACAGGTCGCTGGTTCAAATCAGGCCCAGAGTATTTTTTTAGAAGAGTATTACTTTTAGAATAGTATTAGCTGATACTATCATTGCATTGAATTTAAAGATGTTTACATTTTTATTTTATTCTGTAAAATATTAATGACAGCTTTGTAAACTTACCACATTGTAATTTATCAAAAAAAATTAGAAGGATACGATTAACTGTAACTGTTAATCTATATTCAAATATTCAAAAAATATTATAATGTTATATAATAATTTAAAAAAATATAATTATATTCGTACCTAGACACTAAAAATATTGTATGCAATTAAATTTTCATGGATTCCGGTTTATGACAAACAATTAAACTAAAAAATAAAAAATAAATAATAGTTTAAAAAACTAAAGAACACGCTCTATTATAAAACCGAACTAATCATCATCATCATCATCACTCCAGGGATTAGGCAATTGCCCGTTCCGACTTCATAATGCATCAGCCCAACGTCTTCTAGGTCTTCCAACATCACGCCTTCCTCTTGCTTGATAATTTCTTGCTAATAATGGATATCTATCCTTACTCATTCCATCCATGTGATCAATCCATTTCTGTCTGTAATTCGTGACTTTATCCAATAAAGGCTGTACTTTCAATTCTTCTCTTATATCCTCATTTCTTATTCTATCAAGTCTTGTACATCCTTTTACTTGTCTTAGGAACCTCATCTCCGCCGTCTGTATTCTATCCTTCTGTCTTTTCACTGGAGCCCAAGTTTCACATCCATACAATATTGTGGGAACAGCCATAACATTATACATATTTATCTTGGTTTCTTTTCTAATTCAATTTTTGAATGTTCTCTGTATTGTTCCACACACCGTCTGAAATTTATTTATTTTGGAGTCAATATCTCTTTCCACATTGTAGCCAACATCACAGCCCAAATATTTGAAACTAGACACCTGTTCTATACCGAACTAAAAATGAAATAATTTAATTTCCAACGCGCTTGAGATGAAATTAAAGTGGTCAACAAAGAAAATCATCTCCATCACATCTAGAATAAAACTAGTTATCTAAAAAAAAACTTACCATCAAAAGCGTGGGATGCTTTTTATGGTTTTTACGTTTTCTTCTCAGAGACTTTACTTTTACTAATATATGTTTACCAAATATATTAATTGATATAGAGCACCCCATGCTTTTGATGGTAAAATTATTTTTTTTGTAGATAACTCTAGTTTTATTCTAGATGTGTTGGAGATGATTTTTTTGTTGACCACTTTAATTTTATCCCAAGCGCGTTGGAAATTAAAATTATTTTTCATTTTTTAGTTCGGTTTTCTAATAGAGCGTGTTGTTTTAGTTTTTTAAAATCATTATTATGTTTGTTTTTCCTCCCCCTTTAACTAAAATACATAATGCTTATTTTATATCCGTATTGATTCTGTAACTGAACTTCACCTGAGGACGAGCACTTGTTCATTCGGATGTCAATATTGCGTACAACATTTATTTTTAGTAAAATGTATTCTTGTTCTTGAATAAAATGATGCAACCAGTACAGTGTTATTAAAACAAGGAAGACTGTAACTGATGTTTAGGACTGAAAAAAACATCGTTATCAAGATAGTAACTAGTTTATATACGCATTGCTTATAAAGTGCGAGTCTTTGTCGAGCGTCTCCACTGCCTACTCGGAGCGGAGAGTGTGTATGTTCGATTCTCCTCAGTAATACACGTGTTTACGTGACCCCTATGTTTCGCGTTAAGTTATTGATTTGTTCAGACTATAACTTTTATTATTATTATTTTTATTATTATATTAATATATTCTTATTATAGGGTGTCGTATCAGAATGTCGAAACAAAAATTGTTAAAAAAGATGAGTTTATTCCTACACAAAGCGGACTGTACTAGAAGTCTGTCCCGAGTAGCGCGTGTCAACATACAGTTTGTAAACATAGTGGTCTAAGTAGATGCAGCCTAGCCCATAACCAATACTTTTTTCCAGCCCTACTGATGATACAAAGTAATATGCTAGACGTAAAGAGTGTGCTTGGCTGTAGAATTTGCAGGCAAGAAAAATAAAGTAATATTGGAATTATGTGCAAGTATAAACAATTTAGGAATAGATTTCTTTGGTTTAAATAATATGCAAAATGTCTTGTATTAGTGCCACAGTAAGTCATAGAGATTTTGCCTCAATTCTATAACACTCTGTACAATGAGAGGGGGATGAAAGATGGGAACTCGTACAGTGAATTTAATGAGTTGCGTTGAAAAGGTTTCACTATAACATTATGCATGGAAATGGCTGTTGCTTGTCGTGGAGACCCCAACTGTGTAAACACGTTCCTCTTACAGGAGCGTAAAAATATTTTTTTTTTAGATTATTCTACGTTTTGTCTATTCCATCATAAAAATTATTATTATTATTATTATTATTATTATTATTATTATTATTTGATTGCGAATGAGCCCATGTAGGACTACGCAAAGTACTTAGAGGCGTTTCCTTTGAGCCCAAATTTCTTTCATTCTTTTGCTATGAGCTTGTTTTCTATCATCTGTCCAAGTTGTTCCATTTTTTTTTCGGTTTGTCCTCTTGGTCAACTTGCCACTTATTCACCTTAATTCTGTTTGGGATATCTTCTCTAGTAATTCCTGCCAATTTTAAGTCCTTTTTGACTTAATCAATCCACTTCATAGTATCCACTGGAGCTTTACTTCTGTTTTCGTAGAATTCCATTATAAAACATTATTATTATTATTATTATTATTATTATTATTATTATTATTATTATTAATCAGGGTTGGGCATTTCTGCCTGTTCCGGCCAAAAATACTATATGCTTCGATCCATCCATCTTGTCGATGGTTATCCTCGACTCCCCTCTCCTTTGGCTTTGTACAACAATGCCTGATTTTCTATATTACCTATTGGTTTGTCCATTTTGACCTATATTCAACTATTTTTAATTAAGTTAAATACAATGCTTATCTTATTTCATTATTATTATTACACTGGTCAACAGTGATTTTGTTACATAAAATATTCTGGGTGATTCCAAAAAAGGAGTCAGAAATTTTCCATCACCCACCATTTTTTTGTAATTTTTAAAATAATTATTTCCTATTTATTAGCATTTTTGGTATATAACATGATGATTAGAAGGATTATTTTACATTTATATTTAATTTCATTGTGCCAACAATGGACTTATAATGTTTTGCGCTAGTTGCCTTGAATTCATAACTTACAACAATAACATTCTCCTACAAAACTGTGATTGTATGTTTTAAGTTCGCAGTTGAATAGAAGCTTTCTTAAAAGAAAGAAGCTAATTCTGTGCTCACTTCCCTAGTCAAGTAAATTGTGATAGAAGTGTATTGTAAAGACTAAGTAGTGTATTGTAAAGAGAAGAGTAAAATTGTATTTCTATAAGAAATATGTCTCGAAAGTGTGTTAACGATAGAAACAACTTCTGTTTCGTGTGTGGTGAGCTCACTTTCAAAGCGCAGAAGCAAAAGTTTACTCCGCTAATAAGAAGAGCTTATCACTGTATTTTAACAACAAAATAGACCAGAAAAAGATATGGGCCTCGGAAATCTGTTGTACCAAATGTGTAACACTATTAACTGGCTGGTTGAAAGGATCCCGTCATATGCCTTTCGCAGTCCCAATGATATGGCGCGAACCTAAGGTTCATTTGACAGACTGCTACTTCTGCTTGACAAATATATCTGGAATAACTTCCAAGTCAAGACACACCGTTAAATATCCAATGTTAGATTCAGCAATTCGACCGGTACTTCATGGGCCAGGTTTACCCATACCAATTCCACCAGATCACATAACAATGATTGAAGAACTTTCTGATGTTCAGGATTTACAGAATGATTCAGATTTTGCGGAAGATGATGCTATAAATGAAACTCACTTTCTAACACAGGAGGATTTAAATGATTTGGTTCGGAATCTTGGTTTAAGTAAAAGCAAGGCAGAATTACTTGCTTCAAGATTGAAAGGATGGAAGCTACTGCAGGATGTCACCACAGTAACTTTTTTTCCGCAATCGCCAAAGGAATTTGAGGATTTCTTTTCTAAAGAGAAGGACCTAGTTTTCTGCAATGATGTTGAGAATTTGTTCCAGTCACTGGGTGTTGAGCATAAATCTGAGGATTGGCGTTTATTCATAGACTCCTCGAAAACAAGTTTAAAAGGAGTGTTACTACATAATGGAAACATATATCCATCCATTCCTTTAGCCCATGCAGTTGGTATGAAGGAAAATTACGAGAATATGAAGCTCTTACTATCCGCTATAAAGTATGACAATTTTTCTTGGCAGATATGTTGGGATTTGGGACAAGAAAATGTTCTTCACCAACCACCTGTACGTTCTGAAAAAATCTTATTGCCTCCACTACATATTAAACTAGGCTTGATTAAAAATGTTGTGAAAGCAATGGATCGTGATGGCAGTGCATTTCTCTTCCTCAAAAATAAATTCCTACCTGTACGTTCTGAAAAAATCTTATTGCCTCCACTACAAATTAAACTAGGCTTGATTAAAAATGTTGTGAAAGCAATGGATCGTGATGGCAGTGCATTTCTCTTCCTCAAAAATAAATTTCCAAGGATCAGTGAAGCTAAATTGAAAGAAGGGATATTTGTTGGCCCTCAAATAAAGGGACTGATGAAAGATATGCAGTTTCAGAACAAGTTAAATATGCAAGAAGCAGCTGCATGGCAATCTTTCAAAAATGTCTCAAATTTTCTGGGGAACTTCAGGTCTGATAACTACAGAGAACTTGTCAATGAGATGATTGAGAACTACAAGATAATGGGATGTAATATGTCTTTGAAAATTCACTTTCTGCACTCCCATCTTGATTTCTTCCCTGAAAATCTAGGGGCTGTGAGCGACGAACACGGGGAGCGCTTCCACCAGGACATCGCGGAAATGGAAAGGCGCTATCAGGGTGAATGGTGTCCAAATATGTTAGCAGATTACTGCTGGACACTGAAGAGGGATATTCCTAAAGCGAAGTACAGCCGAAAATCCAATTCACATACATTTTGGGTGAGCAAATATAATTTCAGCTAAGATATAATAAATTGTAATGTATAGACACGAAAAATGTTTTTCATGTGATTACTCGAAAACCCTGGGTGATGGAATCCGTAAAAAGATTTGAAATCAGCACAAAAAAGTAAGTTAAAAAACACACATTTTCTCCCTTGTAACATAAAAAAGTTCAAATTTTGTTGGCCAGTGTTTATTATTGTTATTATTATGTATTTCCGTCCGGCTTTAAATCTTTAGGCTTTTTAGCACTTTTTATATGATGAAAAGGAGCTGCCTGATGCAACAACCCCCAACTTAAGAGGACCAGGTGATTTTTTTGTGATTTTCCTCCAGTAATTAATTTGGTATAAGCATGTACAACAAACGCAAGAACAAAGGTAACCGAGAAAAAACATTGGAATGGTGTCCACCTGGAAGAAGAAAGAAAGGTAGACCTCGAAACTCGTGGATGCCATAAATAAGAACTGGAATGAGAATAAGAGGACTGAATGACAAGGAGTTGAATGGATTGAGACGAGTGGAGAAGGAAAATAAAACTTTGGGCACAGAAGGATGTGTAAACATCGAAAATCTGCATATAAATAAATGAAACTATTATTATTTAACTGAATCAACTTTCCGTTATTGGAATTCACTACACTTGACCACATAGGGGCACGGAGGACCTACCTGATCGAGTAATCAGCTCAATGTCACGCTCATTTCCATACAACACCAATGTTTAACGACATTTAATGAGCGACGATACCACTAGATCGCAGTGGTGAACTAAAATTTTCATTAAAAGAAAAACATTTAACTTTTCTGAAATACCTACAGTAAGGAGGAACATCATGAGTTATCTGTTAATATCATAAATTAAATTAGTAGGTTATTTTGAACTAGGCCTATATTAATTTTTAGTGCATTTTTACGTTAGTTAATATTAGTTTGAGAGTTAATTAGATGATTACGTCAATTTTATGTAATTTTATTGTATTAGTTGACTGGAAGATTAATTGATGGTCTTAACTCCGTGAGTTTAAATAAAATATTATTATTACTATTATTATTATTATTGTTCTTATTATTAATATTATTAACAACATAGTCAATTATTTGAATAGTTACAGAAAGTAATATGTCAATTTTGGTGGAATGAAATGTGATTTGTAAATAAAAGGCATATCCATTAAGTAAATCGTTTTTTTAAATTTTTTTAATTGCCTTAGATTGAAATACATCGTTAAGTTCACTTATTAATGAGTAGAGCATATGCTGTTTGTCACGAATGTCACAGTTTAATAATTTCTTTTCGAAATAAGGCACATACAAATGTAATATTTTGTGATATTTAAACTATATGCCACGACGCGCAAGGCTAGCATTTGGCGTATACCAGCTGTCTGCTGGCCTCACATCCGCATGTGTCAAAGAGAGGGCGAATCATCCAGTCAAATGTTTTTTTAACCGGAACCACTACTTATCGTAGCTACCCAAATTCTCCAAAATTCTGAATGATGAGCGCCGGTTCCATACACCTCCTGAAATTTCGTAAGAAAATGTCTTTCCCCATGAGGACTGAAACTTGCGTTGCGTCTCGTAGCTTTGCAATACGGCATGATGAATTAGACTACTCGCCCAGTGTGTGGGACTTGTGATATTATAGACCTAAATAACAGTACTATATATAGGCATTTCTTGTGGTAAAGATCTATGGTACGGTTCTGCTTCTAAATCAAGAAGACGGGTCAAAAAAAACTTATCGTCCAAATTTCTCATGATTCTGAGTAGACATTAGTGACCTTATATATGTTATATTATATAAATATAAATAAATATATATATATATATATATATATATATATATATAACTACTTTTCTTCTTATTCTGTGGCTTCATTGCCCTTTTAGTTAACTTTAGCCTCCCTTGTAATAAGATTCGTTGCAAAATTATACAATGGTCTGGTACAATTTATCCTAGATTTTATGGAGGCTATAATGTGTGCACAATAATATTATATAAACAAAGACTCATCTTTCTCTCTGATAATACACCGAGTTCAATTGCCTGTTGCAAATTGATACAACTAGCTGTTGCATAATGATACAACCACAAGTTCCATGTAAACAAACACAAGTCATACTTCTCCTATTCCCTGTTACAGTAATCGGTGTTTACTGTACTGTAGAGAGTGCGTATACGTACGTAGCTGAATAAAAATTCTTGCTTGCTGGACTTCTCAGTTACTTTCAAGGGTTTAAAGCAATGGGACGGAAAACCAGGGCTGTTAGATATGGAGCAAGAATTAATAATCTCTAATAATGGCTAAGGATTAACAGATCCCCATTGGGTGGTGCGTGTTATTTTTTAAAACATGGACTGGAATATGGTTCAAAATGTGTCTTAAGGTGAGACGGTAGGCCCTATCCCATCAATGTTAAAACATGTGAACTTGAGACCCATTTTCTCAGGAACTACTAGATGGATTGTAATGAAATTTTTACAGCACATTAAATGAAATTTGTAAATACCACTGAACCTCGGTCAAACTTTTATCTAAATGTTCATGTTCTATATAATGTGTTTTTGCCACTAGTCTCTTTTTTATTTAAAAATACGTTTAAAAGTCATAAGTGAGGATTTATAGAAGAGATCAACATGATTGTGGTTCCATATCTTTAGTATAACTACGTTTACAGCCTGTAAAAAGTTCATGTAAATATCTCTAATAGTTCCTGAGATACTGGGGCAAATGTTCGAAAACTTCCACATTCGAGAAAACAAGTTTAAAGCATTACAGTCTGACAGCTGTCAAGTTAAAAAAAAATAACACACTTATGATTGGTGTTCAGTAAAAAATAATATACAGAAATGTCCAGAAAAGAATAGACTATTTAAATTATGAATTTTTTTTTTCAAATATTGGCCTACCGTATTACCTTAAAAGACCATGTAAACTAAACACTATGAGACAGGAGAGGTTGGTTATCAGTGGACTGAGTCCAGGTGGTATCTCCATGGGAGTTTAGCACAAGATCCCACAAGCCTATCTTATCTAGAATGGTGGCTCGAAGAAAATTGTTGATATATATATATATATATATATATATATAGAGAGAGAGAGAGAGAGAGAGAGAGAGAGAGAGAGAGATCCTAAACTGACGGAAATACACAAGACGCGACGAGTAGCCTGGGTAAAGCAACATAAACATATGACTGGAAGTTCGATTGGATACAATAGTCTATGATCCGAAAAGAGTCGACCTTCACCCATCTGCTTACCGGATGAAACATGTTTTTATTAAATCTCGAATGTAGATGAATGCATCCAGAAACACTTGTCTATTAAAATATGTTCATAGCTATCTTTAATTTAAGTTATTTTAATGATCTTTTTTCTGATTCTTTGCCCACCTGTTTACCAAAGAAATATTTTTTGAACCGAGAATTTGAAACATGAAACATATGCCTGGGTAGCATTGCCTACTCATTTCTGGTCATGATTACCTGGCAAGGAGGTATAAACCGGGAACGGTGAGTTGCGTCCCAGAACCAGAAAATCTCGCTAGTTGCGGCCCAGATGAGTTCGCTGGGTAAGTCAGTTGCGGCCCAGGTAAGTTCGCTGGGTACGTAAGTTGCAGCCCATGGGTGGTGTTAGATACGTAGGTTGTTTTTAGAGAATTTAAGGGTCACCAAATCCATCTCAAAGACAAGGCAACATTCCCTTCCCATTTAATGGCTTAGGACTGTTGGCGGCATGGTTAAAATGTTGGTTTGTATGCTATTAAAAACAGCCATGTATTAATTGTCATGCTATTTTACATTCATTAATTGGAAACGGGCAAAATTTTAAAAGAAACTGACTTTATGTATTTAAGTCTAGTCACAGTTTTTTTCTTCCAGAGCAAGCATTTGTTCTTGTAAAAACATTTATTTTTCCAGGATGGATTTCGTTCGTTTTCCTTTGCTCCTTAAATAAATATATGTTTCAGACTGTATATCCGATAAAGTGTGAACTAATTGAAATATGTTGGGATGACTGCTTGAGAAAAGACTATTCAGTTTCTTGTGAAATTATTCAAAACTGTTTGTTGTTCGTCTTGTTGAATAAAAAAAACAGCTCATATTGTCGGCGGAAAAGTAGTATCGTCAGCAATGTAATTTGCGAGAATGTAACCCAAGAATTCCCTTACCTTTTCGTCATTAGGTAGAATAGGCATCAGATCTGCAATAAAACAGGCATCTACGTCATTCGGATCTAAAAATGGAAGTCCGAAAACAATTTCAAGAAATCACTTTCTTCACTCTTCTTGCGCCATATTTGAACTAATCCAAGTTGCTGAATTTTCTTGTATCAATTTTGCCCAAGATGAAATCTGCAACCCTTAATTGTTACATTAGACCAGACTTTTTTTCACTGCGCTGTGAATTCCTATTTCTAAGCCTATATATATTTGGGTCACATTTAAAATCAGACCAAACTTGCGGCATAACTCATTCAAATCTTTCAGTGCTTCACAATAAATAGACGATGATTTGTTTGGAAGTAGGAAAAACACCAGTGGTACGTATGTATCGTTTATTACACCATGGATGGTAAAGAGCTAATTAAAAAGCTTAGGAACATTTTTGAAAATCCCATCCATATATAAAGAGTCCAAGTCACAGAGGGAAGGTGATGTTTGTTTTTATCGAAAACCCTATTATATTTGAACTTTTGTCATTAATAAGTAAGAAGTCTTCATCTTTGTTTGTCTTCAGGTGAATATTTTCACGGTGTTATGACACTCTTCCAATGTACGAGGCAAATTCGGTCGCACAGATGTTCTAGTATATTGAATATTCCATCTGATCAGTTCAATGTCACATTTGTCAATACTTCTCCATCCCCAGTACTAAGTTCTTATGGATTAATTTTGTTTGTCTTGTGCACACATCTTCTATTGCCTTTCGTTTCACTGCATTACTAATCTTCTGTCGCTGAAGCATTTTCTCACTTTTTCAAGGTTATGATTTGTCATCTTCTCTACTACACTGTTGCTACTATCACGTTTTAGAAAGCACTTGCACGTTTTAATGCTGCAGGTCCATCGCTGTAATCCATTAGCCAAAGTTTTGTGGAATCTGTATTTGAACCCTTCTATTACAAGCATATTATGCCCTTTCTCACTCAACATTCGTTCTATGATTGACTAAAGCTTATTACTGTATGCGCGCCAACCATTATGCTTATGACAGATAAGACAAAACAACATCTACGTCATTTGAAATATCGATATATATCAACAGATGAGACAAAACAGTAATTTGTCTTGTATACCCCTAACGATAGGACATTTTATTCTGGCCGAAACTCACGTACTTGAAAAGGTAAACATACCATATTAGAAGCAACTCACATCATCCATCCCGTATAAATAGGTAAGTTAATATAGGTGACTGCACTGATCTGTTTACCAATAGAATTACATATAAAAATAAATATAATTGAATTACACATCTGTATTCATTATTAGACAACAGGTAACGGTATAAGCGTGACTTAAAAAGTGCCTAGTGTGCGGCAACCCTTGTTATCTTGAGGAAAGAAACTCCAGGAGCGGACAGAGGTTACTGTGAAGGAAGTAAAATAAGAGGAAGTGCTATGAAGAGGGATTGTTAGACTGTTATATTGTGACCTAGTGTCAATATTGTGGTAAGAAGATAACTTCTCAAATCTAGACGCCAGGTAACTAAGAGTGGAGGAATTCAGAAGCTTGAAAAGAAGTTAAAGAGAGTGCAATATACGTCTATTAGTAAAATGGAGCCAAGAGAGGTTACTGAAGTCTTCTCTATGTTACAAACTCTCGGTTCAAATAATATTTGTTCGGTAAACAAGTGGGTGAAGAATCCGAAAAAAAAAAGTTAACTAAAATAATTTAAATCAAGGATAGCCATGAACATATTTTAATATGCAAGTGTTTCTGGACGTATTCATTCGAGATTTAATAAAGAATATGTTTAATCCGGTAAGCAGATGGGTGAAAGTCGACCTCTCTTCGGATCCTGTACTACAAATATTGTTCAATGACGTATATGGGCCGGAGGGGACAGCCTATTATTGGCATGATTTGCGGAAAGAAGAACAGATATTTTCAAAAGGTCAACAAAGAGGTATTAATGATATGGACTACGTTAAGTTATGGAAGCCAAACAAATATGTTCCTTACGGACCAAATGAATGTAACCGACTACCAAGATCTACTAAATATTCACCATTTACCTTTTGAGGAGACGATTGGAGGTCCATTCTGGATATTACAGGATAATACTTCTTATGTATGTTGCAAACTTCACGTGCAAATGGTTTCTCCAGAATGGGGTACATATAATGGCGCGGGCTGCAAATTCTCCTAATCTAAGTCCTAATGAAAACATCTGGGGTATTTTGTATCGTACTGTGTCTGCTGATAAAAACAGTACACTAATGTCAATCAACTGCAGATAACAATCATCTCTGCATGGGAAATGGAAATGTCCATGCTCCAGAAACTTATAAATACCACGCGTGATCATATGTTTTTTTAATTGGTCTTGAAACATGGCTCCTTCATTGACTGTTAGATCCAGTAGTTGTATAATTTTGAAAATAAAAAATGGTGTGCATAAATGTTAGATATTCTGCTAAATTAGGTTACAGTTTACACGTTAAATTAGGTTGCAGTTTATAATGCTATATCGCACTTTTTAAGGTACATCCAAATAGTGCATGTTGGAATGGGTAGGACATGTGTTGCGGATGGAGCAGGAAAGACGTGCAAGGAGGATTTTAGAAGGAAAACCAGAAGGAAGAAGAAAAGTTGGAAGACAGAAACTAAGAGGTTGGATAAAGTTGTGGAAGACTTAAGACAACTGAAGGTTGAAATATGGAGACAGAAATCTAGGAATAGAGAAGAATAGGCAGATGTTATAATGGGGGTCAAGGTTCTTAATGGACCGTAGAGCCAAGGGAATAAGAAGAATAAATAATGTATGTAGGCTATTTGTTATGTAAATGTGTGGTTGTATCATTTTGCAACGCATCTTAATCGATTACTCCCTATTAATATAAGGCTTCTACTATTCTACAATTTCAATTTAGTATTAAACTTAAAAAAAATTCTACAAAAGAGTCCGCGACAGCATCTATATCATCGGATAACTCACAATAACCATTTTTTATTTTTCAGCTCATTGATGCCAAGAAGATCGGGATAAGTAGATTCCCGGGCAACGCCAGGTATCTAAAAATAATTACGATACAAATTTATAATTAATTTACTTTTTACTTGTTCAACTAAACATAAAATAGCATTTAATTTATTTAGGCGTAGCAGCGCACGCCGGGTATTAGCTGGTATTAAATAGAATGAGTTATAATCTGCTCTGGAGATTGCCAGAGGCTCGCGGGTACATGTCTAGCACGAGTTGGTGTATTTCTAAGAACGTACAAATCTTAAGTATAGCTTCCTTCGGTAGGCAAACTAAGTCGTGAGTCCCGTGTCATAGATTTACGAAACAAAAGAACCTAAAGCCTCAAATAAGAGGTCTCCTAACGAAACATTTGTTGGCCCTTAGAAACACAGATTTGAATTGTAACACTAACACCTGTGGCATTAAAAATTGTCATTAAATAAAATATTACTTACCGCTTCTTATCCAAATTCTGTAGCAAATAAGAAGCGATTGAAATCCCTTCATCTACGGCACAATTAGGCCTATATACATCGTTTACGTAGGCTAATAAAGCATTCTGCTGTGTTTACGTAGGCTAACAAAGCATTCTGCTGTGTTTACGTAGGCTAACAAAGCATTCTGCTGTGTTTACGTAGGCTAACAAAGCATTCTGCTGTGTTTACGTAGGCTAACAAAGCATTCTGCTGTGTTTACGTAGGCTAATAAAGCATTCTGCTGTGTTTACGTAGGCTAACAAAGCATTCTGCTGTGTTTACGTAGGCTAATAAAGCATTCTGCTGTGTTTACGTAGGCTAACAAAGCATTCTGCTGTGTTTACGTAGGCTAATAAAGCATTCTGCTGATTAGTGTTTAAAACCCTGCGTTTAGTGGTGACTGACAACTCAACCATAATTATAGTGCATCATCTGGTTTACAAGCACCGTACCCAGATATGGACATGCTCACCTTGTCAAAGGGATAGTTAATCTGAAACCATTGTTTCCAACATTATAGCACTTATTTTATAATTACGTTAATCTCAATTGAAGTAAAGTACTAAATCCTATATTTGTACCCGGCATGATGACAGGTCGAGGGATGAGATGAAGCTCGTGTTGTTACATAAAGAAGTATTATCCAAAAATGAGCGAAATAAGACTGTGAGGGTTTACCGGAAATCCGAAAATAAAATTGACCATAGAACCGCCAAGTTTGTACAGTTATGTCCAAATAGGCTTTCAAGTGTGGCGAGTGTTTAGCGCTATCTCTTACGCTGTAAATCATTAGGTATAGAAGTTATCCTGAACATTAAAATTTAACTACACTAAAATTTAAAATTGCTCTACAGAGATCGCAATTTTCGACGTATCACAACGAAACTCAATATGTATATGCTATTAAAACGAATCGACGTAGATATTGTCTAAGCATCGGCGAAATCTGACCATTATAAGAGGAGATTTATCAGAAACCCGAAACTCTATAAAAATAACTCTTGGTAACCGCTATGCTTGATTCTTCGCAATGTACCAGACAACTTAACTAACCCTTAATCGCAGTGTATAATATAAATACATTAATTTAATTTATTTAAAACCGCCCAACATATCTTTATAAAATTCCGTTTTACATATTTAACTAAAAATAAAAAAATATATTATATTTATTTAAGCGTAGCAGCGTACGTGTGATATTAGCTAGGACTTCGTTATTGTGAATCAGGTGTTTTGTAAAATATGGGTAGAATTATGGAATGTATAAACTCCAAGTTGAACCACCCAGAGTGGGCCCCGAATTTCTCCAATTACCATCGGCATCGAGGCCGAAATTTTGGATGTCTCTGCCAGTTCAGTGCGTGCACGTATCTTCTTAGTTTAATTATCCACTCCAATCCACGTCTAGATCTTCCATGCTGCTTCCTTTTCCCCCTCCATCTCTGTCAGTAGGAATATTTTATGGAATTAAATTCTCCGGCTCTCACTATATGCCCGGCCCATCTGAGATGCCCAAGTTTGAAAATTAAAGCCGGTATTATATTTTAATGGTATCTATCCTATATGAAAAAAAATTAATTCTGGTTGTACCTAAACTATTAATATAATATATAATCCTGCTCAAATATAAAGAAATGACTAAAATTGTAAACGAATGATTTTATGTAAATTGGAATTACGGTAGTTATTAGGGACCCTAATAAGACATTCGGAGACGGCTTAGTGTAATTTCAGACGGTCGGTGCAATTTGATTCCTGACAGTAAATACATTTTCTTGAAACATACCTACATTTTACGAATATTTAAGATAGAGAATAAAACCAAAAGAGGAGTACCGTAATGTGCTGCGTCATGAAGAAGCGGATGCTACACCGGATATGCAGATCAACCCGCGAGAATTACAAAACTAGACTTCCGATTTCGATTGTGTAGAACGTGAGGGTCGACAATTTGTCATCGCACCAAAATAATGATGACGTTTACCTGTATCTCACCTACATTCCCTTTCAGATAATAAATTTAACAGGTCTCTTTCTTAAAAAGTCTACTGAATTATTAAAATTCGCCATTCCGCTGCAAGGATGAGTAACGGAATACAAATAATAACATTGCTTCTTAAAAAAAGTTTTACTAATAACAATTTCGTTCCGTACCGTTTCCGAGTGGTTTCATACCTTGCTGCAGAAATACATGGCTTGCGCTGGTTCGAGTCCCCATTGGTAATAAAGTTTCTTATGGAATTTCGGCCAGTATGGGCCCGTATTCACTCAAATTAGTATGGGCTCCCGTTGAGAAAAATCAGCTAGGACGGCTAAAGAACCAACCATGCTGATCACAATGTCACCCTGGATGATCATCCACCCGAATTAACGCCTGTGGGTGTGAGGCCAGCAGCTGATGATATGCCAAGGATCCTCTTCACCTATCGCTCCACGGATGAAAAAAAAAAAAACATACATAGAGAGGAGGAGACAATCTATTTGCTTTCAAATTATGCATTTTTTTATGATTTTGAATATGGATTATTATTATTATTATTATTATTATTATTATTATTATTATTATTATTATTATTATTATTGTAATTCGTTGTCCTAATGTTGTGAGGATTATTGGAAATTGAGATGACCAGGATATTTAGCTAGAATGAGCGACAGAAAAAATGCTTTTAAAATTTTATTCGGAAACTTCATGCGAAAAGGAAGAACGAAAAATATTCTGCTTGATTTTCGGGAACTGGATTCAGCTGTGGGAGGATGTGCCTTAGTGAATGAGGTATTGAACGCGCAGGTTCCACTAGGCATAACTTATTATTTTTTATCATTATTATTCTATAGTATATTACAATGCGAGGTTGGGAAGTGTTTTTTTATAGAATTGAGGAAAATGTTTAAAAACCGAGCGATAACGACGTTTTTAATTTCCGAGATTCTGTAAACACTTCACAAACATGCGTTGTAAATTATTTTTGCGCGATGTTTTCAAAATAATAAATAATAGTAAAATAATAGCATCTTTGTTGGAAATATTTGCAGTCATTATATACAACTGACTAACGTTAACAGTGTGAGACCAATTAGTGATAACATGGCCGCAAGTACGTATTTATTGTTTTATATTGTTTCAAATAAAGTTCGGTTCATTTAAAATGCAGTTATTTGTTTCGTATAACTACTTTTTGTATATACATTGTATGTAGTACACATAGCGGGCACTGGTTTTACTTCCCGCACATGGTTTGTAATATGTAATATTACAATACAGTTATTTAGGTTGGCAACCCCGAAATGTAGGAAGTTGAAATTTCAATCATGGTCGCCATTGATATAAGGATGACAAAACGCACTATCGCGCAAAAAATATTTTATTTAAGCTTCCGGGTTCGAATCTCGGCTAAATCGTACAATGTTTTAGTAAATGTTCTGGAACATGTTTTACCGAGTATTGTTGAGAAGTGAGAAGTGTCAATACGTGGTTAAAAAATGTTTGAGTGCAGCGATAAACCACGTCAGTTGTGTTACTATATCCTGCTAACTAGTGACAATCCTTTTACGATTTATTAAAATTCCTGACATGGAATTCTAGATAATGTAAATGATCAGTAAATAAGTTCAAAACTTGTATACGTATTTTGTTTTAAAATGAAAGGCGCCGAGACTCACCCCATGCAGAGGAAAGGGTGTCGCCAACCGAAAAAAAAAAAAATTGTTTCCACGCAAAATCAATAAATAGTAACGGCCCGCGACGGGTTCAAGAGGAAAATCCACAACACAGTACCAACTTGTGATGGATTTTATACCCTAAAATACAAACGTACGCATGACTCCATCATAGGAACAGATTTGTATAAAACTGTACACGTAAACAAACTCCATTGCACGACATGTACAGAAGGACCTTGGCCTCTCATCTACATGTACCATTAAAGAGGTGGATTATCATCTAGATATGCGGTCATGTCGCATCTCCTAGCCGCTATAGCTAGTTTTCTCAATCTGGAGAATCTACTTATTGCAACTACCCAAATTCCTTACGATTCTGGGTGAGCATCCGCCCCACATTGGCCAAATTCCACACGAAAATTTCATCCTCCAAGGGGACTCGATATAGCGCAAGTTTTGTAGCTCTGAGCCAAGGAATGATAACTTAAATGGCTCGGATATGAACCAAACCATAAAAATACAGCTGTTGACAGAATTTTTTTTACTCAATGCCCCAGGTTTGTCATCTCAACATTGTCTGGTGTTCTCTCCTGGCATTGGCGTAACTGTAACTCACTTCTGAGGTTGGGGCGCCTAGCCACATACTGCTTATTGTTGATATGATGGGTGGTGATGAAGATAGTGGAACACCATATGATGTTAGGGGAGCCTTAAAGTCTCCTGACATTTGTTTTAGAGGTGAGGAAAAACCCCGAAAAAACCTCACCCAGGAAACGGGAAATCGGGAAACGAACCCGGACCCGCTGTGTGACAAGGCAGCACGTTACCTCGAGATCACAGCGATAGACTTGTTGACACAACCAGAGAGATATATTTGCACTTAAACTGGCAACTGAAACCAGCATTAAGCGCTGGATTTAATTTAAGGATGGTTGTTATAGAATTGGATCCCCCCCCCCTTCATCTGCAGGGTCAAAGAAAGATGTGTTTAAGCTTCGATCTGTTAATTTGTATGGTAATTGCTTCTGTTTATCTAAACTTTTTATTTTTTTTTATTTTTGATGCTCCAGCACAGAGCTGCTTACGCATATTTCCCAATCATAAAGCTAAGGTTTCTGAGCGAATTCAATTTAAAATAGTTTCTTTATATAGGCCTAGTAGAACTAACAAAATTTATAAGTTTATCTCTAGCATTTTTTATTATTATTGAGATTTTATAATATTTTGTTGAATTGTTCTGCGTTGTAGCCGTCAGGTTTAAATCATCATGCCTTGGTGTAAAGCCAAGGAGCTTGGGCTGATACAAGTTCACATAGAGAAGGAAATGTTATAATGGAATTTCAAGCAGCATATGAGCAGTGCCTACCCAGCATCATATGGAATAAGTAGCGGATCCAGGTTAGGAGGAAAACCAGATATAACGGCTGGTGGATCCGGCATAGTAACCGAATGTTACCTATATAATGTTACCTGGATAAACGTCCGCCTCTGTGATTAATAAATGTGGATGTGAACCGAGCCGCCGCGCCGGCTGGTGGGCCAAGGGATATCAAGGCCTGTCGCGCCATGTATATTATTCTATTCTATAATAATTATGCCCGAGGGCACGTCTTCCACTGCAATCATAACAATTTCATGCCATGCTTTGCAGCTTTACTAAGGAATTACAGGTGCGGTAGTTACCCGTTGCTTTCCACAATGTATATTATAATCTACGTATTATTTAATTATTTTGCAAAAAAAAAAAAAAAAATTGCCACAGTTGATATATGCATAGGATTCTGGTGGAATTTCTTTGAATAAATACAACAGATATTGACAGAAAATTTCCAAATTCACTTTATTTACATCATAAAATTTCACTGATTCTTCAAAAATAGCATGTCGCTAATTAAACGATTCTTAAGCCTGAATAAAAAGGCCTCTAAGCAAAATTTATCGACCTCAACGTCCTAATAATACCTTAGTTGCCTGTCAGATGTCTCTTTGAGTTGGTGTGTTGACCGCATGTCATTCATGACATCTGTGGGCAAATAAGGTAACTAAAATTAACTTGGTCTAGTAACTCCTAACAAAGGACAGGCTATGGCTCAACATTGGGCTACGCCATTATAGATAGGTGTAGATAACAAATATCTTGCTTTAACAGTAATTTATCACATAGTCCTTTATACTCGCTGATGGTTTCACTTTTGATATCGATTCACTGGCCAAGACTGGCCCCCCGACCATCTAAACTGTCCACATACGCGAGGGTAGAAACATTCTGGGCGCCCAGTCGAGACTCCCCATAGCGGATGTCTCGTGAGTCTACCTACCTTTCTGAAGAGAAGGATCGACGCATGTTAAAAGCTCTCGGTATGTCCCCCGATTCACTAGTTGATAACTAATGAACCCTTCTCTACCATACAATGAGAGATCCTCTCTCTCGCCGCCGCACCGACCGTGAAATTCAAAATCTAGTCCAACAATGGGCCACGATATCAATATTATTCAAATGGCACATGAGCTCGATAATGTTATCCAAGTTATGCAAAATATAAACAATGTTCTTAAAAAGCCAATATTTATAGAGCAGGTAGTATTCGACAAAACAGGAACAAAAAAAAAAATACATTAGCCAATGTCCCTAAACTTAATTGGTTGATTACACGAACAAAGTTTAAACCACCACCACCATCAATTCGCAATTGTTATTTTTTTCTATACGAATAAATAATCAGAAAATTGAAATCCAAGAAATGTTTATAAAATCATAGTCCTGGTTTATTTTGTAATTAAAAGCCGCCGATTTAGTGTGAGTTCATGGTTGCTATAGAAACTATACAAATTTGCAAAACCGCGGTTGCAATTAACTGAATATCTTCTGAAATATTTTGTAGGAGCGGCATGCCTTCCATTCCGAACACCTTGCAAGAAACAAATACGAGTCTTTCATCATTATCTGCCTTTCACGTTGTAATTCTGTAAGGACAGTTATGGTAGGCCTATATATAAAAAAATACAATTTCTTCCTAGGGCGTCCCAACGATCATCTACCATTCGGTTAGCACCTTAAAATTGTGTTGAGAAACCTGGACATGGAAACACGGTACACACTTTGATGCCAATTCTGATCGATGGGCACCATATTCAATTCTTCAAGGAAGTCATGATTTCTTCTATTACCCTACCTGGTAACGTCTGCTGTTCGGCTCATGAAAACCTCATCTCACCAGCTCTAATTGTACTTTCATCACTTTTCCGCAAAGTCCGTGCCTCGCTCCAATTGCAGAGAACTGGTCTTGTCAATATCTTTTAGACCTATACAGAGAAACGAGTATGTTTTTTTTTTCCCCCTTTTTAACCAATAGTAATGGCCTCTTCCGTACGTAAATAACTTAACAGACAGAGCAATATTATAGTACGCAGTATAATAACATTTAAAATATTAAAATAAGTACCTGATATATCCGTGGCCATCATCTAAAATGAATTTCTGTTTTAAAAAAATCGTTAAGTGGTTAAACCAAGTAGGCCTATCAGAAACGTTCCATATTCGGCATGACATGGTACCATGTGACATGCTGAAGATGCACCATATTTCTGAAATGCCTACGTGGTTTTTACTACTACACGTTTTTTTTTACAGAAATCAATTTTAGTTGATGATGTCTGATATATCAGGTACTTATTTTAATATTTTACTACATAACCTCAACTGTGATATACAATGTATTGGCAGCACAGTAAGTTGATTACTCCTGTCTTTCTTTATTGTTTGATTATTTAAATACTAACAACATATGCTGCATAATAGCAAAAAAAAACCGCTACATACTCTACAATGTTTGCTTATTTGTTTCAAATAATAAGACCATAACTCAAAATATATTAAAGTTTACGAGCATGGCTATGACAAAACAATATACTGTATAAAACAATCATTCGTCCTATCATAATGTATGCGAGACTTGGTCTACTATAAAATCAGAAGATCAAGTAACTAATGTCTGGGAAAGGAGAGTCTTGCGAAGGATCTTTGGACGAATACAGGACAGAGAAATGTGGAGGCAGGACAAACAAAAAACTGTACGATCTTTACGATGAAGCAAACCTAGTAACAGCGATAAAGATCCAAATATTGAAAATGATTGGGACACGTTCAAAGAATGGGGAAGATGAGCTCTTTACGAGAAACCGGATGGAATGAGAGACCAAAGAAGGCAGTTTTTGAGATGGGTTGATGGGTTGGAGAGCGACTTGAGAATAATGAGTGTGAAGAGATGGAGAACGAAGCCAGAGGGTAGAAAGAAGTGGAAGGAGATTTGAATTGGCCAAGGCTCTTCCAGCGGCTGTAGGGCCATAGGGAGAAGATGAACCATGTCGATGAACTTTTTATTTCCTTCAGCCGAATACTACCTCATCTATAAATATTGTAACGTGTTCATAAAGCCATGTACCTAAATGTAAACACATATGATTTTGAATATTGTTTACAAGTTGACCTTCTATCGACTTTGGAATTTCGCTGTTAAAACACAGTGTTAAAATGAGGTAACAGAGTGACCATGCCATGTTCTCATAATCTCCAGAAAAATATTAAAGCGATCAATTAAGATGGGGTTGGAAGGTGCACGTGTAAGCACAAGCAGCCATTTTATTAGACACGTGACCAGGGGAATGGTTCATGAGATTAAACATGACGATTATGCACAAAGTATTTACTAAGCCAGAGTAGTAGGTCGCGTGCTATAGCGATAAACCAAGTCGCTATCACCACGCAATCCTGCCTTTGCTACAGACACTACCTATTCTAGCCATATCTTAACTGCCCGCTTTCAAATGTTAATAAAATGCAACTTTGTCCAAACTGAAAACAAAAAACCCATTAAACTAAGCAGAACTATTCTGAAATACTAAGGCGTATGTGTATATGTGGTGCATGTATAAAAGCGCTCTTGATTATACATATGAAATAGTCCACTGCAAAAAGAGCGAATGCTATTTTTTTCTCTCTCCAGAAAATGAAATTTAAACTTTAAAATCAGATCACAGTAAACTAATACAAATGGTTTACTTTTATTCCAGATAACTGAATACATATCTTCTATTAATAGCAAACTGAAGTATTTCATAGCCAATCATTGTTATCAGAATCATATTGATTACAAATTTCAGTTAACGAAACTTATATTTTCTGATCATATTTTAGAATTATTTCTGTAAGGTAATTTGATTCAATATTCTGTTGCAACCTAAGCCACACAACTCCTTTAGATGTTGCAAACCATTGAACTTTTCACATGAAACATTGACATTTATCTGAGTGATAAATAGTTTATTATTATCGGCGCTTATCAACAGTTTATACAGAGTTTCTCAGCGATTTTCCCGTTAGTTCATATCAGACAGCGGGGGGTTAGATATGTGAGTAACCGCCTTCTCCCTACTCCCGGCATTTAATACCTTAAACCCTGCTCCATCATGCTTCAATTAAACCTATTTCAAACTCGTAAGTCTACTTGGAAACATGGAGCGAAGTTGTGATGCGCATTTAGTTACCACATGGAGACTGCATAGGGCATAATGATGAAATATTATATGCGTGAAAAGTATTACCTGAAAATAAAATTGTAGGGTAAAACAAAGGCACACATTTATATGTCGATCTCCTGGTCGTTCAGTTCCATTCAGAGAAACGATAAGGTTATTGGCGAAAAACTTTAATGAAACAGATTCTGCAATAAATAAATAAAATAAAAATTCGACATTTGCAGCAGATTCTGTCATAAGATGTTGAAATAAAATTGAATAGATTCAGACACTTTTGTGGTACAATACAGCTTATACTAAAATACAAGGTAAGACGAGAAACACTGCTAAAACTATATAGAGTGGTTGCATTGCCATTCATATCATATGGATGTAAAAGTTGACACCTCTGATCAAAGAAGACAAATCGAAGTTTCAGAAATGAAATTTCTTCGCTTTGTAATTGGAAATACATTACTGGATCATAAATAAGTACTGACATCAGAAAGGCATTGAACATAGAATCAATCACTACATTAATATAAAATATGTAATGAAATGGAGAGACCATGTCCTACGAATGCCAAGAACCAAGATGGCGAGAACTATTTTATATTAGCCTATAAACAGAGGGGGGCAAGAATATGGTAGACTTTTAAAGAGACGGCGTGAGCAATTTTGAGTCGGAACAGACCAACAGTTTTAATCCTTGAAGACGATGAGGATGATGATACAATAATTATGGTTAGTAAGTACGCAATGTAAATTTACAATCTGGTAAAGCGCCGTGATTTGAAGTATTCAGTTCGCCGCTGCGGCGAACGCTCATTTAAAACTCCTGCTGGTCGATGAACAAACCCAAAACCACTGAGGAACTCTCTGCAAAATTATAAACACTAGGAAGTTGATATATTGACTTAGGCTTTCACAGCCGGAGTTACTATGATGATCTTGTAGAAGATTTCCGGGCTGTTGGCCGTGGTCTTGAGGCTTGTAGTTCCCCAACGTTTCGCCAGAGACTGCGTCCGGCATCCTCAAGGGTTGTCTTGAGATAGGCAATTTTGTCGACTACCTACTCTATTTATACATTTATATCCGCGACGTGTTCTCTGCGGGTCCGTTACTTCGTAAATTGTATCTGCCTTCTGGTTGGTTAGCATTAGGGTCTTCCATTGCAATACAACAGCACAGATATATTATCTAACCGCACACACTATATTCTATGATTCTCATTCTGGATGGCTCTGATGGTAGAAAATATCAACTGGAAGCTGCAAGTGCCGGGAATTCTTGGAAAATTGCTACTCTGCGGAAAGCTGTCTCTTCTCAACGTTGCCTGGCAGTGTTTCTATCAGCGCGACTGTGACTGGCTGCTAGGTGCACTGGCTGCTCGCCTCCTGCTTGAACTTCAATCAAATCCTTCGAAAAGAGCATAGAAATAGTTTTTCAAGCTAACATCAACGAGGTCAACAGACAATACGCAAAGAGTTTCTCACTTATACCTCCTTTAACACGGTGCACGGAATTTCCTCCTCATTCCCGTCAATCCCCAGGCCTTACCGAACCCGGGGTAAGGACAGGGAACCTCCAGCCCTATCTTCCCATCATCGTAAGATGATGAAGATTCAACCCAAGAAGACCTTGAAATCCTAAAAGATCCTCCTCACGGACCAGACATTACACTAATAAATTCGGATTCGGAATCAGAACTAAGAACACAAACTCTGAAACATCTGACTCTGAAAAAGATCAAGAAAACATGAAACAAGACTCACAAAATACAAGTCAAGAAAACTTAAAACATGAAACACAGAACAACATACACGAAAACGAGCAAGCAGAAGAAACTATCACATATGACACAGAGTTTATAATGCCTAAGCGTACAAATAAACAATTAACTTTAAAAGAAAATATTTCTCCTACTAACATAGAAAACAGATTCAAACCTTTGACAGACACAAATATAGAGATAGAAGAAATTACAAACAGGCCCAGATTTCGAAAACCTCCACCTATAATTGCAGACATTAAAGTTGCTGACGCACGCACACTGGAAACAATAGCAGGACAAAATTATGAAAGCATATCAATGACTTACTCTAATAACACTCTGAAAATACAAACTAAAGACAATAAAACACATGAACAAGTCATAGACAGACTCAAATCAAAAAACTTCATGTACTATACATATGCAAATGGAGAAAATTCATCACTAAAAGTTACTCTTAAAGGATTGGCAACAGACTTCCCTACCAGTGACATACTTACCGATTTACAACATCATGACTACCCGATAATTGCATTAAGACAACTTACCAAACAAACCTTTCAATGTGGAGACATAACAAAAACTCCCATACCAGTCTGGATACTGCCTTTCAAAAGGACTGAATATCTCAACGAAAAACTAGATCAACTAAGTCACATCAGTTACATTAACATTAGACTGAAAAAATACGTGGGCCTAACAGGAGTCACACAATGCTACAGATGTCAGGGCTTTGGGCACATAGCTCAGTTCTGTTCTAGAACTGAGAGATGTGTCCGATGCTCTGGAATGCATAGACTATCTGCTTGCACAAACAACACAATAAAATGCACCAATTGCAAAGGAGAACACACTGCAAGTTACAGAGACAGCCCTGTATACAAGAAAACACATAGTTAGGCCACAACAATCCAATAATACACAAACAACTAAAGCATCAATACCTCAACAAGTTATTACAAGTACATTCAGACCATTACAATATAACTTAAGACCTACTGCTATTAACAGATCTACTCAAACACTTCAATTGAAAGTCCTGCAATAGACAGAACAAATTTCCCCCCACTAATTAGAAATAGCACATTAGCAGATGCAGTGAGAAACACAAGTAATAATAATAACTCAATAGAAGCCTTAATTACACTAATTAAAAAGTGCTAGAAAACCCACAATTACTAAATACCATAATTTATCTTCTTGCTGCACTAACCCAAAATGGACCTTAAACCAAATAACATAATAAAACCGTTGCTAATTTTAGAATGGAATGTCAACGGAATAAGAAACGAAACTCTTGAATTTACTAACTTATTAACTAGACTAAAAATAGATGTTGCCTTAATATCAGAGACAAAACTAAAGAAACACATCACTTGGAGAATTCCAAACTATGACATCTACAGAACTGACAAAGACAACAGACAAGGCGGTACAGCGGTAGTAGTTAAATCTACTATTCATCATTCTCCTACTACTATACATGGACTAACTAATATACACAGCAATAGACATATACTCACATAACATTACAACAACTATAGGAGATGTATACATTCCATCAGGAAGTAATTTAACAACTAGAGAACTAGACATACTTACTAAACATACTAACAACTTTATATTTGGAGGAGACTTTAATGCAAAAAGTCCAACATGGAACTCTCGAATTACAAATGATAAAGGCAGAACTCTCTTACAGCCTACATACTATAGCTATCAGGGACATAGACCGGACGTACTATATATTTTTATTACGAAACCTAGACCTATCATAAACTACATAGACGTTCTAGATGAATTAAATTCTGACCATAGCCCAGTAATAATGGAAATTAACATACATCCCATTAGATCAGAGACTACAAATAACATAACTAGAACAACTAACTGGGTTTCCTACAGACAAAAATTGAATGACAGTCTAACTCCAAATATTACGATAAATACTACTACAGAATTAGACATAGTCACTAAAACTTTTCAAGATACGCTCCTACAAACCTACAATAACTCTACTACCACTAGTATGACAAGAAAACAAGACACACATAACATTCCAGGACTAACAGTACTATTATTACAGAAAAGACAAATCAGAAGACAATGGCAACGTCTAAGAACACACGAAGACAAGCACCAACTAAATATAATCACTAAAAGAATCAAATTATTAATACAGAGTCATAAAATAGAACATCTAAATAAAGAACTAAAGACTGCAGTTGAAACTGACACTACCTGGAAAATAATCAAAAATTGTACACATAGATAAACAACAAGAAACAGAACATTACATGGAAGAAACGGACTACTATACGACGACCAAGACAAAGCAAATGCTTTTGCAGAGACTTTAGAAGACCAATTCAGATCTAGAACAAGAAACAACACTTATGAACATTTTCAAGGAATAATCAGAAGACAAAGAAGAACATACTTAAACGCACCTACGACATTTCACATACCAATTGCTACTACTAACGAAATTAAGAAAATTATCAAATCTCTAAATAATAATAAAGTCCCAGGACAAGACAGACTAACTACAATTTCACTTAAACAACTTCCTAGGAAAGGTCTAGTACATTTGACTAAAATTCTAAATACTGCACTAAAATTACAATATTTCCCAGCTCCTTTCAAAAAAGCTCATATCACTACCATTCTCAAATCCGGAAAAATCCATTATTTCCTCGAAACTACAGACCAATTAGCTTACTTGATCATATAGGTAAAATACTAGAAAAACTAATACTTAAAGACTACAACCATACGTAACTCAAATACTACCTTTGACTCAATTTGCTTTCAGATCTGAACACTCAACTACACTACAATTAACTAGACTCATGGAAGACATCACGACTGGATTTTTACAAAGAAAATACACAATTGCAGTCTTTTCTGACATAGAAACAGCTTTTGACTCCGTTTGGCACACAGGTCTAATTTCTAAACTAATACAGTGTAAAATTCCAGACAGCTACATTAAACTTATTCAATCCTTCTTAAACAAATGTACATTTAGAATAATTTGCAACAGACAGAAATCAAATTGGCACCCAATCAAAGCTGGTGTTCCCCAATGATCTGTACTGGCACCTACACTATACAACATTTACACAGCTGACCTTCCAACTTCATTACACACTAAAATAGCACAGTATGCAGACGACACAGCTATATACTGTACACATAATGACATTCATCACACTACAAGAAAAATTCAAATACACATAAACAAGATCAGCAACTGGTTCTCCAAATGGAGAATCAGACTAAATGCTGAGAAAACACAAGCAATTGTATTCACAAGAAGAAGACCAAATCCAACTCCACTAAATATAAACAACACAAACTTAGAATACAAAGATTCAGTAAAATATTTAGGAACCATTTTAGACAAAAAAAAAAACTAACATTCAATCAACACATCAAACAACTGAAAACTAAAGCATTAACTAGAATATCTCACATCTTCCTTATACTTACATCACACACACTCACAATAAACATAAAAGAAATCTATATAAAGCACTAATCAGACCACTCATGACATACGCCAGTCCAGCCTGCAGACGCGCAGCTGGTACACACATCAAGAATCCTCAAATTGTCCAGAATAAAGCTTTAAGAATTATATTACACGCAGATCGCCGAACTCAGATCTCTCTACTACATGACATTACAGAATTATCTTACATAAAAGATCATATTAAACACCTAGCATGCAAACAGAAAAACACATTTGAAACACACAACAACAGACTAATACAAGCCATAGGAAACACAAGTTCACACTACTCTACACTACAGAACACCTATGCACATTACACTTTAATATTACAACCCACTAAAGCTTACTTTAAGATTTTAAGACCGGGATACATAAGCTTCTTACTCGTGATTTAAAATTTCTCGTCGTAAACAAATTAACACAATAATTTATATACATGTACAAGAAAAATGCAGAGAGAGGATCACTCTCTTTTGCTAAAATATCAATTACAAAACACTTAATTACAAGCACTATAGATATTGGGTCAAGACCTAATAGGTCGGTACCAAACATTTAACACATACATTATTTGCAAGTGCACACACTATTTTTACCCGTCTACAACGAGAAGCCATTGAAATTGAAATATTCAAACATCAAAATAGTTACAATAGAAAAGAAGAATCATTAAAAGTCAACAAAGCATGGATACCAGTCTTAACAAAAGCCAGATGTAAACCCCTACGAGAACAATCTACTAGAACATCAGACAGTAACCTCATTGGTGCAATGGAAGACCCCAATGCTAACCAACCAGAAGGTAGATACGATTTACGAAGTAACGGACCGCGCAGAGAACACGTAGCGGATAAATGTATAAATAGAGCAGGTAGTCAACAAAATTGCCAGATGTTTCAGATTCCGTACCGTACAGCTACACAACGAACAACAAATTGATTTGTATATACTAATATATATCCTTTCAGCTCATAGACTGCCTAATCGCACAACAATGCAGGCAGAACGTCAACATCAACTATACCGACAATGGAATTTATTTACTTTGTAATATGCTTGTATTGTTTCATTTTATGATTTGATTGAATTAGTAAAGAAATAAAAGAAAACCCAAAACATCCTATACCAACACACAGTTCCCAAATCATGGATAATACATTATAATAAATAAATATCCCTAAAATTCCATACCATCCTCCATACTCCCAATAATAAAGCAATAAAGATTCACCACAACATCTTACGATAACCAAATGTCCCTAAAATCCCATACTCCTTAACAATATGTAATAAAGTAATAAAGACATAACCTAACATTCTACAACTCCCTTCATTTCTTTTCGATTTTGGCCACCATTTATTAAATTCAAACCACTCTGCTAAGGTTTTCCGGTGGTTTAACCTTAGCGTAAAGGCAAATGCTGGAGTGGCCCCAAGTTCCACCAAGTAAGTTAATTCAATCGTACCATTTTCAAAATTATGCTGCCTGGCTTGCGTAACATCGAGGACTCCAGATGCGACCGAACTTACTCAACACCATACACACAATTATTAAACACCCAAAATTACACAACCACACCTTACACGACTATGGTTAACACTCATCCTTATTTAACTTCCCCTTTTCGGCCACTTTTCAAAATTAGCGGGACTAAAAGACAATGTCTTGGAACCCGCGGATGGCTAATAGATAATTAGACCATTCAAAAGGTAGGTTGTAGCCGCAGCTGATATTAATCAGATGCCGCATTCAGCACATACCACGTTAGAATCATCATCATCATCAAAATTGCCAGTCTCGCGACAACCCTTGAGGATACCGGACGCAGTCTCTGGCGAAACGTTGGGGAACTACAAGCCTCAAGACCACGACCACGAAATCTTTAAGGCAGTACAAACATTCCTTTCTGTAGCTGAATATTCTTCAGCTGTGTTAGTGATCTGTATATGCGAACCATGACTGAATATTTTCATATTTCATTTCGTATAAATATGTGCTCCAACAGACAGAGATGATTCAATGAAAAAAAAAGTTCTGAAATAGGACTTATCGCCATTGGATAGATTTTCTGATGGAGATGATACAATCTGTAATAGGTCTCGTCACTATCGTATAGATCTTGTTGAACATCAAAGTGAAGTTCAGGGTCCAGTTTCTTACAATAGATTCAACTACATGGTAAGGAAAATGGCTAAATGGGACAACTCTCAAACACTGGTATCCAAAGTTCTGGTAATCCAGACGGATATCTTTGGTTTATGAGTGTCGTATACCTATCGCATATTTGAGTAACATTCGCCACATGCAGCATGAATCCTAAAACTATATGTGTATGTATATATGTATATATATATATATAATATATATATATATATTGACTTAGGCTTTCACGGCCGGAGTTATTATGATGATCTTGTAGAAGATTTCCGGGCTGTTGGCAGTGGTCTTGAGGCTTGTAGTTACCTCATTATATGTATATAGTTTTTGGTTTGCCGGTATATGTAACAGAAGAAAATTCTTCACTCTGGGATTTAGAATGTTAAAAATAAAATGAAGAAAGGAGGCAACTTCTTAATTTTTTGTTTCTGTACATCACATATAAATAGATTGTCCTGAGGACGAAGTAAGAAGTAGTACAAATATGGAATGCAGGCTTTCACGACCGGTTATCATAATGTTAAAATATTCCAGTCTATAACTGGTATTTCTTCCAGACGTTTCTCCCTCAACTGCGAAGAGCGTATTCAATAGCGAGTTATTCTAGGCGATGTTACGTTATCGTGGACTCGGCAGAGTCTTCCGTGGAATTATTAAATGTGACTGATTGTGCTGTTGGTGACATTTTTCGTTTGTTTGTAATGCCTGTGATAAAATTTTCCTCGCTGATATTTTGATGATCCTAGTATAGTCCACAGACGAGAAGAATGAAAGCAAGAGGCGAAGGGGGGCACGGGGAATTGCAAGCGATACAATGGCTTACTATCTGCGAATTTAGGAACAGTCCATGATGTCACATCTGTAGATTATTTCAGGCGTATTAAATTTTATTTATATTATATATTTTGTGATTTACGGTAATTAAATTTTCTCTTCTTATTCAGTTTAGTTACTTTATAGTTTAATGTTTCATAGTTCATTGTGAGGTAAGGGTAATGATTAAAATTTTGAAGAGTGTCCGTCAGGCTCGGAACTAACACGCCCGCTCAGCGTCTAAATGAAGGTAAGTTATAGTGCAATCCTTCATGATATAATGTACTGAGTATGAAATACCTACTGCTTTCATACACTTCGTCCGTACCTTTCAAAGACTTCTATAGATGCATTGATAAGAATAGGTTGTAACATATAGCAATGCCCTTCACATAGTTTTCCTCGAATATTACCTTCTATGAATAAGATTTATCATAAGAATGCCACGAATGATTTCCAAGTTGTCGATAAATTCACGACTCACGAAGTGAGGAGTGAATTTATCTAGAGAATTTGGAAATCAAGAGTGGCATTTATTAGGACTATTTAACGAATAAAATTAAGCTGTTTACTCACAAATCATTATTTCACTGTAGTTATTTTAAAATATTTATATATTTAATGTAAACGGCGATGTTTGAAAACAAATGAGAAACGATAGGTACGCTTCATCTGCTTCTTTTGTTTATCACTGCAACCAGATCATACTATTTATTGCCAAAGGAACGCAATATTGTAAGATCTCTAGTGTAGAAAAAATGAAACACATCAAACTGTATATTAATTCATTTCTGATGTTGTATGATGTAAATATGACAATTATATTTTTCTGGATTGTTACCTGGGAAAAAAATACATTTAAGAAAGTGCAAATAGTGGTTTCTTTTTTTGGTCGTATAATCAATTGCTACAAATGTTTTTATATTAACTCCCGCATGCGGCATGTGTTGACATTCAAGCACTATATATACAATCTGGTAGCCGTATTTCTCACAGGCTCTGTCACTGCAAAATAATGGACAGACCTGTTCAGAATATTAAAAAGGAGGAGCTTTCTTTAATATGGTAATTATAACACTGATAAATATTTCGTGAAACACGACTCCGATTGGTTGTAAACAGAAATCACTGAAACGTGATTGGCCATTTGGGGCATGAGTTAAATAGTCAGCATAAATCAAAAAACAAAAAATATACAAGAATCTTTAAACTGTCATATTGTTACCACTAATTGATTTTCCCTATATGAAAATGAAACACTTTTTCTGGTGTTTCGTAATATGTGATATTAAATGTTATGCAAAGTGATCCCGCTACAGGTCTTAGAGGCTCTTTCTAGACAACAGGAACGAGATGTCAGCCGGCTTCTCAGCCCTGCGTAACGGCCACTGGAACTCATTTCTGTTAGACGCTGAATAGATCCAGAAATATGATGCCGCCAAAGTCGTGATCTCATCAAGACTCAAACCCACGACCTTCTGGATGTTAATGTATTGCCTTACCAAACAACGCGGCGTGTGCAGTGATTAAAACATATAACATTTTAAATATATATACAGTCAATATGCCCATTTCACCAATAAATGTTTAAAATGGTCAACAAGTTTCTACAGCCAAGCTGTCATTCTCAAGACCAGATATTGACTGAAGACAATATAGATAAAAAATAAAGATACAAATTCAGTTAAAAACAAACTACGTCACATGACGCAATCATTCACAAGTGAAAGTAAAACATAATAAAACTAATCCTCTTTTTATCAATTAGAGAAAGAGGGGGCTGTACGGAATAGGGCCTTTGTCTTTGTTCATTATTTATCCTTATTTTTATAAATTTCCAAACTTTCAAGGACGTTAAGGAATTTGAAATCCCTGACCGAACGAACCAGCCTAAGATTACTTTTGTTGATAGCGTGACCGTACTCAGAAATATGCTGGGCAACTCCAGATTTTTCAATTCTGTTGAGTCTGAAATGGGCAATATGTTCATTAAATCTAGTTAAAATGGATCTTCTTTTCTCTAATTGATAAAAAAGAGGATTAGTTTTATTATGTTTTACTTTCACTTGTGAATGATTGCGTCATGTGACGTAGTTTGTTTTAAACTGAATTTGTATCTTTATTTTTTATCTATATTGTCTTCAGTCAATATCTGGTCTTGAGAATGACAGCTTGGCTGTAGAAACTTGTTGACCATTTTAAACATTTATTGGTGAAATGGGCATATTGACTGTATATATATTTTAATATTGTATCACCAAGAAGATCAATTGTGTATTAAATATAACATTTTGTTTTGCTTATACAACCCATTCCATACTCTTATGTAATGCAGTGAAACAAACATGCGATATTCCTATTGCTTCTATTCTTTTACTCTGACATTCCCACTTTTTGTGTTGGAGTCACAATTTTAATGTACAGGGGTGTAAACACCCTATCACAGTTTTTGTAGTGATATTCTACTCCCGTTGATCTATAATAAATTATTATTAACAATACATATTACTCTTAATTTTTTATTATAGTAGTGACACACCCCCCGTTTCTTGCAGTGGACTTCCTATATATACACATGGTATAACTTAATTCCCATTACAGGCTTTGAGGACGTATTGTAGGGACCAAGACGGTTAAGTTTAACATAGGAACTCACATCCGGAAACGTACAGTTTTCCTGATACACCAAATTACCACAACACACGTTCAACTCTCACGCATTTTCGGCGCCAAAGACTAGGATATTACCTACGTCATTCACCGATCACCTGATGTCCCATGCTCACTATAATTTTGTTTATATGCTGTTCAGTTATGTTTGTGATCTGCCCAGACATGTGAGTACCTGCTGTTGTGCTTGTTCTTACTGTAATAAGCTGTACGTACTACATTTAATTTGTAGTGTGTTGCAGTTGGCCATGGCGAATTAGACGTTTGCGGAATACGCCGACATGGCGTTATTGTACGGCAATGGGAGGGCTGCTCGTCCGAGATCATCTGGACCAACGATTTGGATAACAGTGGATACGTTGTGGCGGCCCGATTGCTTGGCCTGCACGATCTCCCGACTCCGCTAGACTACATGTGGGGGCCACATGATATCCATGATTTTCGAGACTCCTGTGGCATCAGAGGAAGACCTACGACGTAGGTTATGGCTGCGGTGGTACCGTACCTGTGTTGATGTCGGTGGTCATCACATCCAACCCTTCTTGTAAGCGGATCCAGACGATAAATAGCAGGCGTCAGAAAGAGCAACGCGTATTGTTTTTAAGCGGTAAACTGTATGTTTCCGGGACATGAGTTCCAATGCTACACGTAACCCTCTTGGTCCCCACTACAGGCCCTCAAAGTCTGTAACGAGATTTAGCTACACCATCCATCCATCCATCCATAGTAATTCTATCAGAGGACAGGTATTTCACTGCAATCATAGCATTTTCATGCTATGCTTTGCAGCTTTACTAGGGAATTGTAGGTGTGGTAGCTTCCCGTTGCTTTCCGGTGAAGGATGATTATGATAACGATAAGAACGATGATGATAGACATATGATTTCGGGAACGTTTGCAAGTTACACCATATATATATATATATATATATATATATATATATATATATGATAACGTAATTTCTTGAGTTGTCTATTTAGAAATAAAAATTCAATTTTCCTAAATAAATTAGCTAATGGTTGTTATCGCACTCTCAGTCAAAAAGCAGAGTCCCTGTTATGGCCCATTGCGCATGCTCGAAAAGCTATAGCTGCGGAATTGTTAAATGTTTTAAGTACGCTGTATTTTGTTTTAATCGTCTTAGATAGTTAAAGAACAGTGAAGGTGACATGTTAGTAGATATTTACGAGTGTTCGACAAATTCAATATTACTCAAATTACGACATTTTAAATAAAGTTCAACTCTCATTCATAGTACAAAAGTAAACACGGCCACTAGTATCCGGCGGTCGATTAGCGTAGATCATAAAACTACTTACACCAAGACGAAATGTATATGAAAGCCAGGGTTCGAACCCTTCGACAATTTTTTATACATTTGTATTTTCGCAAAATACATCCTATAACATTTAATTCCTGCCACATAATCTACGTCCACTCTACTCTACACTATCTCAAGTAATATTCCTGCCTTTGTAAACTCTGTAGCACTATTTAAATTTAATTGTGTGTGTGTAGTACTACGTTTTAATAATAATGCTATAAATTTATGTAATAAAATATAATATAGCTTCATATATTTATGAGTTTATTTACTTATTACATAGTAGCGAGGAAAAAGTTTCACACTCCAATTAAAATATTTGGGGTATATACGTATGTCAAGTCCAGCATAACTCCTTAGATGATTGACAATAATAAAAATAATAATTGTTATTATTATCCATCATCTTACTTACTTACTCACTGGCACTATCGAACCCGTAGGTTCATGGCCGCACGGACATAAGCTCTCCATACATCCCTATCCTGAGCTAATGCTTTCCAATCATTCCCTGTATAATCTACTTCCCTCAAATCATAGTTAATGTTGTTCTCCCACCTCATTCTTGTCTACCAACTGGGCGTTTCCTTCTGGCTTTCCTACAAGAAGTTTCCATGCACGTCTTTCATTCCCCATACGCGCAACATGTCCTGCCCATCGCAGTCTACGGGACTTAACTGTTCTTATTATATCTGGCTTCCTATAAAGACCATGTAGTTCATTGTTATGTAGTCTTCTCCATTCACCTGTCTGTTCATCTCTCTTTGGTCAAAAATTTTCCTAAGAACTTATTCTCAAATACTCGTAATCTCCTTTCCTCCCTTAAAGTAAGAGTCCATGTTTCGCACCCATATAATATAACTGGTAGAATAATAGTTTTATATTTTCAGCTTAACGTTTTTTGAAAGGAGTTCGGACATCAAAAGTCTCTGCAATGCATAATAGCATGCATTTCCAGAATTGAGCCTATGTTTAATTTCTTTGTGCATCTCATTCCTATTTGTGATTATTGTTCCTAGGTATTTGAATTCAGCCAATTCCTCAAAATTTCCCTCATTTGTCATTAGCTGTCCATTTCCATTATATAATGTATTATCCATCATCTATAATAATAAAAATAATAATAATAATAATAATAATAATAATAATAATAATGGGATGTATCAAACGATGTAATTACTGGGGATCAAAATTAACTCAAAATGTACCCAAGAAGAAGAAGATAAAATTTTTAAAAAACTTTGGGGATAGAAAGATGATTTATTACACTGCAAACCTGTTTATAAATAAATAAATAAATAAAATAATATTATTAATAATAAAAATAGTAATACTTCCAAATAGTTAGTACTTTTTTCTTTAAGAATGGACATACGGAATAAAATAGAAAGCATTTTAACAATTAAAAAAAAATACCTCACCGGGAATCCAACCTGTAACCTCTTGCATACAAATCAAACCACTAAGCACTGAGCTAAGCCATCGCTTCCCTGTAGCGTTTAGAAAGAATGCCCTTGAAAGGAAGAAGGAAAACGTATTGTAACTCTACTGTACTATTAGTTTACTTGTGTGAATCGCGCGTTAGAACTTGAAATATTCGAGATCAAGAGTCGGCCCATTCTTTTTGTCGCAAAGTGTACGTACGCTAGTTTTAAAAATGTATCATGATATAACCTCTATCACGAAATAACCTATCAGTATGCTATATGGAGCACGCCTTAGCATAGTTTTTGGTTAAGCCAATACAAGCCGGTAGGTTCTACGTTCCAGTCCCAATAGGTTAGGTCTTTTAAATCGACCTATACCTTCTCGGTCACGCACCGTAGCCGAGCGATTTAAGGCATGATGTATTGTGTAGTGCTACAATACTTCTGCTGGTTTGAACCCCGTGGAGGATTATTTTTTCTCTTGGAATTTGGACCAGTACGGGATGGACCCATCCAGCATTGGGAGGAATTTGGGTGGCTGCAGTAAATAGCGGCTCCAGGTTGAAAAATCCAGTTAAAACGGCTGGGGGCCCTACATACTGACCACATGTCACCCCTATATCTGAATGAACTTCCATGTAATTAACACATGTGAATGTGAGGACAGCAGCCGGCTGGTAGGTCAAGGGCCTTCTAGACCTAAAGCGCAATGGAGAGGATAGTTTATACCTCCTGGCGATATTTTTTATCCTGAGATGGACTCAGCCTCTAACTAAAATGAATACCAAACCTATACTCTAGAGGTAAATGCGGCCTTCACGCAAGGCTCACATCTCGTGTTGATTGACAATAAAGGTGGTGTCAATAACTTCCCACTGTTCGAAGCCACAACCGACTGCTTTACATCATCATGTCTCGGTGCAGTGGTACGGTTCAAGTCTCCATGAAGAAGACTTTTTTTCGTGGTTTATCGGCTAGTATGGGATCGCTCCCCTTAGTTGCCTGTAAGATGTCTCATTGGGCCGGTGTGTTGACAGCATGCCATCCATGACCTCTATGAGCAAATAAGGTAACTAAAATTTAACTTGGTCTAGTAACTCCTTACAAAGGAGAGAATATATATAGGCCTATATGGGATTGGTTCCCACGCAGCATCAAGAGGGACATGGGTAAATACAATAAGTGAGAAAACCAGCTATATTGGCTGGACGATCGTTCACCTGTAAGATTAACACATGTGGATCTGAGACCAGTACCCGCATCGTAGCTTAATCCTTAAAGTGTCAATGCGTCCCGAGGATACATCAACTGGTTCAATTTATTTGACTATTTAACTCATGCCCCAAATGGGAGTCAATGACCAATCACGTTTCAATGATTTCTGTATTACAACCAATCAGAGACGTGTTTCACGAAATAATTATCAACGTTAGGATTATCATATATTAAGCAAAGCTCCTCCTTTTTAATATTCTGAACAGGTCTGACCGTTATTTTGCAGTGACTGAGCCATAACAAATACGGCTACCAGATTGTATATAATAGTGCTTACATGTCAACATTTGTAGCAATTGATTATACCACCAAAAAAAGAAAACCACTGTTTGCACTTTCTTAAATGTATACGACATCAAAAATGAATTAATATACAGATTGATGTGTTTCATTTTTTCTCCACTAGAGAGCATTCTTACAATATTGCGTTCCTTTGGCAATAAATAGTATGATCTGGTTGCAGTGATAAACAAAAGAAGCAGTAGAAGCGTAGGCTACCTATCGTTTCTCATTAGTTTTCAAACATCACCGTTTACTTTAAATATAAAAATATTTTTAAATAACTGTAGTTAAATAATGATTTGTGAGTAAACAGCTTTATTTTATTCGTTTAAATAGTCCTAACAAATGCCACTCTTGATTTCCAAATTCTCTAGATAAATTCACTCCTCACTTCGTGAGTCGTGAATTTATCGATAATTTGAAAATCACTCGTGGCATTACTTATGAAAATTTTAATAAAACAGAAGAAAAGGAACGAGTGGAAAATATTTAAATGTGTGTCGAATTACATAACATACCTAATAATACCAGTTACTAATGCTTTCGTTTTCAGTACTGTCCGCCACATTTAAATAACTGACACAAGAAAGTAGTGTCTTGCCAATAGAGCCTATATGAAGTACAGTAAATCTCTATTGATTACCATCATTAATCTTATACTTTAAGTGAGTTCTATGACGTCTAGACATAATTTGGTCAGGCTCGAGATTCTTTTACTTACATATGTATGTAGGTATATACATAAACCATCAACAGTATTTCTGTTCCAAGGCATTTTCATGGTATGCTTGCAGTTTTACTAGGGAATTGTAGTTGTGGTAGCTTCCCGCTGCTTTCCACACCAGTGACGGATGATGATGATGACTATGATAAGTATGATGATGATGATGATGGCCATATGATTTCGGGGACCGTTTGGGCCTTAAAGTTTTCCTGACATTTGTCTTACAGGTGAGGAAAAACCCTGATAAATACCTCACCCAGAAAAACTGCCCCGACCGGGGATCAAACCCGGGCCCCTGCGTGACAAGGCAGCACGCTACCTCGAGACCACAGCGGTGGACTATATAGGCTACATAATATATGTTCGTAATTATGTACTCAGATCCACGACTATTCTCTGCACTTCCGTCTCTTTCTAGGCCATTGCCGGTTGAACATTTATTTATCCAACCAAAATAGGAGTATTGGCAAATTTGCATTTAGGGCCTATGTTTTCTATATCAAGTCTTAAATTATCTTCTTCAGCAGTTGTGATTCTTGCCAAGGTCAGGTTATATTGAGCAGATAACAACAGTATTGCAATTGTAACGTTTAAAAAACTGTCTGAATTAGCATTACGCAAAGTAAAAAGGTGAACGTCTAGTTTCATTATTATTATCATCGAAGTATGTGATCTCCTCATGCAATTCATTGCTATTTCCTGTCTGCTACAAATGAAATATTTCACTATAAAAATTATACATATTTAGATAACTACCAACTGGTGCTATACATCCACACAATGTCCCATTATGTCAGTTTTTATTTATTTACTTTTCTTTATAAATGCAAAACGAAAAAATAATCAACACGCCATAGTTCAAAACCTTTATAAATAATTAAAGAATTTGTATATATAAAAACGAATGTGAATGTTTGTCATTTACAGACATCTAAACCGTTCAACCGATCTTCATGAAAATTTGTACATATGATGCATGCTTTTAGGTATGGCGAGTGTTTGGCAGCTATCTATTATGTTATAAAACCATCATTAGATGTAGTTCAACTGAAAAGAAAATTTAAAAATAGAACGGTCGCAATTTTCGATGTTCCACTAACTCAGTATACACAAAATGTTTAACAGAGGAGTTTTGCCACAGCTTTTAACATATAGGCCTAATAACCCGGTGCGTATGGATTAAAGCAATATGCTACAAGCCGGAAAGTCGGAGTTCAAGTCCCGTGGGGGACAAGATTTTTAAACTGGCCTAAACCTTCTGGCGCCACCATGGTCCTGGGGTTGACTCAGCCTCTAACGGAACTGAGTACCAGACGATTGTTCTGAGGGACATCTCGTGCCAACTGTGGTGGGAGCCTTAACCTCCTACTACTGTAAAGCCCTCCTACAGTCTATAGTGGGATCACTTAATCTTTTATAAATAAGTCATGTAAATTTTGCATTGTTTATATTAAATTTTACTATTTTTCAGGACTACACTTCAGGTGATGATTAGGTGATTAATTTATTGTAATGTATCAGAATCAATCTTATCAATCACCCTACATGTCTAAAACATTATTTTGTAATAAGTTAACTGAGATAATGATTGCATTTCAGTTGTAAAATTTGAACGAGATCGCAGTAATTTTGTTTCTAAGCGCAACGTACCTGACGACGTCCAGAAAACCTACCCATGACATGGTTTCGACAAGGTCGTTGGATCCGCCATATTTGTTTAAGTGAATGTACTTGAATATGGCGCGGTGATTGTGGTATTTTCGTGTTCAGCTTTGTTTTTAAATTTTTAAACCCATATCAAAACGTACTGCGCTTCAATATACGAGTATATATATATATATGAAAACGGCGTAGAAGAAGATTTAATTATTTTAATAATTATTCTACTTTTCGGGATTAACCTCAGCACCGAAATGTGGATATTACAAATATTCAATCGTTTTCACAATGTTGCCGGGGCACGCCGTAGCGTAGTGGTTAAGGCACTGAGCTACAAGCCGGAGGGTCGAGGGTTCAAGTCCCGTTGGGGTCATGATTTTTAAACTGACCAAAACCCTCTGGCGGCACTATGGCCCTGGGGTCGACTCAGCCTCTAACGGAAATGAGTACCAGACACTTGTTCTGGGGTAAAGACGGCCGTCACGCAGGGCTGACAACCCGGCTGACATAAAGTGCCGATTGTCTAGAAAAAGTGGGAACCTTAACCTCCTACTACCCCAAGGGCCTCCGGGCCTCTTGTGGGATCACTTTACTTTACTTACTTTTACTTTCACAATGTTGCCATATGTTTGTCTTCCCGTATCTAAACCTGACTAGTAGGTGAGTTAAGAAACCACTGTGATCGAGTTCGGTTTCCAGGTATATGAAAATCGTGTTTCTTCTAAAGAAGACAGAAATCCACCTAATGAGTTTTTTATATCAAAACACTCAGAACACCCTGAACCTGCGAAATTTGTCGGAATATGTCTGTTCCATCATGTATCATGTTCATAGCTAATGCAACTACTAAACTGAGGTGACATTGTACTAAACGAAAGCTCATATCATTTCGGGTAAACACTTATATTTTTGTCAATTTTTACTTATTATATGTAAATATTTTAATGGCAAATACAAATGGAATAGCCAGAACAACGGAATAATGGGATTTGGACAGGAGGCGTGAAAAAAAATAGAGAGGAATGGAGAATGGTTGTAGAATCATCAAATGGACATAGGAATATGTCAAAAACATCGTAAGGCCAAATAATAAAATAACGTAAAGAAATGAATAATCCATCCATCCATAGTAATTCTGCCCGAGAGCTGGTCCTTCACTGCAATCATAGATATTGTCATGCTATGCTTTGCAGCTTTACTAGGAAATTGTAGGTGTGGTAGCTTCCCGTTGTTTTCCACACCGGTGAAGGATGATGGTGATGACAATGATAAGGTTGATGATGATGATCATATGATTTCGGGGATCATTTGGGCCTCAAAGTTTTCCTGACATTTGTCTTACAAGTGAGGAAAAACCCCGATAAAAACCTCACCCAGAAAAACTGCCCCGACCGAGAATCGAACCCAGGCCCGCTGCGTGACAAGGCAGCATGCTACCTCAAGACTACAGTGGTGGACTAAATGAATAATAATAATAATAATAATAATAATAATAATAATAATAATAATAGTAATAATAATAATAATGATAATAATAATAATAATAATAATAATAATAATAATACTGGGGAAAAATGTGTTACACAATTTCTGTTGTTTGATTTTTTAGTTGTTTTATGGTTACTTAGGCATGCTGATTTCAAAACTTACGTTAGTTTTCTTCTAGCACATCACGTTTTTTCTCTACACCTCTTGATAATGAATCTCCGCGGAGTAGAGCATGAATCATAGAAGCAATATTGCTCCCCTATTGGCCGATACAAACCTTCTCTAGTGTATCCTATTTGCGAACAAGAAAAAGTGCGTATCAGCAATACATTAGAAGTGATGATGGATTTGTGTATTGCCATAACGTACATGCTTTAATGGAAGGTATGGGAATTTCAGCCTTAACGCAACTGGATGACGACTGTTTACCGACTCAAAGCGGAGCTTGATGTGTGTTCTCCCCCACAATGGAAATGTATTTGGTTCAGTACCGATAGGCCATTCAGTTCGTTGCAATATCACTTGCACCAATGGATCATTTGCGTTGACCTTAAAATGGTCGGCTTCCTTCTTGGGCAGTTACACGGATATATCAAGTATCCCTGCTTTTGTGTGTGTGTGTGTGTGTGTGTGTGTGTGTGTGTGTGTGTGTGTGTGTGTGTGTGTGTGTGTGGGTGTGTGTGTGTGTGGGACAGCAGAACTCGTGGGAAGCATTGGATGCACCTTTTTTTAAAAAATAGGAGTAATGAACGATAAATTCCAGTCTTCTGGGATATCGTCTCCAATTTCAATATTATTGAAAAGTTTTGTTAAAAATATTACTAAAATATCTCCTCAATGTTTTAAGAGTTCCGTCTGAATATTTCCTGATCCTGGCGCTCTCCCATTTTTTGCCTCTTTCAAAGCTCTTTTAACTTCATCTTCTGTTACCTCTGGAGTGTCAAATTTATATTCTACATCCGTATCTTGAAGTTGAAACTCATTTCTATTTTCTTGAAGTAAACCTTTATAATGTTGCATCCATTCTGATGGTCTTATCAACTGAATATTTATCTTCTTTCTTTCTGATTTCTTGATATTTTGTAACGTTTTCCAAGCTTCTTTGGATCTAGCATATCCAATCTAATGATCTATATTAAGAGCATATATTATCCCAGTACTCATTTTTTGTTCTTCTCACTTACACCTTTATTTTGTTTTAAAGTGATATTCATTTCGAGATGTTGTTGAGTGATCTGATAACCATTTCATCCGTGCTTTCTTTTTTTTTCTTCTACTAATTTTTTAATATCGTGATTAAACCATTCATTATTTCTTTTCAATTCTAGATTTTATGTCCCTAGTGCTTATAAAACTGCTGAATGCATACTTTCCTTTAGATTATCATACATTTCCACTTCAGATTTATTTAAATTTAAATTAAATTTTTGTTTTAATTTGATTGAAAAAGATATTTTATACTCTCATCATAGAGTAAACTTACTTTATATCTTTGTTGATTCAAAATTGTTGTATTTATTCTGTCTTCCGTTACTTCAATATTTTGTTTTTTTCTATTTGTTAATATGAATTTTCCCAAAAGCATATAATGATCACTTCCGCAATCTGGTTTTCTATACACTCTAACATCTTTCACTATCATATCACGTCTTGTTTCACAATTATATAATCAATTATTGATTTGATACTTTTTGTTGGCTGTTCCCATGTGTATTTATGTATTTCCCAATGTTGGAAGGAACTATTCATTATCAAACAGTCATGTTGTTTACATAAACTTATCAATCTATCTCCATTGTCATTTTCCACTTTTCCCCCAAATGGTCTAATCACTTCATCTTCATTCTACTTCCTACTCGACTATTAAAAATCTCCTGTTATTATTACTTCTTGATGTTTTTTTTTATTTTGTCCAAAATTTCTGAGTTTTTTTTTAATCCACTTTTCTCTATGGTTGTTGTATCCTCATTTATGGCATATACTCCTATTATTATAAGCTCTATCCCAAAAAAAATTAGATTTAATTTAATACGTCTTTCATCAATTTCTTCCCAAGACACTATATTTTTTACCAACTTATTTTTTATCAAAATGGATATACTTTTTTTTTTGCTCTATTAGTTTTTAGTACTCCACTCCAGATATGTGTACAATTTCCTAATTTTTCCTGTCCTTTCCCTTTCTTTTTTTGTTTCTGAGAGCACAATAATATCTGCATTCATTGCTCTGAAATCTCATCTATTACTTCTTCTTCTTTAGTATTCAAGTCTTGAACATTCCATGTGCAAATAGCAAAGGTCCGTTTTCGTAGCTTAAGTCTGTCATATTTTACTGAAGTACGTAGCGATATACTTTTTCCAGCCTGACGCCTAACCCCCAGACATGGAGGACCTGTTTTTTTTTTTTTTTTTTTTTTTTGCTCCGTTAGCCGACAGGTCTCAGTTCTAAGGCGCTGAGATCTCGCTTTTGGTCCCATCGTGTTAGCTACAGTCTATTACGACTGCAGTCTGGGAGAGCACGATGAGAACGTAGGATTAGGCCTTGCTGGCAGAGCTGCTAAAAAAGTCGCAGTGGCATTACTTGAGATTTATTAAGGTATACATAGTCGGCATCTGTATACTTCTCGAGGCCGTACCAACCATTTGCTTATGTCTTATATAATCTACTATTGAATAATAATAATAATAATAATAATAATAATAATAATAATAATAATAATAATAATAATAATAATAATAATAATAATAATAATAACAATAATAAAAGTTACACGCAAAAGCGAAATGTAATATAATTTTTGGTGGCTTATACAAAATGAATTACAATCTCTCTACTGTGTCTAAATTTGAAATAATTTAACTAAAAGTTTTGGCAAGCTCCATAAACAGCAAGTAACCCCCCCCCCTTAAACATACACAATTTCATATTTGTGATATATATCCTATTACTGCCACCGCAGTGTTCAACTAGGTAGAATATTACATCGCATTTCATTTCCCTTTCATTTAAAATATTTTTGCTTTTTTACCCCTCCTTTCATTTCACTTTCTTCATATGTGTGTGCTGTCTGTGAAGGTAAATTCATGTGCGAGTTATATTACATGGTTAAAATGGAAGTAAATATTCTGACGGATTTATCTAGCCCAAACAACATAAAGCCACGGCCTTTCCCAGTGTTTACAAGCTGCTTCATATAATAATGTATGGTCCAAAGCATTCACCTACAATCCATGTACTAACAGTTGCTTCAAAGACTGTTTTTGTTTACAAAGGTCTGTTAATTTCGAGTAAATTCCGTTGGAATTTATGTAAATTCATGCTGAAACTAATACTACCACAAAGGAGATGTCCAATACTATTTATATAGTCCCCTCAGCCCAACCTTGATCCGCATAAATTATTTGTCATTTTTTAAATTTAAGTTTAACAAAATCACCAAATAATAATAATAATAATAATAATAATAATAATAATAATAATAATAATAAAGTAATATAATAATAGTTTCACTTGATGTAGACTATCAACGACATGTTTAATACATACCGGTCCTTATAACTAAGCCCTCTACTCGTGTCTGACATATTGCAGGTCAAAATATGAGAAAATGTTATTTAAACCTAATAGCGATATTAAAACCTTTGCTGGATCTCTATATAAAATTTTGTAAAGTCTTTACAGGTTCATTTATATACTGTTCTGTTGTAAAAATTACTAATTTCTTCAATTTAATTGTTTATTATGTTACTTATTATTTCCAGTTTACATGCTATTTTTATATTTTTTGTCAAGCTTGTTTATATGTTGGATAATTTTGATGTTTATTTTCCTGCAAAATAAGTGTCATCAAGTTCCTTTTATCGATATCAGATTCATTTTTTAAGATTAATTACATTGTGTGTGTGTGTGTGTGTGTGTGTACTGCGCTACAAACCAGAAGATTGAGGGATCGAGTCCCGGTGGGGTCAGGATTTTTAAACTGACCCAAACCTTCTGGCGGCACTATGGCCCTGGGATCCACTGAGCCTCTAACTGAAATGAGTACCAGACGCTTGTTCTGGGGGATAACGGCGGCAGTTACGCAGGACTGACAACCCGGTTGATATCAAGTGCCGACTGTCCAGAAAAAGTGGGAGCTTTAACTTCCCACTACCCAAGGGCTTTGGCCTGTAGTGGAATCACTTTACTTATATTTCTTACGAGTTTATTTTTAATTTGTTCATTGTAGCCGTTGATCGTTGCAACGTGTTTAATATAGGTAGTGTTTTATTTAACTTCGCTTTTTAACAGCTCAGGTCATTAGCATCCAAGTGAAATAAGGACGTAAAGGAGCCGAATTTTCCTCCGACGCTTGTTTCAAGTCTATGACGCGGGAGCCACGGGAGCTATACTCCACTTCCGAAGGAAGCTTTACTCAAGATTTTTACACTCAGTAAAAATCCATCTACCCCAGCAGAGTTTCAAACCGCAAGCCTGAAAACCAGATGCGAGCAAGATAACCTCATTATCAACGTACAGTTACGAATTAGCCGCATTGTTAATTAAAATATAGAACTTCTTCTGCTGCGTCGTTGTTCAACCTCTCACTTTATAAGAACGTATAATGCACGACGCCGAGAAGAATTAAATATTTTTCTTTTAATTATTTCTCGATTAACAATATTTATGGCTGGTCTTGGTGCAAATTACAGTGGCATCACCTTATCGGGAGAGGGATTTTAAACTTTGGATTATACAGACACTTTCTTTTATACGTATAAGAGCATAGAGGGCTTCCCCGAATGAGCGATCAGATCAATCAGGACTTCCTTGGAGGCACATGAGCGTTTAAGACGAAACACTTTATTCGCTTACACATTCGTACTAAATACCGCGACTATTATAATGATTATGATGACCAGATAATATTCGGGGGCCATCTGGGCCATAAAGTTTTTTAACTTTACTATCTAACCTCTCTTGGTTAACTCTTGTTTTTTCGATCCCGACGCTATTAGGACATCCGAGGACTAAGGAGTTTTTTCTTTCTTCCATTTCTTCTTTCCTTTATTTTCTTTTCTCTCCAGAAAAGCCTGACCAGAGGCTATAAGATGGCAGCCCCATCACTAGTCTTGCCTTCCTTTGGCCAGCAACCAAATCGAAGGGACTATTATTATGCTTTCATTTCTCAGAAGGATCAAACTTATGACGACCAAAGCATGAAATAACACTTTGGCTAGAACAGTGTTGAAAAATGGTAGTGAAGCATGGACATTAAAAAGACAACATGAAATCAGAATAACGGCTTGTGAAATGAGATTCATGCGCAAAACAGCGGGTTACATCAGATGGGATCGGAAAAGGAACACCAATATCTTAAAATAACTGAAGAATATGCAAATTTTGGAATAGGCCTATATTAAACAGTACCAACTAAATTAGAAACACCATCTTGAAAGAATGAGTTCAAATCGGATCTCCAAAGCTGTTTATAATTATACACCAAGAGGACGAAGATCTCTGGGCCGTCCTATGAAACGCTGGAAGGAAAATTTTCTATATTATCTTAACAGGCCTTGGCCTAATACTTGGAAGGAAGGAAGAAGAAGAAGTTTGCAGATGAGGAAAATCCTGAAAAAACTTATCACCCAGGAACCTATCAAATCCAGGCCCGTTCCATACGAGGACGATGCTACCTCAAGATCCAAAATAGTGGACAAAACATATTACATGATTAATTTTATTGAATCATTCACGACATTTTAACTCAATCAATGAAAAAAAAAAGTACCGGTGAACGTAATCTTATGGCAACTAATTAACTTACGTTTACGTACTATATAGGCTATAAACATATAATGGATGTTGGCATATCTGAGATTAATAGACTTCGACACTGTTTAACCGATCACTATGAAATATGTATTTTTTCATGGAAAGAGTTTTCATGCTATCTATTATGTTCTAAAACAAGAAGTTCATGTGAAACGAGAATTTAAAAATCACTCTAGCTGTCTCAAATTTCTGTTTCATAACGAAACTCAGTATATCCTATTAAAATAAACCGAGGTACGTATTAACCGAAAAGCAGTGAAATTCAACCGTTAGAAGCGGTGGTTTTTCCTGAAATTCGAAATTAAAAATTGACTCCAGCAACTACCTTGTTTGGTTCGTGGCACTATATACCATGCAATTTAATTAATCCTCAACATTTCATTTATTTAGGCATTTCAGCGCACGCCGGTGTTAGCTAGTATAAAAATATTCTACTCTTTCTATTCCATACTATTTCGATATAATGCAAGAAAACACCAAATTTTAACCAATCATAACTGTACACCTCTATCAATTTAATCATTCATTTTATCGTTTTGTAATTATCAGCACCTTGATATATGTTTACTACAGCTTCAACAAAACCTTAAAACAACAAATTCTGTATTTTCAATAATGGTAATTAAAAAGAATTTATTGTTTATATATGTAGGCTACAGTAATTGATTTTCCAATAATGTTATATTTTTGGCGAAATCGACTATACGGAACGTTTCCGGACGAAAAATGGACTGGCATATTGAAAAGGGTCGAAATTCGACTTCTTAAAATTAGTATTTCAATTAACATTTTATATCCCATTCACATTAAATAATTTGTTATATAAGTTACTCCTTTAATTTCATTCTGTTTTATTTCCGGTAGACAAAATTTACTAGCAAATTCATCGCCCGAAAAATTTATCGACAACTTCAAAAGTCTAGTAAGATTCCTACACACAGATTGAAGACGCTAAAAAAAAAAAAGTTCCCCACAATTATTATCTGAAGGCATGCTATTACATATTATTGAATGTACTTTAAATGTTTTGAATTTTACAATTGCGTACAAATAACAGATGGATGCTAAGTAACATCTGGGAAGTAGTCGCGTCTCATTACCTGGTAAACACCTTCCAGCTTTTACCTCTTCTTAATTACCTACATTTAATGCTATATGTCCTTCTCATTCACTGGCTGTTGTACTATTGCCTCACGACAGACAAAAAAAAAATCAATTGCCATAATAAACTTTCAATAAAATCCCTAAACTTAATTTTTTAAAAATTACTAAGTTCAAGAAATCCATCACAGAAATTTCAAAATATGTTAATAAATATGCTTTAACAAAATTCCATATTTCGTCATCCTAAATATCAAACCCCTTAATTTGAATTTTTTGATGATTTCGGCCTATTGCATTATTGCACCATGTGTTAAGAAAATTACATCGTTCAAACCCTTAAATTTGCTAAATTTCTGGTGCTTGTTATTTAAATATGTCAACCGCAGTGAAAACAAAATCATGTGAAACTGTAAATTAGTACTGTTTTTTGTGTAATTCAACAAAATATTACGCAATTTCAACTCATCCGTTGTTCTACTGTTTAAATCATCATCATATCCGTCACGAATTAAGCCTTTGTAGACCTGTTTCGACCCCATCTAGCAGTCTTTTAAGAAGTCTTCCTGGTCGTCGATGTCCTTTGACTGTATATTGCATCATTTTTGGGATTTTTTAATTATCTATTCTTGTAACATTGTCTATTATATCTGTTGAGTTTTCTTCTACTGATTATATTTCTCATTGTTCTAAACTTTTTTTGCGACCTAAGAGTGTATCCTGCTGTTCTGAGAAATTTCATTTCCGTTGTTTTGATTCTGCTCCTGTCTCTTTTTCTTAATGTCAAAATCTCAATTCCGTATAAAAGGGAGGGTAATGCTACATTATTATTTATTTTACTCTGGATTTTTATACTAATATAGGTTTTAATATATTATTTATTACTCCCAAGATTTGTGTAAATATGGTAATTTTCTTGTTCACATCTTTTTCATTTTGACAAGATATTTCTCAACCTAAATAGTTGAAATTGTGTACTTACTTCTGATTGGATTTACTCCTAAGAATGCCATTACTTTTGTAGTGAAATTTCCATCCCAAAATCTTGTAATACCTTATTTAGTAAATAAAGGGCTATTTGTATGTTATTCTCTGAATTCTATTACTGTTTAAATAAATATATTAAAATAAAAACAATGTATCTTTTAGGATATATTGCCAATTTAAGAGTTAATAAGTTTAAAATATGACATAACTCATCACACTAAAAATGAATCATCACGGTTCGTTGATAAGGGGAATAGAATAAAACGTGTCATTCCAAAGGACGCAAATGGTTATGTTTATAATAAAATTTGTGTCACAAAGAATGGGAGCGAATTTATGGATTTCCATACATGAAACTTATCATTTAGAGATAGTACAAATTTACTGATTATGATACAAGTTTTATTAAAAATGAGGGTTATATCATAGAGATGTAACCACAGGATATGTCTAAATCTAAAATTCCTTTTATTAAAATTTTGTTTTCTTTCTATTTGAAATAAATCGTCACACTTTGTTTCAACTTTTCTTCATGCTTGTTTATAGATGCAGTACTATGCTACCGCCTTTGAAAACTAGCTAATAACATAATACTTGTTTACGTGTTTAAGGGTAAAGATTGCACTATGAGTATTGTTATCACTGTCATCCTTACAGTTTTCAACAAGTGTTTCAACTGTTTGTAATACAAAAGGTGAAAGATTTAAGTTCTTGCATATATCTATTTATTTAGCACAATTAATGTGTTGAAATATACACCAGCCATGGTTGTCATGATAATTAAAAAAGAAAATCCTTAAATGACATCAAATGCACGTTAGGTTTTGAATTGAATTCTGCGTGTGTTGGCAGTGCATGCTTGGACATAAATACACAGTGTTGTGGGCGGGAATCCAAGCCTCGAAACAAAAGGTGTAAAATAAAAAAACATAGGCCTATCAATGGCATAATAAATAATTAAAAAAAATTCACGACATAAATACACAGTGTTGTGGGCGGGAATCCATGGTAAACTAATCCAAATGCTTTTTTTTAAGGCAGTGTTTCCCATTTTGGAATATAATTACTTCTCTACTCCGTGACCACCAGAGATTCAAGCCCCGGCCTCGAAACAAAAGGTGTAAAATAAAAAAAAATAGGCCTATCAATGGCAAAATAAATAATTATAAAACAAATTCACGATCGGAGGTAAATAGGCCTATCAATGGCAAAATAAATAATTATAAAAAAATTCACGATCGGAGGTAAATGTTGATATCTAAATTATAAGAATGGAGAGAGACAAATATTTTGTCCCAAGGAGGTAAGGTAACACGTTTCTTCCTAAAATAGAGATATATTACAGAACAATGAAACATATTTTTATTATTATTATTACCATTATTATTCTACAATGGCATCATATCCCAATTTCGGGCCTTAGCCTCCTTTATCCTTTTCTCTATGATGCAGAGCCAAGGAGATCTCTAGAGTTAGTTGTCACTGCACCAATTCATCTATTCTTAGGTCCTCCAACTGGTATTTAACCAAATATTTTTCCTTCCATAACCTAATTTACTACCCCTGTATTCATCCATGCTTTATACGTGACCGACCATTCTAATCTTCGCAATTTAGTATAAGTACTACCAGGAAATTCTACAAGTAACGGCAACACTGTTGTAATCAGCGATCCTAGTACTGACTACAGTAATCTTGTAGTATGTTGTTGAGCAGTTTTTATTCTAAAAATACCGTATGTAATATTAAAGTCTTGAAATTGCAATACTTTGTGAATACATTAACTGTTTCTCACATTCAGTAAGTAATACCGCCCTAAAAAGATGTTCAGTAGAATTTGTTTAGAAGGTGGAAATGGGAAGTATTCGAACATCCACCAAATTCACCAGACAGGAGCCTTTAAGACTATAACTTATTCCCAAAGATCAAAGAACTTCTAAGAGGCATTCGAATTCAATCAAGAATTGATATCCAGAAAGCTCTAGATCGATAAGGTCAGAGAAGTATCCAGAAATGATGCTGCAGATGGAGTGCGACATCTTCCAAGGATTTGACAATGTATAGTTGGCTTGACATAAATGAAGCTCTTAATGTCAAAAGTAACCTAAATATTTGTTATGATATTATAGGAGTGTTAGCATTACTTATAGAATGCCCTAGTAGATCAGCACTCCTATATTTTTTCAAATAACTCATGATTGTAGGCAATTTTTCAATTAGTGTTGTCTTGCACTGCCCCAAGGTTCTTCTCAGCACCTTCCGTTCAAATGCACGAAGCATCAGTTCAATTTTATATGTTTTACTTCCATAGATGACCATACTCCTGGTAAGTTTGATATATCTTTATTTTAGTTTTTAGGAGTACGCAACTTGACTTCATATACCTATCAGACAAAAAAGAGTCAATTTTTGATGCTTTGATTCGATTTTGTTTCTCAGTTAATTCATCATTGTATACTTAGCAACAAAAAGAATGAGCCGCTTCAAAAAGTAAGAGTCCCTGTTATGGCCCACTGCGCAATCTCGAAAAGCTAAAGCTGTGGTTCACGAGTACGTATTGTTAAATTTTAAATACGCTGTATTTGGTTTTAATCGCCTTAAGTAGTTACAGAACAGTGAAGGAGACATGTTTCTAGATATTTACGAGTGTTCGACAAATACAATATTACTGAAATTGCAACATTTTAAAAAAAGTTCAACTTTCGTTCATAGTGTAAAAGTAAACAAGACAACTAGTATCCGACGTTCGAGTAGAGTAGATCGTTAAACCACTTACAAAAAAAGATGAAATATACATGAGAGACAGGGTTCGAATCCTTCGACAATGTTCTTTTTTTTTTATTAATTTGTATTTTCGCAAAATACATCCTATAACATTTAATTTCTGCCACATAATCAACGTCCACTTTACACCATATTAATATTCCTGCCTTCGTAAACTCTATAACACTATTGAGCTACCGGTATAAATTTGTATATACAGTACCACGTTTTAATAATTATGCTATAAATGTATGTAATAAAATTTAATGTAGCTTCATATATTTATGAGTTTATTTATTTATTACGTATTAGTAAGAAAAATGTTTCACCCTTCAATTAAAATATTTAATTTATATATGTCAAGTCCAGCATAATAATAGTCCATAGATGATGAACAATAGAAAATAATAATAATTATTATTATAATCCATAATCTACAATAATAATAATAATAATAATAATAATAATAATAATCATGGGATGTATCAAACGATGTGAAGAATGCAATTACCCGGGGATCAAAATTAACTCAAAATGTACCCAAGAAAATGACATAAAATACACAATTCAAAATCCAGGACGGTAATAACAACGTTAAACGGAGTTTTGTGGGATAAGAACATAAGAATAGATATCAAATTAGAAACTTATAAATCCATAATTCGAAGCACGCTAACATATGGTGCAGAAACTTGTCAGCTGAATAAAAATTTGAGGTTAAAGCTTATGTCTACTGAAATTGATTGTTTTAGACGCTCGACTATACGTTCTTAAATTGGAAAAATCAGAAATACAATCATTAGACAACAAATAAAAGTCAAAAATGTAATATTAGATTTTGTGAGATACAAACAACTAGAATGGTATGTTCATACACGTAAGGTGCCAGAGAAAAGATTACCCAGACAAGCTTTGGAATGGATTCCACCTAGAAAACAAAAGAGTAGTCAACCTAGATTTAAATTAATGGATGATGTAACAAGAGGTATGAGGGAGTTAGGTCTGGAAGAATTGGAGTGGGAAGATAGAGAAGAACGGAGAAACAAGATAAAATTTAAAAAGCTTTGAGCACAGGAAGATGTTTCATTACATTGTAAACCTGTTTATCACATATTCTGAGTCTGGATGCAAAACTGAAAATTTATAAAAACCATACTGAGATCGTGGCTATTTATGACAGTGAATGCTGGACACTTAGCACAGAGAATGGAGAAATCCTTTGAAAGGAAAATCCTAAGGACGATCCTGGGATCTATAAATGATCGTGGAGTATGACGGATAAGATATAACGATGAAATCTACTATTTGTATTCAGACCCAGATATTGTAAATGTTATTACAATTTGAGACTGAGATGGGTAGGTCATATAATGAAAATGGAGGAGGAGAATACTACTAGAAAGCTTACACTACTGAGACCAGATGGAGGAAAAAGGGGAAGACCGAAGCTGAGATGGATGGATGGATGGATGGAATAGAGGACCTCCGAAAGCTCGGTGTCCAGGGATGGAGAAGGAGGGCGTTGGACAGGGCTCTAAAGGGCTGTAGAGCTGGAAGAAGAAGAAGAAACCCGTTTATAAACAAATAATAATAATAATAGTAATACTTCCAAATTGTTATTACCTTTTTTCTTTAAGAATGGACATAAGAATAAAATAGAAAGCCATTAACATTAAAAAAATAACGTCACCTGGAATCGAATCTGTAACTTCTTGCATACGAATCAAGCCACCAAGTACGGAGCTAAGCGTTCGCTGCCTTGTTGCGTTTTAAAAGAATGATCTTCAAAGGAAGAAGGGAAAAGTATTGTAGCTCTACTGTGCAATTAGTTTACTCGTCTGAATAACGCATTAGAACTTAAAATATTCAAGATCAAGAGCCGGCCCATTCTTTTTGTTGCTAAGTGTATATTGTTATCATACCACCAAGACACTTGAATTTATATACTTCTTCAAAGGCATTTGCGTCACATGAACTCTATTATATTTTTCTCGGATCTTTACTTCCACAACTTGCATTATACAAACCCAATCTATTATTGATCTTCCTGTATGAAATCCAGCATGATATTCAATAATAGCTTACTCCCTCTTAACATATAAATATTGGCTAAAATAATCCCACTTTCCACTACTTTGGCATTATTTTTGAGCCAGATATTTCTCACTAGATTATATATTATAGCACTTTATTAATTCTGCACGAATGTATTTCTGCCAGGAGCTTCATATCGGCCTATACTGCGACGACGAAGCAATCATTTCAATAGCATATACCGATTTTCGTTGCGAGAACTCGAAAATTGCACCTTCAAAGAACTGTTTTTAAATGTTATTTTCAGATAAACTCCTACTCCTAACGGTCCGATTTTGCTGGTTGACGAACTAGATGTTACTTTTTTAAAATCAAGTAACATATTCCAAGTTTGGATTTCATAAAACAAAAATTGCGGCCGCTATGGCTAACAGACAGACACACAGACACAATATATATATATATATATATATATATATATATATATATATATATATATATATATATAATTCTTCTCATGTCATTTTCAGTGCTTTCTAAATAAGATCGGTAAAAGGTTTTCAAAAAAAAAATTGATGAGAACATCCTCAACGGCTTAATGCTTAATTCCATTGGGAATGTCAAAAGTTACTGAAAATTGTTTGTTACTCTTTGTGCCATTTGAACACAATCGAATAAGTTTAACTAAATTTTAGAAATTATGAATTCCAGCAGAATACCATACAACATCTCCTTAAATGAATTGATGCCTTTCTTGAAGTCTACATATAGCTTATGTACAATGTCCTGCTATTCCCATTGTTTTCTAGAATGTCTTTCGCTAATAATCTGGTCTATTTCCTCTAAATTCACATTGATGATCACCAACCTATGTCGTCAATATAGGGAGTAAGTTTGGCCACTAATGTAATTGTTAGAATGTTCTGCAAAGTTGAAAGTAATGAAATGCCCCAAAAGTTTTAATTACAAGTTTAGGATGGTAACTTACAGATATTAAAATTTATATCTTTATATTAAAAATTAGATTGTAGTTATATTAAACTTGAGATAATTAGATTGTTTAAAACAAAAAGAGATTAATGTGAGGATACCGACTTTAATTAAATAGTTACAATGGACTAGCTCCATCTCTTCTGGCTGATGGTTTACCGTATGGAACATATATGTTTTTTTTAACAGAGCTAATATCGACGCAATGTATGTGGAATACCTGATGTGGGAACTCACAGCTGCCCACACAACTTAGCGGTCACCCTCTGATTGTCGTGTTTCACACCAGTTTTACCCCACATTCATTTTTACCCTACTTCATTACAGACACTGTGTTCAATGCACTCATTGCAGTAGTTCTCAATCTTTTTGTAATCAAGTCCTCTTATTGATACACTGCACTTGCGTGATCTATTGAACGCCCTATTAAGTAGGCACGTATTTAATAAAAAATACTGCATTTCAATGCATAGCCTATTAAATTACTTATTTTAAAATAATGTATTAACTAATGTCAAAGTGAGGTAGTGGGAGCATCATTCCAGATAATCGGAACAAACTGTCAGTCCTGCGTGACGGTACATGCGTCTGGTACATATTTCTATTAGTCAGAGTCGACAGCAGGTTCATGATGCTGACAGAAGATTTAGGTCAAACTACATTAAGTATTAAAAACAAAGATTCGATACATTGATTTAATAAAAATTTGTTTTATGAAATTGTTAATATTGCTTAACTTTTAAATAATTAAGTAACTTACTATCCACGACAAAAATTCGTCACATAATTGAATGGCAATATACGCCAGAAAAAAAAATACGGTCCACTGTGATCCTATCCTTATATTAAGCATATAAAATGATTTAATACTTTCATTTACTAAAATTATTTAATTAACAATTATAAATATTGGATTTGCAGGACCATAGTACCTTAAATAATAAATTTATCTACGACATAGGTTGATTAGCTAATTGAATTTTTATTCACAACAGTGAAAAAAAGAAAGGAAAGAAAAAGAGGAGATAAAGAATAAACGACAGCGGTTCAAGTGTGACCTTCGACTCATACGTGAAGTAGACGCACGTATGTTGTATTACGCAAGGAGTTTGATCGTACCATAGAAAACCTGTCGCTATAGATGAGTTGCCGCTGAAACTATGCCCTCCCTATAATAAATTTGAAACTGATGAATTCTCTAAGCAAAGCTTTCTTTTAATACTGACTATTCTATTCTCTCATTCTGATAATTTAGAAACAATTCACGTTGGAATAGTAGCCATATATGATCAAAAGTGCAGGGACACATACCAATAAATCATAGTCATTCTCCCAGGTACACATTCAGATATCTTTAATCTTTGCCTTTGAAAGTCGTAACTCTGTAGCAGGAAGAATTTCCAGTACGCGTGTTTGTGGAGGAATAGCAGCAAATTCTTCTTGTATATCTGTCGAACAAGAATATGATTTCAAGGATCGTTGAGATCTCGAGCAAAGTCTTAACTCATTCTAATTCATTCCGCTGGTTTTCGATTGGACTAGGGTCGTGACTCCGTTCCAACCAGTCCAAACAACCTCCCTATACATCTTACTTTATGGCATAAAACATTACCATGCTGGTATAAACAATAGTCATCGCAAGTCTGGTCATCTGTGGTAAGCACTATAAAACCGTTCAGTCTTCATAACCTTTGCGCTTGGAATTACCATTCAGTTTTACCAGACCGTGAGAAATAGTACTGAAATGCCGTCTTTTCCAATCTAACTTGGCACAATACAGATTCACAGATGTCGTTCCGCTGACATTCAGCACAGTCCTTCCACTTAGATTGCCAAACGTATAGCTTGATTCGCAGCTAAAAAACCCACTGTCACGTGATGATGCTCTTTACACTATTGCCGTCGAATTATAGTATTTCACAAGAGAAATGGTAGGCTTGTTTGCAGCTGCTTCACCTCACGACGAAGACTGATCCCGTTGCTGATATTACGATTGATTATTTATTCAGCTGAGAACCGTCGAATTTTAAACATCACCCTCCTCAAATATCAACTGTCATATACTAATTCGTATTTAAACTTGCATAAGATGTTACTCCACCGACTCCTCTATTGGGAGAACCGTGGTACTACTTTTAACTGTCATATGACTGAATTATATAGGATAGAAACTTCGTTCTTAGACAACATCGTATTTTATGGGAAATAAGACTGAATACAACATAATATGGTGCCAGTAATTAGGAACTTACCCCATTTCATATTTATTTATAACAAAAAATATGCATGTGCCTACCTAGTTGGAACTTTACGCTTTTTCTATATGTCAACAGATAATCTTTATTTACTGGCACTATTTCATTATGAGCCAAATTTATGTTCCATTCTGACTCATTTGTACATTCATCTGTTATTTGCACCACATCCTCAATGGTTAATATGGGATATTTTCCACTAAACTATTTGAAAATATTAAAAACAACTTGTTTCTCTCCGCTTTTCAAATACTTTACTTTCCAATGTTTAGGTAAGTCTACAGAATTTTTTGCCATTTTGAAACAACTGAAATTCCAAAGTATTTTGCATTGCGCATGCGTAAGAATAAAACAATGCTTATTTAATGTAGTAAAATTGTAATTATATATTTTTAAAATCTCCAATATAACTTGTAGCCTATAGAGACACGTACTAGATATTTAATTATTTTTATTTCCTTTATTTAGAGTGTTAAGAGAGCAAAATACATTTTCTTACACGTTTAAAGGTAAAACCATTCGACCAATGAAAATGCAGCCATACATCTTATTTGTTTATTTTAATTACAATTAGAACTTACAGGGGAAGACCACGGTAGTTGTTTCGGAGAATAGAACAAAATTATGTTTGTTTTGTTCCTGATTAAAAAGAAAAACTGTGTAAAGATTTAGCTGCTATGCTGCAATGGTGTTGACAGGAGAGGGAAGAATAGATGTGAGCGGTAGAGGTTTCCCCTCTGTACACAAGTATCATTTACGAATCTACCTGCAAGCAGCGCAGTGGTGTCGTTACGTAAGATATGTTTGTGTCTGCTGTTAGAGTGGATCAGATTATCTTTGTGGTGTGAAAATGTGTTTACAGAGATAGCGATTTTGTGAACCTGAGACAGGTAGTAATTGTGAATCTGTTGGTGGAATACTTTGGTGTTTCACAAGATGTACCTACAGGAGAAGAGCGTGTTATTTATGAACAAATAAAGAAACAGTCGACGGAAGAAGATGAGGTAATAGCAGGGATTACTACACTTTTAATAGATCAAGAGCCATCAGATGGAAGAGGCAACAAATAAAGAAAGTGATAGTGCCGTGGCAGTGTCATGAAGAAACGTTGCCAGTGACGGATTTCCAGGGAAGCAGCAGTTCATCATATTAGCCATCACCATTAAGAAAAACAAAAACCACGTTTCCAGAATTATTACAGCTGATGCATACAAGATATGGATGATACAACCAAGAGAAAAAAATGGAAATGTTGATCCTCCCCATCTGTGTCGACCCGGACACCGCGCCTCAAATTTACAACAGTGTTGACACAGAAAACAAAAATCAAGAGTAAAACTGTACTACAAAACTTTGAAAACACACTAAAACGTCATTCGTCGAACCCAAACATCTTGCAGGATATGATAAATAAAGAGGTACGTGACTATTTTGTGCTAAAGAGACACCAAAACGCAATAATACATGACCGCACGCTAAGACTTTGGGCATTGAAAATAAAGAAGAGAATTGACACTCACAATTCACTGCAGTTCAAAGATTCCAACTCGTGGGTAAAGAAATTTAAACGTAATAATAATAATAATAATAATAATAATAATAATAATAATAATAATAGTGTATGTGGCAAAATAACCCACAAAGTTAGCAAGCGGTTGGTTCAAGGGCCTGCTGATATTGCACAAAAAGTGTATCAATTCGTGAGAGAAAGCAGGTCTCTCTCTCATTGAGGAAAAAGGTCTGTCACAAGATCAAGTAATTAATGCCGACCAATCAAGATTTGATAAACAGTTCCGATCTGGAGGCATTCTCGCAGTGAAGGGAAGCAAGCATGTCTTTCGTGCAGTTGGATCCATAGCTGCAACCACACACTCTTATAATGCCTGGGATTGTGATGGATGGTACACCTCTACCCCATTTGTATGTTCTTGTGTCGGAACCCACCGACCGTTTTCCTGTAAATATGATTATGAATTTACCGAACATCATAGCGTTTGCTAGCAAATCGGCCAATATGACGAAGAGGGATTTAAAAGTCTTCCTATTACAAACAATATGGCCAGATATACATGGAAAAACTAAAGTACTTCTTTTGGTTGACTCCTGGACAGCCGACAGAGACGACGAACTATACAACTCTACAGTCCCTGAAGGTGTTGAATTCATGAAGAAGTAAAATCCAGAAAAGTGAACAGGCATTGTCCAACCTGCCGATGTTTTCTTTTTCCGTCCATACAAAAGTTTTGTGAAATTTATCACAGGTACAATTATGGTATCTTCTGATTGTGACAATGACATTAACATATGGCATAGAGACTACTTCTTACGCCTTCAAATCGTTTGTGTATTTCCAGTTTTCGGCAGCAAGGTTCTCCAACTTAATCAAATTTGCATTTTAGATGCTGCTACAATGAAGACTTTCCTGGTGTATTTCAAACACCCTTGGGGTACTGCTTCGAAGAAGGTTTAACGGAAGAGTGTTTCCGTGAGAATTGTGACCAGCCTGCTTTCATCAAATGTGCACACTGCGAGAACTGCATATGCTTGGATCATGCTGTTATTGTCGATTTGCATATTTTGTGCCTCTGATAGTGTTGTCAGGTATGCAAACTCTGTTATACATTGAGTAGTGTCATATTATTGACTATTTGTTTCAAATAATACATTTCTTTAATAATAACCATTCATACGTACGTTATTCACATCGTACCTTTGACAACTGGTATCTCCTGTTCCAATAGTCCACAGCAGCTACAAATTGTATGGTGTATGTATACTTTTTCTCTATTAATTGCACTTTGTACGAATATAATCTGCGCGACAACATATCGTGACCTTCCCTTGTTAGCTCGGAAGAAGCATATCAATTGAAAAATCTTATGCATTAAAAAGCTAAGGACCATTTAAATATATACATTTTCATGTCATCTATTGCACTGGCTCATGAAGTAAGTGTATGCTCACTTTTAGCGTCAAATTTTAAAACATAGCCTCATTATTAAAGAAAAAATTACATGCCATCAGTCCTATCAGAGACTCTATGTTTAACAACAAACGTGTATGAAACCAGATCTTCATAAATGTTAATCTGAACTTTGCGTCATGCAGCTAAGCACCAAATGTTCCCGCTCTTAGATAGTTGATGCACAACTGTCAAACAAAAAAAAATAACTTGCAATATTCAGTATTGTCAGTTTAGCGCTACAATAAATAGTGAAGATTGACTTAAACTTTAAACGTATTTTTCTCGAAATTTACACAATGGCGCATAGCTGGATAATGCATAACACCGTATAATTATGCTGTTTAATTGTGTGGTATCATTATGTTTCCATTTTACAGCATTTGAAATGGTTGATTCTGGGAACTTTAGAAGGAGTGCAATATTTATGACAGACTTATTGGTAACGTGGCATCTACAATCATGCCATTATTGAAATTCGCTGAGTTCTATATACCTAACAGCGTTGCTATTGTCTATAGTACTAAATAGTACAGTGTGTCCACTAAGTCCTGCTACCAAAATAATGTAACTTAGCTCGTAAACTGTTTGAGATAGAGACATGCGGTTTTAGCAACGTATTCTACATCCCTCAAAGTTTTGTTTACATTTGTTGCAGATTGTGCTTTAAATGACAATGACGACACTACAGGAAAATACCCAATGTGTATGGTGATATGCTGGGTCTGGTAAATCACCAGTGCCCCCATATCCGAATGTTATGGCGGTTAACATGTCTAGAAACAAATAAATTAGCTTCATCAGAGAACATCATCTTCTGCAGGTATTCATTGTCTTCGTCAATTGCGTTCAGCATGGAATCAGCAAATTCCGCACGCCGAGAGAAGTCAGTTGGCAGCGACACTTGCGTAATTTGCAGCCGCTTATGGAGGACTTTATGATTGGTTGAATTTGGTAAATGCAGTTCCCGTGAAGCATGGCGAACCGATTTTTGAGGTCTGAGTTGAAATGCAAGTTGCCCATTGTCGATAGTTTCTTGGCTCACACCCGGTCGTCCACTCCGTGGCAAGTACATTACACTGCTAGTCGTTAGAAACTTCTCGACCCATCTAATTATGGATGATTTTGATGGAGGATCTCTTCCATATTGCCGGCGGAAATTTCGCTGAACAGTTACTGGTGATTTACCAGACTCAGCACACCACCATACACATTGGGACTTTTCCTGTGGTGTCGTCATTGTCGTTTAAATCACAATCTGCAACAAATGTAAACAAAACTTTGAGAGATGTAGAATACGTTGAAAAACCGCATGTCTCCATCTCAAATAGTTTACGAGTTAAGTTATATTGTTTTGATAGCAGAACTTTGTGAACAGTTGTACATAACATCAGTTATCATGCAAAATCGATGTGAAATCCATTTTCTGCTCATAGCGTCCCAATACTTTTAATCATATAGTTTATAACGTAATGGTCATATAACTAGCTATAACGGTTGGGGAATAAGACATGCTAACCAGATGTTACCCTTATACTGGCTAGATGATGGTCCACCTCTGTAAATAACAAGTAGATGCGAAGCTAGGTGCCGGCCATTAGGCCTATCGCTCCATGGAGTAAAAATAAATTGTCATATATTTGTTCAATATAAGACTTTTGATAATTTTAATACTAGACAAACTGATTACCTCATACTTTCTACTACCCTAAAAGTTGGTAACAAATGTCCATGAAATGCTGAATAAGTAAATTCGGCTTCTTTTAGTCCACCGCTGTGGTCTCGGGTTAGCGTGCTGCCTTGTTACACAGCGGGCCCGGGTTCGATCCCCGGTCGGGACAGTTTTTCTGGGTGAGGTTTTTATCGGGGTTTTTCCTCACCTATAAGACAAATGTCAGGAAAAACTTTAAGGCCCAAACGGTCCCCGAAATCATATGGCTATCGCAATCATCATCATTCATATTCATCTTGGGTTAAGCTTAGGATTAGGGACTCTCCTGGCATCATCATCACCCATCATATCATCGGGGCAACGTAACCCCGTCTTCCAGGCGCCCCAACCTCAGAAGTGGGTTACAAATACGCCATGCCAGAAGAGAAACCAGGAATGTCGAAAGACAAACCTGGGGCATTTGAAAAAAATAAAAAATAAATAATATAAATTAAAATGTTTGCTGAGTTTATAAATTGTTCTAGCTAATATCCGGCGTGCGTTGCTATGCCTAAATAAATCAAATGTGTTTTTATGTTTAGTTGAATAAGTAGAAAGAAAACTAATTATAAATTTATATCGTAATTATTTTTAGATGTCTCGTGCTGATTACCCGGCGTTGCCCAGGAATCTACTTATCCGGATCTTGACATAAGTGAGCTGAAAGACAAAAATGGTTACTGAGTGTGATCCGTAAACGAATACCCGCTGTATACGCTTGCCCGGGAGTCTAGTCATCCCGATCTTCTTGGCATCCATCAATGAGCTGAAAGATAAAAATGGTTATTGTGAGTTAACCGTAAAAGATAAGACATACGCTGTCGCGAACTTTTTTGTAGATTTTTTGAGATATTCAATTCTGTGTACATTAATTTCGTGTAGCCTATATGTTATGGTTGAGGCAGCGTAGGCCATTTAACCGTCCAAAAAGTTACGAAAAACAAAGTATTTCTCTACAAAGGGCGAAGGGCTTGAGTACTACAACTCTCTTATAGCCTAAAACCTTCCCGGGAAACTCCTGAACATTTTTCAAAAAGCCCCATCACAATCGGATGAACAGTATGGCAGAGCATAAAGGACAAACAGACAGACATTCATTTATATTTAGACTTATCCACCCCTAAGGCCGAGGAGCAAAAGTGTTAGAACAGTCACAAGTGGCCTGGATTGTAACAAAATTCCTAGTAGAAGGTTTCTCAAGTCATTTCATATCATCCATAAGAAATATACCTGGAAACTTCAAGGTCAAATTCATCGCCAGTTCGGTGGGGCAGTCAATGTCAACTTATGTAAAAATGTCTTCAATATGTGTCCATGTAAGAGCCGAGCGGCGTGGAACGAAAAGAAGGGAAAATCAGTAATAATAGATTTGTGTCCAATGCTTATGCAATTATTGTATTATGGTATTTTCGGATCAAAATGACGAATAAATTCATGTATTTTCAGATGGGTAGAAATGTAGTTAGAATAATCTATTTCATAATTAGTCATAAAATTAAAATTAAACCAGTAACTACAGAACAACATAAACTGTCCAGTGAGTTGTCTTAGACTGAAGTGTTTTGGAGGATCGTGGCCTATTTACAAAGACAAGGAGCCAACCAAACAAATTTTTCTCAGTCCGTTCGAATTTTATTACCCAGACCCAATTCATCACAATTTTAGTTGCACATAAATAAAATTAAATAAATGAATTTCATGAAAATAAATAATACAAAAATATAAATATACAGCCTGTAGATTTACATCCCCACATTACCAAGTGGGACAATGATTTAGTAATACTTATTTTACCATAGATGTCAACGAGTTACAAGTGGTTAGGATTTTACCATAGATGTCAACGAGTTACAAGTGGTTAGGTCATCCCTCAAAAAAGAAACATAATGGACAACTGTGGTATTACTTGGATGGGAAATGCCGATTCAATTTTGCGCAGAAACTCTAATTAAGATTGGAGTTTGTTTTACGAACCCAAAATCATCAGACTTAAGATCCATGCTTTAAAGTTCCTCCCGAAAGACTAGAACCTTGGATTTTTAAGTACTAAAAACCTTCGACTTCGCTCAGGTTTGAACCCGCAATGCTCGGGACCAGAAGCAATAACCCTAAAAACATATCTTTACAAATATAAATTATATTTTGTTTTCGAATTAAATTTTCAGAAATCAGCGCCCCAAATTAAAAACCAAATAGCACCGAGAATTCCCCGCTTCGTATAGATCTAAATGTTTAAACAGGTGTAAGTATATAGAAGACAGAGTTTTGCGATTGAAGAATTTTTGCTAGAATAAACTTGTATCAGATATGTATAGTAAATTTAATTGCCCTATAAAATGGCGATCTTGGTTGCCTTACAAGGAATAAACCTCCTTGGAGTGATTATTAAGAGCTTCATTCATGATATTATCTCCATAAAATGAGCTATATTAGCTACTTACAACCAATTTGCTGCCAGAATGTAACAACCTTACACTACTCCTATATTGCTCATTTAAACACAATTCTCAATCTTCTCTTCTTAGATAATACGCTTAAAGATATTCTTGTTCTTCCTTGATACTCTGGAATTCCCTGCTCTATTGTATCAAGATAGACCCACTCATATACAGTAAAATATAAGCTTCTGGGAAAAACTTTCTTACACAATATAATGAGTAATCATAAAACAATTATGCGCAGTATTCTTCACGTTCTGTTGAGAAACTTATTAAAAAAATTGGGATAGGGAATTCATGAGTTCCAAGTTTCCATACAATGTCATGTGTTCTGTTGATTAGTTTATGTAAAAAAAAGAATTTTCACAAATAGGCCTAAGAATGACATATATGGGAAACCAGATATAATAAGGGTAAGTCTCGTACACTGCGATAGGCAGGACATGTGCGAAAGGGGGATGAAAGAGGTGCATGGAAGTTCCTTGTAGGTAAACCAGAGGGAACGCGCCAAGTGGGCTAGCCAAGAATGAAGTGAGAGAATAGCATTAACCATGATTCGAGGGTTTTCACAAGAATTAAAATCTATAAAATTCTCGCTAGACCCATAATCTGTTATGGCAGTGAAGCTTGGACCATCAGAACTCAGGATGATCGTCATATTACAGCCACGGAGATGAAATTTCTGCGACGAACTGCAGGTTATAGCCTTCTAGACCACCAAAGAAATTCAACAATAGCCAGACAGTTAAACATCGTACCTATATCTGAATACCTCCAAGAATATAGAAACAATTGGCTAGCCCATATTCAGCGCATGGATCGTCACAGAATACCAAAACAAATTCTTCACTACATTCCTCGAGGCAGAAGATCTGTGGGTCGACCTTTTCGGAGATGGCGGGAGACCGTAACGGGCCACTGGGCCTAATACTTGAAAGGACGATGATGATGATGATTCGAGGGAAGTATGGAGAGTTCATGCCCGCTCGGACCATGAACCTATGGCTTCGATTAGTGCCGGTGAGGTAGTTAGTTATGCCTATGTATGATGCCAGGAATTATAACAAATATATTTAGGAACAGGCTGCATAGCCTAAACCTTGTAGTAGAAGAAGAAGATATTTAAATAAATGTAAATTCAGTAAAACTCAAAATATATATGATAATGGTGTACATGCATAAATTCAAATAGTCTTTCAGGGTATAACGAATCTTACTAATTTCATATTTAAAAGAATAATCAAATTAGCACTGACTTTTACAATGTATGTGACAACGGAGATTTATCTCTATACATCCATCTAACATTATTGCTGACATGAAGTAGGTAATCGTACGTAGCCCACCGTTTCCCCAATATTTTTTCACTCTTCCATGGTTATAATCCAACATAGAAGCAAAAACTACAATTCTGAGGTGTTTTACAAACAAAAACTGCACTACGATGAAGATAAGTTTTGACAGCTTTTGCTTGTGGCTCGCTTTGAACTTAACATACTAGTTGTTCTGTAAACAAATCGTTGGCAGTCTCGCAGAATAACCAATAACCATAGCACTAGCTTTGAACTTAACACCCCGGTTTATGTCAGCGTACCAAGGATCATGCTAATTACCCAGCATTCAAAACACTTTTATATGCTCTATGATAGACCTAATATTAAAGTTTTGTGTTTAAATAATCAATACATTTGGTTTTGAGAATGCATCTTCTTTCAAAGCAGACATTAAAATTCGCTATGGAAAATCACAGAGATGTATGGTATTCCGATACATAAAATAAAACTGACAAAATGCTTAAGCGTGAGAAATCATACCACAAATAAACGAGGAGTTCCTAAATAAACCGCCCAATTCTGAATAGGGCTTATCTCGGAATGAACGTAAAGCAATATACCCCGTGTCGTAGATTTCTGATTTCTGAAAGAATCTGAAGCCTGAAATGAATCCCAGACCTGAGCTGTTGAAGAACATCGTTAAATAAAATATCAACTAATACAGATGATCCCTCGCCAAAACCATCCTGCGTTATTTTCTCTACTGTGGGTATACCTGTAGAACTATAATAAAATATAAACTTATCTCCAACGTTGGAAGCATTTTGGCGTTGATCCCTAAACATATCAATAAGGAGTAAGGTGGGAAGTCGACATTATTTAACCAGGCGTGCTAACTTTCACTGCTTTCGCTCACGCACACATAACAATGATCGTAAAACCCAGAGATTTATAACAATCCACACACTTCAATCTTAATTCACGCCTAACACCAACCTCCACTAATCGCACTCACAAAACTACAACATTAATTATACAGTAAAAGCTCCTTATTCGCGGGTAAAAAATTGCAACACAGTTCCTGTATTCGCAGATAAAATTTTCTTTATTCGCGGTATATTAAAAGGATTAGTATCCTTTATTAACGCATAGACAACTTTTTTTTTTTTACTGTAGGCACGTGCCAAGGCATCTTCTACACGAATATCGATTCAAACCAAATGGACAAATTAATATCAAAGTAAAAGAAACCCTATTGTCACTAAGTCAAAAGTTCGTTGTTAAAAGCCGCCAGCTCTGCGCCAAGACATTTTGCACGGCTTGGAAAATTGGTATCAATATATCCAAAGAATTGATTAAAACCACATTTCTACAGCCTCATGGGCTAGTGGTAGCGTTTCTGAGTAATTTCATGAGGTCCCGGGCTAGATTTCCGGTCAAACCATAGTAATTTTTCCTTAGAGGGAATTATTCCTATGGTTGTCCATGGTCTGGAATTTAAGGTTATGAACTCTCCTGGCGCTTCATTATCATTTATCACCTATCATATCATCGGGGTAACGTAACTCTAGTTCACCCAACTCAGATCGTTCTGGAAGGGGTTCACGAGTCGAAAAAGGTTGGGAACTGTTGCTCTAGGTGGATAATGAGAATGCAGGAGGCTCTATCAAGCCGTCTGCTGGAGCGGAGGGAAATTTCAATTTTAATGTTCACGCATAATTGATTGAATGAAATTCTGGAATTGTATTATTTTATTTTAATCCAAAATTATGAATATAGAGCAATTCCATATGTGACTAACATTTACAATACACTTTTGCAGCAAAATGGTTGCATAAATATTACAATTGATTGAAATTAGGGGTGTTAACTACGTGATATGATAGAGGAATAGTGTGTGGTTAAGACTGTACTTAAATATACAACTTTTGAAGAAAAACAGTGCTATTTATTATCTATCAAAGTATGTGTGACTGACTGACATAAATGTCAACTCATCATGCAGCTTAACATGTTAATCTGCATCATTATATGAAGTGCGATTCCTAATTCAATTTTCCAAAATACCGTTTGGAGGACACATTTCAAGTTACATTCTCAATAAAAAACGAAACAAAAATCACAATTAAGACCAGAGTTATAACCTAATATGTGATGTGTGACTGACTGACTACATTCTGTGACTGACTGACATATCTGAATTTTATTAAGACTTTAATATTGTGGAGCTGCAAATATTATACAAATATTACAAAATAATATGAAATTATAATAGATAAGTCCACCGCTGTGGTCTCGAGGTAGCGTGCTGCCTTGTCACGCAGCGGGCCCGGGTTCGATCCCCGGTCGGGACAGTTTTTCTGGGTGAGGTTTTTATCGGGGTTTTTCCTCACCTGTAAGACAAATGTCAGGAAAACTTTAAGGCCCAAACGGTCCCCGAAACCATATGGCCATCATCATCCTTATCATCATCATCATCATCATCCTTCACCGGTGTGGAAAGCAACGGGAAGCTACCACATCTACAGTTCCCTAGTAAAGCTGCAAGCATAGCATGAAAATGCTATGATTGCAGTGAAAGACCTGCCCTCGGGCAGAATTACTATGGATGGATAATAGATAAAAAGCGATAATATGGAGATGAATAAAGAACTTCACTCCTTTTATCATGTATAGGAAATGTACAATTTGCTATGCTGTAAAAAGATTAAATAAATAGTGTAATTTATTTAACTTGGTTACCATATATCATTTTAAATTTCACAAAATAAAGAAAATATTAACTTCTTAACAACAAAGGGCCTTCTCTATAGTTAAATATGCCTAATATGAGTATAATTTTATTACATCCATATTAACTGATTAAAATTTATCTGATGGTGTTAATAGATTGAACCATTGAAATAAATAAAAATGCCGATATGGAATTTGGAGTATTCGTTCCAGAACACTAAAAATTAACTTTCACGCGTCTCAACGTTAAAGACCAAATAAATAAATAAATAAATAACGAAAAAGTACAGTATACAAATTATTAAAATTTATATTTAAATGTGGATAATTCTGTTATAATACCTTCAATGCAACTGATTATAAATTATACTGCTGACAAGAGTTATATTTTTAAACTAAACAATTGAAAGAAATCTGTAACAATGCGCGAAATCTTACTTTATGACTGATTGTTCCCAGGTGGCGCACATAGTACAGCGTTGTCATACGTATTTTCATTCTGTTAGTTTCCAATAACGCTACACCCAATAATAATTTTCTTTTACACTACCGGTTACACATACTTAATCACATATACGCCACGCCAATTGGATTTTTTATACAAGTAACTTCATATGATTTAAAACTGTTGTTGCAATCAACAAGCATGGCTCTGTTACACAAAGTGAATGCTAGCACAATAATGTGGCAACATCGCACTGTTGATCCCCGATAATACGACACACATGGCATGTCAAAAGTCAAAATAATGCGAGAACCTTTGAAGTTCAAGGACTCCCACACACACATTTAACACGTAACATCTGCACACTTGTTTTTGATTCCAGTATACAAAATTCTAGTGACATATTGAAGAATCGCATGAGGAATTATTTAAATGCCACTAATAAAAATATAATTTTCTTCCACACACGATACTTGTGAATTTTTCAATTGCGGTACAGCACAATAACATACATATTGAAGAATCGCATAATGAGGAATTATTTAAATGCCATCAATAAACATATAATTTTCTTTCACACGTTGAAACTTGTGAATTTTTCGTACCGATTGTTGATTTGAAATGTGTGCATATTCTATAACATACGGCTTGAACACTTTCACATGATGAACTCCATGTGTTGCCGGAATAGCTGCAAGATGTTGAAATCGGTTTTCTAAAAATCTGTGTAGCAAGCAACTGAGTGCACCATGCGCAGTAGCAATATAAACGAAACAAGTTAGACACGGGATTCTAGCGGGAAACGTAATTACTTTACAAGACAATGTCGTTAATACTTTTTTGTTAGTTATGCACCGATAACGTAGAATTCCAGAGGAAATTTGAATCCATAATTCTCGTATTGTATACAATAATTTTTGTATGTTCTATGTGACTGACTGTAGCTTTCCCTTAATAATTATAGGGCGCATTTTAATTATCTAGAATATTATAATACAATTATTAGTATTACATTTACGATCAGGAAGGACCGAAATATGGTATAACAAAAGAGTCGGTGAAACAAAACAAATTTATACAGTGAAATCGTAAAACAAAATTTCGATTAATTTTGCATGTGTTTTCAGGTTTCGGAATATGTGATGTTCTACTATTAATTTTATAATAAAAATAATCCGTTTTTCAAAAACATTAACTTCTAGACTCAGAAAATTTCATCTGTAAAAATGTATATCTCATCGAAAAAATTACTCCTGCGCCAATTTCATAATTTTTACATCGGTAAGACATTTTCATGGAATTACTCTACATTTAAATCCTTCCGCTGACTGCCTTTTAGCTCAAATTGTCACATAAGGGCCAGTAATTATTTTATGAAACAGCTGAGCCGAACAGTCTACCAGATTTCCTAAATCATGTTTATGTTAATACTTAGCTGAGTTCAGCTAGCAACTGACTGCGTCATGCGTATTAGCAATATAAATGAGGGGACAAAAAGTCATCAGTCACGGGACTCCAGCGGGAAAAATAATGACTTTACAAGAAAATGTCATCAATACGTTTTTGTTATTTGTGTACCGATAACGTAGAATCCAAGAGGAAATTTTAATCCATCAATTATTATGTTGTGTACAGTAATTTTTATCCGTTTTCTGTGACTGACTGACCATAACTTACAGTTAACAACTATAGAACACATTTAAGGTATATAGAATATTAGAATGCAATTAATATTGTTTCATTTACGACCAAGGAGGACCAAAGCATGGTTTAAAAAAAGACTTTGTGAAATAAAACGAATCCATACGACCAAATCATTAAACAAGAAATTGGTAACATTTTGATTATTTTTTCAGGTTTGGAATATGACAAGTTCTACCGCTATTATTAAATTAAAATAATGCACATTTGAAACATTTTCTTATAGAATTATAAAATTTGATATTTACAGATATATATATTACATCAACAATATTGTTCCTGCGTCAGTTTCAAAATTTTCACCTCGATATGACATTTTCATGGAATCCCTCTATACTAATTACCCGAGCAGCGTTGGGGTTGAATATGCACGCCACAGGTAAGTAGTGTCAGTTCCTTTCAAGAATCCAATTGCTTATTTCTACCGTAAATTGGTACGTAAATGTTGTTCAATTTGAGATTTCATCGTACACCCTATAATTTTATCACAAGTTTGGCAGAGGGCAGTTTACTGCTTCTTCTTCGACTAGCCTGTTCCGGCTCCAAATTGAATGCTCTTTCCATCTTTTCCTTGGTCTTCCCAAACTTCTTCTTCCTCGTGGTGAATAGTTGTATGTTGCTTTTGGTATTCTATTCTCAGTCATCCTTGCAAAGTGTTCTTTCCAGTTTGTTCTGTATTTCTCTATCGTTGTGTTTAAATACTTACAAGCTCCAAAACCGTTTTACCATCAGTGATTAAAGCACTATCGATTGAAATCCATACCGCTGTGGTCTCGAGGTAGCGTGCTGCCTTGTCACGCAGCGGGTCCGGGTTCGATCCCCGGTCGGGGCAGTTTTCCTGGGTGAGGTTTTTATCGGGGGTTTTCCTCACCTGTAAGACAAATGTCAGGAAAACTTTAAGGCCCAAACGGTCCGCGAAATCATATGGCCATCATCATCATAATCATCATCATCATTCACCGGTGTGGAAAGCAACGGGAAGCTACCACACCTACAATTCCCTAGTAAAGCTGCAAGCATAGCATGAAAATGCTATGATTGCAGTGAAGGACCTGCCTTCGGGCAGAATTACTATGGATGGTCTTACAGTTTTTTACATGTTTTCAGTTTTGCACACTACGAAGACATAATCGGTGTCACGATTAACTTAAATGCAACTGACTGTTACAAATTCTGAAGCGTTCGAGAAAATGATAGGAAAATGTTTAAAAAAAGAGTCACTGTTGCCCGACCGAATTTAGCTTTGAATGTAACGGGAATGTAAGGAATTGACGACAACGTAGGGGAAGCATAATAATAAAACTTACATTTTTTTTTCTTGCTATGTAACGATTAAAAAATTCTGATCCCTCCGGGACTTGAACGTCTCTGTCTATCTTCCGGCTTGTAGCGCATTGCAATCAGCTAGTCATATTAATATAATCGTACGTTTATCCTATCTATGAAGATAAGCAAAAACCTATTTGACATTTACTATCTTCACGCAGCATTTCCGAATACAATATATTGCCTGTGCATGCGAAGAGTCAATGAGATGTCCCATTCACGAAAGCACGGGATTAAGCTATGATGTCATGCCCTACATACTACGTCCTATTTACATGCTGACCCACATGTAAAATGTAGCATCTCATACACGTGTCAATCGCAGAGCAATATCCATCTGTAACCTAATTCCTCATAGAAAAATTGCTCATCAAAATGCTCTATAAACAGCGTAAACATTTTAATAAGTAGACATGATTTATTCAAACGTAATATATATATATATATATATATATATATATATATATATATATATATATATGTATTCTAACAGATTAAAATTAAGAAAATGAATGAGAAAACAAAAATAAATCAAAGGGGACCAATACATATAACAGGACGAGTTAGACAAGGTTGTCCACTATCAACCACAATTTTTAACATTTATTTCGGCATGATAAGATCATGGAAGCAAATGACGACTGGGGGAATTAACTTAGGAAATATAGTACTAAAAACAGTAGCCTTTGCAGATGATCAGATTTTAATACCAAAACAGAGGACGAACTACAAAGAATGCTATATAAACTAAATGAAATATCAAAAAATACATGGAAATATCATCAGAAAAATAAAGAACAATGGCCTTCAGGGGCTCTCATCCAGTTCGGACAAAGATAATATTAGAAAATAAACCAATAGAACAAGTGGTAAGGTGTAACTTCCTAGGATGCGAAATATACACAGCGGAAACAGATATAGTCTGAATAACAAAGTAAATAAGTTTAATTATAAAACGGGAACACTAAAAATAACTTTGAAAAATAAAGCCAGGAAAAACTCTATAATGAAATTATACAAGACAATGGCAGTGCCTATTATTACATATGGATCCGAAACATGGACAGTGACAACACAACAATCTGCCAGAATACAAGCTGCTGAAATAAAATTCCTCGGACCAATAGCAGGATATCAAAGAACAGACAAAAAACATAACACAGAAATAAGACAACTAAAAATAGAGTAATTAAACACAACAATAGTGAAATACTGGAAAGAACACTTGGCAAGAATGACTGAGAATAGAACACCAAAAGCAGCATACAACTATTCACCACGAGGAAGAAGAAGTTTGGGAAGACCAAGGAAAAGATGGAAAGAGCAGCAATTTGGAGCCGGAACAGGCTAGTAAACAAGCGTAAACCGCGAAGAAGAAGAAGAAGAAGAAGACTGTTTAAAATTCAGTTACAAGAGATCTCCAGTTCAAATCCCAGCGCCTGTCCACATTACATGCTTTCCTTTTAAAATTATTCTCTGACAACTCAAATGAGAATTTGGAATTTCCTACTACAGTCCACTTATTTATTATATTTAACGACTCTCCTTAGCAATTCAGGTCTTCAGCGAAGCAGTTCAAATGTGGACGTGAAATTGGCGACAATTTTTGACCAAAAATATCTTATATCAGACTTGAGACTATTTTATTTTGCGTAAATGTATGACCCAGGATCCACTGCTTAACACCCGTTATGAAATAATTTTTATGCCCTTAAAAATACACGAATCCACTTCTATGGTTTAGTGGTAATATCGTTGCCTCAGATCAAGAGGATCCGGATACTGGTCGAGACATGTTTCCTGGGAGAGGTTTCTACAGGATTTTTCCTCACCTATACGACAAATGTCAGGAAAATATAAGATACAAACAGTTCCCGAACGTCATGTGGCCATCATAAACATAGATACCGTATTTGCTTTGTTTAGTACAGGGAATCAATTTTAAGCGGAAACCTTTTAACAGCGTTGCAGCGGCTCTCACTTTGCCCGCTATTGTGCTTGCACCGGCGGGGAGGGTGTTCCGTTACTATCGGCAAATGAAGATAGCTAGAAACTACAAAATACAAATAACTCAACTAATCTAGATTATAAAAATAGGCCTACACATAGAGGCTTATTACTCACCATTTATTTGAGATACTGTTGAAAATTACCCCTGTTCGCACTAAGACATTGCCTCACATCCTTTAAACAAATTATCTGCCACTTTCTGTAATTTTTTTTTCTCTTCGGTAATAGACTGCATTACACGTGTTATTTCGACAAGTTCTTCTAAGGTATGAGGATTATTTCGGTAAACTTTTCCCTTTAGGTATCCCCAAAGATAATAATCACAGTAAGTTAGGTCCGCTGATCATGGGAGCCATGAACCTGTGCTAATTATCCTGTCATCGAGAACTTCACGTAAAGTTTCTATAGAATTATGAGCGGTATGCGCTGTGGCATCATCCTGTTGAAAATATGAATAATCCTTTTCTTCCTGTGTCAATTCATTAAGAAATGGATGCACCATTGTTACATAAACAGCTGAGTTTACACGGTTTTAAAAAAATATAGGCCCAATTAAACGCCGTACGCTTACAACACACCAAGGTATTTTAATGCGATGCAAAGGCACTTCCTATGCGGGTTCTCAGTACTCCACATTCGCACATTTTGGGAATTTATATGTCCGGAAATACTAAACATTAGCTGCGGATCCAAAATTCCATTATATACACTTCCAAGAAACCAATTTCTGAACCTCATTCTTGCGGCAAAATCTGAATGTTTACGTTCCTGCACAAACCTTTGTCTATAAGGTCGAAATTTAAGCAGTCTGATCGCTCTGTGGGCTGACCCCTTGGATATGTTAGTTTCCTGCGCCAAACGTTTTAGTGATTTTCTAGGACCTACTTCTACTCGCACCTGAATATCCTCAAGTTTCTCTACTGTTAAAACGTGCCTTTCACGCTTCTTCGGTATGTCACAAACTGAACCTGTTGTATGCCACTTTTCATCAACTTCGAAAGGCACGATTTTGTAGAAATCGTACAGTCAGGATATTCTTGAGAAAATCTCCGAATGCTCCTTCTACGGTTATTTCTCAATAAGTAACATTTCGCCAAATAAATTCGCTGTTCAACAGCATATTTCATTTTCGATTACTTTATTATGTAACACGCGACATGCGTCCCACTACAACACACTGAAGCAACTAACCGCTGGGATGTTGTGTACAACTTGTCTCCCACGCTGCGATCGTGTGGCGGCGGCAGAATGATGCGAGGTTTCCTCCTAATATGGACTCCCTGTATAAAAGTATGGATAATAATAGTGTATAAGGAAAAGGAAAGAAGAATTACGTGAACCGTCATACCATTTCATCAATGATTATAATTTCATAATGCAATTAACAAAGGTTGGAAGACAGAAACTAAGATGTTTAGATAAGGTTGAGGAAGACTTAAGACAACTGAAGGTGAAAACATTGAGACAGAAAGCTAGTAGTAGAGAAGAATGCATAGTCGTTATGAAGGAGGGCAAGGTTCTTAGAAGACCGTAGGACCAAAGGAAGAAGAAGAAGAAGAACGCAATTAACATTTACTATCACTTGTGTTTATAAAAGACTGATGCTTACTCTTACAGCTAACAATACGTACACGGCCTACTGGTGACGTCTACACACAAACATCGTAACTCAATACTACCAATTATCCAAGGCTTTCAATTTCAAATTGAAATAAGCAGTCAATCAATTTCATAACACTAATCGCACAAAACTGAGGAAAAAGTTATTACTGACAAGGGGAGGGTATGAGTCGGGAATAGGCGATTTGACTGAAACTTTGTGAGTACAAGCAAGTAGGTGTCCTTTTTAAGATCTCAAAATATTTCACATGAGTGGACCACAGGAAGCTACAGAACCTCCTTCAAAGATTTTTGAGTGGAAATAAATTGATTATTTTTCAATTACTTTCAAGTTGGCGATAAAGCACAGTAGTCAAGCGCGCTGTTTCGTAATTTGCAGCCATTATGTTTTTTTTTAACCTGGAGCGGCTACTTATTGTAGATACTCAAATTCCTCACAATGCTGGGTGGGTACAGTACCACACTGACAGATATTCCATGAGAAAATGTCTTCTCACATGGGGACTGAAACCAGTGCAAGTCCCAAAGTACTGCTCCAAGGCAACATGCCTTAAACCACTCAGCTACGGCGCGGACTACAATGATGGATAGTGGAAGCTTAATAGCGAGGAACTCCATATATGTATATACTTCTCCTATGATATCAGGATATTAAGGCTGGAGAATTTGGATAGACAGATCTTGATGGTAGGGTAACTGTAGAAATGTCTTCAATTTTTTTTTTGAAAACACTTGTGGAAAAAGACCGTAATAAAGTCTAGACATAGGTGGGAGAATCATTTTCTGATGGATCTAAGGGAACTGGATATAGGATATATGAACTAGATTCAGTTGTCTGATGATGTGAACAGAAGATGATCACATTCCTAATTTTTGCGTATATGGAGGTCCTCTCCGGATTTGTGATCACTCAAATACTAGGGACACTTCTGAGATCCCACGAATATTTATTATAAGACACACCATTCACTCATATATACTAACAAAGGTAAGATGATAGCCATACAGGTATTTTAAGGGCTGACGGTTATTTGGACCTTGCAGTTTCCTGACATTTGAAATACAGGTGAGGAGAATCCCTAGAAACTTCACCCAGGAACGGTAATAGAACCTGAACCCGTTATATTCAATATACAGAATGTGAACGAATTATACCGCACAAATTTAACTACGTACAGAGGGGTATTATATGCGCATTTTGAGTTAATGAACTAATAGTCTACAAATAAAAATTTCCCAGTTTTAATTAAATTTGTAAAATGGTTGGCACGGAATTGATTATTTGAAATTAAAATGAAAATGATATGTACAGAGACTGTAACTTGCAACAAGTAGCGCCTTTAGTTCAGTGGTTATAGCAGTTGTACTACTGACGCAAGTGTAAGATTAATGCATTACGTACGAAACTACTTGCAGCAAGTGTACACTTCCCCCCCTTTCTTTCTTTATTATGTACGTACTGTAAATTAGTTACATACGTAGATTTACTTCTCGTTTAATTGTTTGTTCATTATTTAGAGAATACGGTATTAAAATGTTGGCGCAATACATGAGTTACAAAATTATCCACGCACGTATTGTACATACAACTGATTGAAAGGTTGTAATAATAATACGCATACTGTACAGTACAATAGGTTTTGCAAATAAAATGTGTAATTACGGATACTGTACAGTTCTTATGTACTTAGATAAATGATAGTGCAGTGATCACAAGAGTAATAACATGAAGAGGTACATTGTATGTACACATGACATGCATAATGTTACTGGGAAATAAAAAGCAATACATTTGAGTAAACCAGAAAAAAAAGTAAAGCACCTGCACACTCATTAAAGAAATTGTTCAAATTGGCCACCTCCATTCTCACACCACAGACGACATCGGCGACTAAAGTATTCTCGTGCCCCGTCTCGCGGATCACATCACATGCTGCGATTATGCGTGCAAGTAAGAGTTCATCTGTATGAACAAGGGTCGCACACACCAATGTTTTCAGGTGTCCCCACAAAAATAATCAAGTGGACAGAGATCTGGAGAGCGAGGTGGTCACACTACAGTTGAACTACCTCTTCCTATATCCAGCGGCCAGGATATACTTCATCCAAATGATTTCGCACATTCCGGTAGAAATGGGGAGGAGCGTGATCTGAAGAGGGATTTCTTCTAGCAATTTAGGTAGGACCTGCTCTAAAATGTCTTATAAATGACTCCATTTAATCTCTGGGGAAGAAGATAGGGGTCAGTGATGTCAGAAAATACGCCTACCCATTCGTTCATCGAAAATCTCTGCTGGTGACCATTCTCGAAGTTGGCATGAGGATTTTCATGATCCCACACATGACTGATCTTACAGTTCAGAACCACCATATATCCGTATTAAATATTCATCAATGAATAAAACCGAGGAAAAGAAGTGCGGTGGCTGCAACAAAGCCCAATTACAACATTGTACTCTTTGACGAAATCCACGGCTGTAAAGCTTGTACTTTTTGAAGATGAAAGGGATAGAGCTGGTCTTCGTGCAGGGCTTCCCATAAACTTTGATGGTGCGAGCCCATTACACGTGGAACAGCACGAGTATTATTAGAAGTATCATCTTCCACCCTATGAACATTTTCTCATCAGTGCGGTGCGTTCGTCTTTCACCGGCGTCTACTCCGTTTACCTTCAACGTCCAATACACCTGCAAACGCCTATCAACAGACTCTAAGGTTGTTCGGTGAGGATGGCGTCTCTTCGGATAGCGCTCTGCATACATGGAAGCAGCTCTTGCCCATTCATAAATCAGATGCATTTCAACAAGTTCAACAAAAGATGTTAAATATAAAATTGGTACCTTGTAGGTCTGTCGTCCTCAACTAAATTATTAAACTTCTTCAAGTTATTCCAATCCTTTCAAAAACAATGTTTCGTCTTCTGCATTTTAACTGGTAGGCCAGTCGTCCTCAACTAAATTATTTAGTTAAAATGCAGAAGATGAAACATGTTTTTGAAAGGCCTTCATATTGGAACTACTTGATGAAGTTTAATAATTTAGTTGAGGACGACTGACTTACCAGGTACCAATTTTATATTTAATATCTTATTACATAACTTGAACGGTGCTTTAATGAGTTTTAAAAGTGTTGAAAGTTCAGCATAACTGTAAAGATGTTCCACGATGGTTTCGTGAAATGCGACTGTGATACTGAAGTAACTTCTAATCAGATGTTAATGTAATAACCGATATGTGAATAGGTATTTTGCGCATGCCTATACTGAACAAATTTCAGTGTCAATACATCACTGTACACATGCAGGGAAAGAAAAAAAAAAAAAAGAAAAAAGTGGCCTGCCGTATTTGAATCATCAGTGTTCGAACACAAATCCGTGACTTTAACCAACCTTTAACTACGCAGAATTTGCGTGTTTCACTCTGAGCTTAAGGCTCTCATTGTATCGATGCTACTTTAACTAGTGCAGTGGCGTGCAATCATCTACTAAGTTCGAAATTTTAAGGAATTTGACAACCCAATATTTCATAAACGTTGTTGATGAATTATTAGCAATCAGGATCTCTGGAATTATTACCAAGATCTGAAGTTATTCTAGTATAATTTTCTCTTCTACTTTGCCCTCTTATTGATTTATCAGTATTAATTGTCGATTACCTTGATTCCTTATAACTAGCCCATTTTCCCTCGTAGACCATTGGTTCCCTATTTCAAATTACTTGTATAACACCCCTCTGTAAGCAGTTAAATTTGTGCGGTATAATTCATTTACACTCTGTATATGTTAATCCTAAATCACACTGGTAAATATTTAATAAAACATTACATTTAATATCAGTTGGATTTGGACAAAATAGTTGAACATGCACAATAGATGCATAACCTAATGAGATAAAATAAGGATCAAACTCATTATACGATACAAAGTGTTAAATAATCTCAAAATAATATGAAAACCAAGAAAATATATATTTTTAGAGCAGAATTATAAAGTTAGTTGTGGGGTACTAGTCGGCAATTTTTTTGTCCACACAGCATGACAATTGATGTGGAAATGTGATTAAAATGGTGCTCACAAAATTGTATTGTAAATATTTTAAATGTGGCCATAAAAATATAAATGATGAAATAGTATTTTATACTTTCACTGTCAACAAACATATCACTTACAAAGGGAAACCTACATTGTTACACAAAAAATGCAAGAAACGCGAGTATGCTGTCCACTCAAAATAATTATGATCCAGTTTAAGTTACTGAAACTGATTTCACATATTTATTTTTTCAATTCTGCGAGAAAAAATGATATAGCGTTTCTTATCCCATGCTTTCTTTTCCACTGCAACACGGTACAACTGTGATCTTGATAATATATCCATCCATAGTAATTCTGCCCGAAGGCAGGTCCTTCACTGCAATCATGTTTTCATGCTATGTTTACTAGGGAATTGTAGGTGTGGTAGCTTCCCGTTGCTTTCCACACCGGTGAAGGATGATGGTGGTGGTGTGATGATGATAAGGATGATGACCATATGTTTTCGGGGACCGTTTGGGCCTTAAAGTTTTCCTGATATTTGTCTTACAGGTGAGGAAAAACCCGATAAAAACCTCACCCAGAAAAACTGCCCCGACCGGGGATCGAACCCGGGCCCGCTGCGTAACAAGGCAGCATGCTACGTCAAGACCACACCGGTAGACGATAATATATAGTCTTAGCAAAATAATTTGACCTAACATTGGAGGGTATTTTTACGTAAGTTCCGGTAAGGCGAACGCCTGATTCACACAAGTATGATGGTGAGAATTATTAAAGATGTGAAATAAAGGTTAAGGGCTAAAATTACTGGAGATCAATTTAATAATTTTAAATACGTTATTCGATTTGAATTTTTTGGAAATCCCCAAAAATCGACTTCATTATTGTCCAGTGTAAGGTATATATATTAATTGGTGTTTCCCGTATGATGTATCATATTTATATTTATTATTATTATTATTATTATTATCGTATCATTATTGTTATTACCCTATAAAATGTTGTTTGTACATGGCATTTACATTGCTACATTTATTGTATCTTTAACTGTTTATAATTAGTATAGTGTATATCTATATTTGTCGAATATTTATTTGTATTTGTGCTGGTTGAGTGGAAGAGAGGGCCTTATGGCCTTAACTCTGCCAGAATAAATAAAGTATTATTATTATTATTATTATTATTATTATTATTATTATTATTATTATTAAAATGCAGAACAATTTTCGAAAATTGCTATAAAAATTGACAATTTTCGAGTAATAATAAAAAATATAATATTAATCTAAAAAGAGCAGTATTTATTAATATATACGAACTATTAGAAGTTATTTACCATATGCCGTGTACGCGAAATTTTTGGAACTTTTGTGTTGCCCCTATGTCTATGGAGACTTGTTACGTCTGTGTTTCCCCGATCCTTTCTCCTTTGTATCCGCTAGTTTCCGAATTCACCTTTCTCCCACTCTCATCTGCGCGCACGTACTGCGCGAAAGAGGAGGTCCGTTCCCGGCAACACTAAACGTTAAGCAGACTGATTCTGGCTTCGTTATAGACTGGAAGAGACTTTCTCCTACAGTGGAACTCTTAATTATGGCGATGTGGCGAATACTTCAAGATTTTGTTAGTCATGTTTAAGGAACAAAGAGTTTAAGTATTGTTTTTGTGCGAGTGTATATAGTTAAAAAAAAATTCTAGTATGAAAGACCTAATTGTTGTTATTATTAATTATTATTATTATTGTTAAAGGAGAAAGTTATTATTATTATTATTATTATTATGTTAACCTTCATCATTTTTTTATCATTTTTCATTATTGCCGTTATTTTGCTAATTTAACTTATATGACTAATTTAATTAAATCTCATTTATTTTAGTTAATCATTGTGATTGTTTATTGCAAGCATTAAGTATTTAGGCTCCTACAATTTCCTCTCTCATGGTGTCGTTAAATACCCACCAAAGTACAATAAAGTATAGTTCAAAGTATTGTTTAATATGTACAAGCAGTTGTTTACGAAATGAAGCAAGTCTGCGTAAAACTAGGGCCCAGCGCGCAGAATCTCTGTTTAAATTAACTAATTATGTTTATCGGTTCTCTATTTATTCTTGTTTACATTCAGCTATAATCGTATCTGTAATATTAGTGAGCAAGAGTAGACTAAAATTACAGCCGATCAATATAGGGCATATATAAATATTAAAATATATGAACTTGAAATATGATTATATAAATAAATCTATATTAAAATAAACTACTTAAATTTAAATATAGCCTTATCATATAATAATGTACATATTAATACTTACTTTATCCCGAGGAAAATATCCGGCACTCATTTTATTAGAACACTGAATAGGCTCTTAATTTTATTAATTATTTATCATCCCGTTTCCAGTATCTATCCTCAAACCATAACTTAAACACAAGATCACAACATAGTCTCTTACTTAATATACCGCAACATAGGACATCACATCACTCCATGTCATATACCATCTCCACTTCTCGCAACTGGAATTCCCTACCACAAGAAATAAGGGGCTGCCGGACATTGGCATCTTTTAAAAGAAATCTAAATTTATATTTGCTCTAAACTCGACTTCATTATTATCCAGTGTAAGATATATATATATTAATTGGTGTTTCCCGTATAATGTATCATATTTATATTTATTATTATTATTATTATTATTATTATTATTATCGTATCATTATTGTTATTACCCTATAAAATGTTGTTTGTACATGACATTTACATTGCTACATTTATTGTATCTTTAACTGTTTATAATTAGTATAGTGTATATCTATATTTGTCAAATATTCATTTGTATTTGTGCTGGTTGAGTGGAAGAGAGGGCCTTATGGCCTTAACTCTGCCAGAATAAATAAAGTATTATTATTATTATATTATTACTTTTTTCAATGGAGAACTTCAAGGTAAAGTTGTTCATCTATAGGTCTTAGAAGAGCCTTGGATAGCAGTAAGGATCCCACTTTAAAAATAATTTGCACAAGATGTTAATCGGATTGTCATCCCAGCGTGATGGTCACCTTTATCTCTAGAATATACATCTAGTACTCATTTCAGTTAGAGGCTGAGTCGACTCTAAGGTCATCCAGACACATCGGGAACTGACCCATGGCCTTCTGGCGTATAGCGTATTGTTGTAGCTACCCAAATTCCTCACGGTATTAGGAAGGCACAAGTCCCCCATACTGGTCGAAATTTTATTAAAAAATCTTCCCTCATGATGGACTCAAGTTAGTCCGTGACCGGCAGGCTATGCGCAAGACTTTGTCATACTAATTCCGTGCTCAATAACCAGTTGTATTGTAAACAAACTTGCATAAGGCATTTCTCCGACGATTCTGTCTAATGGGGAACCGTGATGCTACTTTTACCTGCCATATGACTGAATCGTGTAAGGAACAGTCATCGATAGAAGCATTGTTATTTGGCAATATCGTATTTTACGGGAAATATGACTGAATACAAAGTAAGATGGTACCAATAATTAGGAACTTCCTCCATTTCTTATTTATATATGTCAAAAATGATATATGGCCTACCTAATCAGACGTTTACGTCTTAAATTTGGCCTCTTTCTGATCTAAACCCTCTCATACATGATTTTGAATATTTGGAATGTCCCGTTCGCTAGATTCTACAAGTGCACACTACCACTAGTTCGTTATATCGGCAAAACTTTTGCTTTTTAATTATTCATAAATAACAAATATTAATTATTTCTGATTACACCACTATATTATAAAGCAGATAATGAAGTGTACACGACATAATTATTTTCATCCGTCAGATTAGTTATAAATCAGATTTAAAAAAATTAAAAAATACGATTAAATTTATGTCACACATAAGCCGATATTATCCTATAATACATATCAAAGGCAACCATATAATGGAATACAAAAGGTATAATTTCATTTTCATTTCCACTAATGCTTTTAATATTAAAAAGAGTCGATAAGCTTTAAGGGTTTTATTTTCACATTAAAAAAATAATGTAATACATAATCGTCCAGCACCATTCATGTTATGCATGATACACGCCACATATGCCTACACATAGGCCAAATAACAGTACTTTGATGAGGACTTCGCTAAATATAGTTTCCAAGTAGTAACACTGATAATAATTAAAATTATAAAAATATTTAATGCCCCAGGTTATTATATCGACATTTATGATGTTCTCTCCTGGCATTGGCGTATTATACTTTCTTCTGAGGTTCGAGAGCATAAAAGGTGTGGTTACACTGTCCCGATGATACGGGTGATTATGATGATGATAGTGGTGCGCCAGGAGAGCCCTAATAATAAACTCAATCTAAGGTGAATATGAAAGACGATAGCGATATGATGCTCGGGGACCGTTTGGACACAAAGCTTCCTGGCATTTGTCTTACAGGTTAGGAAAAAACCCGAAAGTGACTCGAATTCGTGACAAGGCAGCACAGCGGTGAACTATTATAAAGCAATGCTATGTATACAAGAATTTGTTTTGGAATTCGACTTTTAATATTTGTTTACTTAGAAGATGTTTGGCCATAAAATAGAACACATTGTTCAAGAACATTCTGAAAGCCACTGAATACATTTTAACTTGAATTTGAATCTACTGGGTAAGAATACATTATTGTTATTATTATTAATGAGTCAAACCAAACATTCTAAAAACCTTACATCAAAGCACCTGTACATAAGAGAAAAAGTGATTACGATATCTTTAATAAATACTATCATACTGCTTTCAATATTATTTATAAAGCTTTTTAAAGTAAAGTATTCCCACTACAGGCCTCAGAAGGCCCTTGGGGTAGTGGGAGGTCAAGGCTCCCACTATTTCTAGACAATCGGCACTTGATGTCAGCCGGGTTGTCATCCCTGCGTGACGGCCACCTTTACCCCAGAACAAGTGTCTGGTACTCATTTCCGTTAGAGGCTGAGTCGACCCCAGGGCCATAGTGCCGCCACAAGGTTTGGGTCAGTTTAAAAATCCTGACCCCACCGGGACTTGAACCCTCTACCTTCCGGCTTGTAGCGCAGTGCCTTAACCACTACGCTACGGCGTGCCCCAAAGCTTTTGTATCTAAGATCATATCAAATCCACAATTTTTTGTGAATCTAGAAGTGTTTTTTTATTGTTTTGTTCGTGGTGTGAAACATAATAGGCCTAATTATCTAGAATCCATATTTAAAAAAGGAATTATATAGGCCTGAGATGTTTATGAGAAATATGACCGCGTAAATTACTTTCAAAGAAAATGTATTAATTGTTTGTTAATTTTCATGTATTATTCTTCTCTTTCTGTAGAAGTTATAACTCAATATGCTGGGCCGTTCGTCTCTAAACAGGGGGGGGGCAAGAAATCTGAAACAATGAACTAGTAGGCTATACCTGCACAGATCTGGTGTTAGCAATAAAGCAGTGTCAGCATCTAAGGTAACATAGAAACCACATTCAGACCCAACGTATGATCTAAAAAATGTCCTACCAGGAAATTAACACGCGCCTCCCCCGGAGTAGAAGGTAGGTGTTCCAGACTGAAAACAACACGGGGACTAGTTGTGACAATACGATCAGAACAATTACTTGAACAGAAGATTAATTGCAAGTAAAACAGCGTATTACACATTACATAATATTTAATACGACAGCAACAGGCTTGCATTGAAATGACGACTAGGTGTCAAAACGCTGATATTGTCCATCGTTCAGTAGGTCAGTAGGACACGGGATGCGAGGCCAACAAGTGCTTCTTATTAATACAGGCTGCCACATAACGTCAGTCCTATATCATGAAAGTAAAAGTTTGCTCATTTCGCGTATATTAAGTGTGACTTTATTACGGATAAAACATTTCATTATAATGTACTTTAACCCTCAAACTGGCGTAACAATAACTTACCTTGTCATTTATTTAAATGTTCCGGACCACAATAAAAACGAAATAATAAAAAACTGTAAGTTATTATTAAACATTATTGTGTAATTTGACACATGTTTAAGTAATTTATATTAGTTTGTTGTTCTATTGTTCTATAAACAATATTAAATAAATGAAATCGATGCAGTCCCGCGCCGTAGCCGAGCGGTTAAGGTAGGAAGCCTTGGCGCAGAGCTACGGGACTTGCGCTGGTTCGAGTCTCCAAGGGGGAAGAAATTTTCTCATGGTATTTCGGCCAGTATGGGACCGGTGCCCACCCAGCATCGTGAGGCAATTGGGTAGCTACAATAAGTAGCGGCTCCAGGTTGAGGAACCTGCTATAACGGCTGGGGGACTCGACATGCTAACCACATGTCACCCCTACACTGGCTGTTGACCATCTACCTCTGTGATTGACACATGTGGATGTGAAGGGCCAGCAGCCGACTGGTAAAAGGGCAACCGCTGAAAAGTGGAAAGACCCTCAATCGGAAATCGATGCATCTTATAGGATACATTGCCAATATAAGTGTTATATGTCCGAAGACAATACCAGAAATGTTATAAAAAATGGCTTGCATTGGTATGAAAGATCGACATGCATTCATATTTATAGGAATATATGTTTAAGACATGCCATATTTTTACAGGCACACTAATAAATAACAATAAACCCACCGCATTTGCCCAATTCGCTCAAGCTTATACCTAGCGATGCAGCAGACTTAAAAATTCTTCTTGAGAAATGGGCGTGTTTCTTGCCTTGTGCTATGTATACTGCTTACCAGGCCTAGCTAATTCGACACAAAAACAAACGCTATAGGGTAGGTATTACATGGTGTATTGAGAGAGGTGGGGAGTAGTATGCGGTCCTGCGCAGTATCGTACGATTACTATACAACAGTGTAATACGTTCAAGGAGTAACATACATTTCAGTTCTGATACACGTATTACTAATAAAGTGTGCATTGTTTCGTTTATGTTTGTTTATCTGTGTTTGTTAGCATCGACAATACTGCATAATGTTTCAATTACTTTATTGTGTAATTGTAGTTGTCTCCGTAATATACAATTTTTGCACCACCTAACTATACCGGGTCCCGCCTTGACATTGCGACCTATTGCTCCCGTCCGTCGTCCATGAAAATATCGTTTCTACAGTCAAGATATCCTGCAATTGGAAGTTTCGGTGCAGGATCCGCTAATACTGCTGCTTATTAGATCCAGGGAGACCTGACTCTCTAATTTGCGGTTCAGACAGAGATCCCAAGGCATTAGTTCGTAACTTCCACAAAAGAAGGAATGGTAAAACAATGAGCATAAATGAACTTACTGTTTCTCACTTCACATGGTATTTTATTTCATATAAGAGCAGTAACACCATTTTATGCAATGTTTCATTTTTATTTTATTTGACAATGCTCATAATTTTTAGACTACGAAGAGAATGTACAGTTTTATGCACGAAATTTGACATCCCGTCAATAGCTAGGTCCTTTTGGTTCCAGTTTCATGAGCGGTAAACGCACGCAAACAGATTTGGGATGTACTGAAGGTTTTCAACATATACGGGACATTCCATATCAAATCGGACAGCAAAAAATCTTGCAATTTATTTTTTTAATTTTATGTATCCCTAAATATAGTGAATACATTTATAAACGTATTAATACAGAAATTTAATTTTTATCATTTATAGGTTCGTAGTTATGATGATCTAAAATTATCGTAAATATGATAAACTAAAACGTTTACTAACTAATATTTCTGAAACAGTAAACAGCAAAAATTTGTTTCAAACATATTTATATAGGTGATATCATGTAGTTTAAGGGTGTTATTTTTATAATTAGGATATTTTTATTTTCGGTGTCAATTTTCTGTTTTATGGCGGTTTACTGCAGTACATATCAAAAAATGAAAACGGAAAAAATACAGGATACTATTCACGTAATAAGGATTAATTTTCAGCAATTACCCTTTTGGAGAGTTGAATAGTTCAGACAATATAAATGTTTTTTATTCTATTTTCGTAAAAAAACTCGCGGGTCCACGGCGCATCAGATTCATTTCACGACCAAGGTCGCGCGCGTACTTTATTAAAAGAGCTTCATCAGTGACTTTTTCAACTGCCATTAAATCGAATAAATTATTATATGTTGTGCTTAATGGAACAGTACCCTAAATTTATAAAAGTGGCGATATTTTAATTCTCACGCAGTAGATATTTATTTATCAAATTTTATTGCTGAAGTGAGAAGTAAAGAGCTCTGTTACTTACGTTTACTGTGAATTATTAAACAAATTATTTATAACTAACTCACTCACTGGCTCTGTGGAACCTGTAGGTTCATGGCAGCGCGGACATAAGCTCTCCATACATCCCATCCCGAGCTAACGTTTTCCAATTATCCTCTGTATAATCTACTTCCCTCAAATCATGTATAATGTTATTCTCCCACCTCATTCTTAGTCTTCCAACTGGGCGTTTTCCCTCCGGTTTTCCTACCAGAATTTTCCAAGCACCTCTTTCATCCTCCATACGTACCACATGACCTGCCCATCGAAGCCTACGAGACTTAACTGTTCTTATTATATCTAGCTTTCTATACATATCATGTAGCTCACTATTATGTAGTTTCCTCCGTTCACCTGTCTGTTCATCTCTTTTTGATCAAAATATTTGCCTAAGAACTTTATTCTCAAATACTCGTAATCTTCTTTCCTCCCTTAAAACAAATTATTTATTTTGTTACAAATTTTTCATTGCAATTAAATGAATATTATAATAAAAACTCTTACACCATTATATTAACCATTAATTGAATAAACTGGTATAGATTTTTATTATGTTATAATTACTAATTTCAATCTTAAAATAATTTTTATTGAGTGTACTGTATTGTACCCTGGAAACTATGACGAAATAGTGTTGTTACAAGATATCACTTCCAAATAAAACCGAATGTTTTAATACTAGTACCACTTCCTAACAAACGAATGAAATGCTGAATCAGCGCGTCTTCTTAAAACATCTGTTCCTCTATCAACAATTCTCAAGTTCAGATTATTTACTAGACAGTAGATTTAAATCAGTACGTGTGTTTAGTGTGTCACCTCCATTATTTTAAGTATTACAATCAAATTTAAAATAATCTTTTATCGTTTTTAACTAACAAGTTTGCAGATTGAAGTGTTTTATTTTATTACTGTACATATAATTACACTGTCTATTATGAATATGCCTAACTGGTGTTATGTGAATGGAAAGTGTTTCAATCCACTCGGACGACGACATAAGAGTAGTTTAAAAAAATTCAGATCTATCCCTCCATGGAACTGTGAGGAACTCGGGGTATCCCAAGAACACTGGCTCTCGGCAAAAATATGTAGTAATTGCAGGCTAATTTTAGAGGGTAAGAGAAATGTTGAGGATGTACAGCCTAACAGATTAACTAATACTGAAAATGAGGAATCCGATGTAACACAACCTAGTAATAATAACGATAGTAGTTCCGACATCGTTAAAGAATCGGCTATACCAACATTAAATGAATCATTTAAATTGATAGGGGAAAGTCCCATTAAGAGAGCAAAAATGTCTCACAATAAATATGTGAAAAATAAATATAAAAGTGTAACTGAGGCAATTAAAAATAAAATGCTCCACCAATTTGACTCTTCAAGTGAAGAAGAGGATAAATATGAAATTGAAGTTTTGGAAAATCGTAAGAAGGCGTTTGCTGCTAGCAGTGATAAAAAAGATAAAATCAAAATTCTAACGTTGCTTCCACTCTCCTGGTCAATAAGAAAAGTAACAACAAGCATTTTTATGCATCAAAACATAGCATTAAAATAGCAAAATAGCATTCAGAATTGTTACGCCTTTAAAATTCCATTGATTCCTATCGAGTTTGAACCCGCGAACCTCGGAATCGGAGGCGTGCAGAGTAACCACTAGTCCACGATGATGATGATGATAATGTAATAATTGTTATAATGATAATAAAAATAATGTAATGATGATAATAACAATAAAAATATGTGTTAGTGCGCAAAGGACTATTACCATGTAGTTCCGTCATTGTTTGTACGAGCGAGCGATCTCCACTCACGCGAAAGGTATTGCGAGCAGTCTACACATAGGAGATTTTAGGAAAAATAATTATTTTTGGTAGTTTCCTTTCAAGACTCCACTTTAATACTAATTACAAAAAATTAACTGGTGTTCAGGTAATAATGTGGCACTTTTTGATTTTATAATTTTTTTGGTGAGGAAGGTCAATTGCATATTAATAGCATTTACGCCCTTCAGAAAAACGTAAATATTAACATACTAATTTTCACGCGATAGAGCATAAAATCATCTATAATGTGACTATCTTTTCAAGTTGAGGGAATAGCCATACTTCGAGAAATGTATTTTATAAAAGAGACTATTTAAAACAATACGATAAATTGACAGCTCTATTACTATTTAATTACACCAAGCGAAGACTTGAAATTCGGTACAGATATTCAGTATTCATAAAGTTTCACTGTAAAAAAATGGTAAACTTTTAAAGATGTGAGTTCATTTTTCACAATTTTTTTGCCGATTTCGTATGGAATGTCCCATACGCTTCGCACTCATGTATATCGAAAGCTTGCACGATCAGGATTTAGAATATATTAACCTCAAGGGAAAAGTTCAAAGGCTGTATCAAAGAAGTGAATTTTTGGTAGGCACGACCTGTCCATTGTTCCTACTTCCACTCCTTAGAAAAACAGAATTTAAAAATAGAAAGCGAAGGAAAACATGAAAGAATATATTAAAAATCACTTTAAAAACTTAATTTGTTTACAACATGGGAGCGACTTATACTAATTTAGGTGATCATCAACATTGAATAATTGACACTTAAAGTAGAAAGGTGCAAAGTGCCAAAATACTTTAAAATTACGCAGAATGATGCAATATGCTCAGGACAATAATGCAAAAAAAGATGCTACATTCACTTGTGTTTCATAAGCGAGAAAATTGGATGTTACATTGGCAGCACAAATGTTACATCGGCCCCGGTGGACTAGTGGTTATGCTCCTTGCCTCTGGTTCCGATGGTCGCGGGTTCAAACGCGGCCGGGGTAGATGAATTTTTTAGGACGGAAAAATCCAAGGAGCAAGTCCTCCGGGAGGGACTTTAAGCCGTGGGTCCCGAGTCTGAAGATTTTCAGGCTCGTAAAAGATCCTTAAGTCTGAATGGAAAGGCCTCTAAGCAAAATTTTCCGAATTTTCCCGTCCTAGAACTACCTTGGTTTCCTAGATGTTAGTATGAGGCGGAACGTTGACCACGGACCACTCAAATGAAATCTATACGAAAACAAGTGTAACTAAATTAGTATGGTTCAAATTCTTCCCTGTAGGGGGGAGAGCGCCAAAATCTCTGTTTAAGGGAAACAAGATACAAGAAAATAATGGATGAGATTGAACACAGAAGGCTAAAACGTAAGAAGAATGCAGGATTGAAGACTGCCAAAGGTTGTCTATGCATGAAAAATTGAAAGAAGGAGCAGAAAAGGAAGACCAAGAACAACCTGGAAGAATAGTATTAAAATTAAATGAAATTTGGTGTAACAGATGAAGACACAGAGGACAGAGCACGATGTGCTCTCCCACTTAATTAAGAGAAATTTGTGAATGTTTGTTACAAACTGGTAGTCCATACGTCCGTAGTCCATTCATGTTTTTTCAACAACTTATTTTTTAAATTCATGTTAATTACTAAGATGATTAATTGGAAAAAACCCTCAATGATGAGGAAAATTCCTAAAAAAAGAATGAATGAAAATGTTTCCATTTTTTGTATTTGCCCTCCTTTCTTTACTTTATGCCATCCAATTTAAGTAACTGGATGTAACTAAAGATAGCATTTTCATGGATCATACGGTTTTTAAAATATTTTTAAAAAATCACAATTTCTGTTGTTCTAAGTCACCCTCAATGTTCGTTTTCAGCTTACGGTTTGTCAGTTATAATGATTGCGATAGACGAAGATCTACTCATATATACATCCGTGGCGTAAGCGTTTAGAGAGACTCTCGCCTCTCACCTCTGAGGTCCCGAGATCGAGTCTCGGGTCACTCCAAGTGGGTTTCGTGTGGACGAAACTGAGCCGGGAACAGGTTTTCCTTCCTTTCGGGGGTTTATTCCGTTTTCTTTCCCTTGCCAGACACCCTCATTTTCTCTTCCAGTTCACCATTTCTCCATACTCAACTCATCCATTTCGTTTATCTGCCCCCGTGATGGTGCGTCAGACGTGGACGGCCGGTACCATTGTCATTCACAGACATCCATACAAGGGACTTCATCCCATCTTATCCCTCGACCCGACCCTGAGTTGGACACAAGTGTGTGTATATTTACATATAAATATAATATGAGTATCCTAAACAAACTGTAAAATCATCAATACAAATTATAATTTAATACAAAATGAGTAATATATATAAATATGTATTATCAGTATAAGTAATCAGTAATCATTGATATTCTGAGAATTTTTAAAGTTGATATCAATAAATTAAAATATTAAATACGTTATGCATTAAACTAAATTAGGATCTGAAAGTATAAACTCAGCTGTCAAATGTAAGAACTGAGCTCTTCTGAAACTATAACTAATTTCATGTTATCTTAATACACAAAGCAATATTTAGAGTCTTCATCTTCCACTCAATCAGCACAAATATACAAAATACAGAATACAATCTTTAATATAAATACAAGTTATATGCCAACTGAATTATAAAATAAAAAATATATATATTAAAAAATCTAAAAAGTAATTTTCATAAGTAAAATCAGTATTAAAAATGTATAATGATATTAATAACAATAATGATAATAATAATCATCCGGTATCATGACAGCTCCCGCCGTCTTCCGGAAACCAAACGCCATTCCTCTCTGTCCATCCATTGATCTTCCTCCATTCCTCTGATATTCATAGCTGCTTGTACCCCTTCTATCCAAGTTTTCTTTGGTCTTCCTCTCTTCCTCCTTTCCATTGGGATCCATTCCATAACAATTTTAGGCAATCTTTATTCTGACATTCTTTTGACATGGCCATACCACTGTAATCTTTTCTTTTCTATAATGTAATAATAATAATAAATCTTAGATCAGTCACCAATTAATAATCCACATTATATAGATAAACCCAAGGTAATATTTTAATACAAACTTATTTAACTTTGTAAACACTTTTTTTTAATGAAACATTTTGTAGGCGAGTCTAAAGTTTCTGATGCTAGAATGTATAAAATATTATAATAGAGTAAAAAAAAAAATGAAATATGAGACATGGGATAAAATTGCCATTAATAAGAAACTGGTACTGTATAAGATATAATTATTATCATCTAGTATTTCTTCTTCTTCTTCCTTTCCAGGATTAGGTCAATGCGACCTGTTCCGGTCTCAAGTCCATCATTTCCTTGGCCGTCCCAAAGATCTTTTTCCACGTGGTTTGTAAATGTTGATCTTTTTGGGTAATCTTGTATTGTCCATTCTGTCTAAATGTTCTTTCCATTGGTATTTGTGCTCGTCTAGTTTATCGAGTATTGAAAATATCTCCAGTTCATTTCTTATTGATTCATTGTATAATCTATCCATGCGTGTATATCCTTTTACGGATATCAAAAATTTCGTTTCAGTGGCTTGAATGTGTGAGATATCTTTTTTTGTAAGTACCCAAGATTCAGATCCATATAAAAGAACAGAAACAAACATAATTTTATAAAACCTGAGCTGAACTTCTCTTCGAGTCTTTCGGAGGGTTCTTCTTATGGTGCCACACATCATTTGATAAAGTAAAAGTAAAGTGATCCCACTATAGGCCTAAGGAGGCCCTTGGAGTAGTAGGAGGTTAAGGCTCCCACTTTTTCTGTACAATCGGCACTTGATGTCAGCCGGTTTTGATGTCGGTTTAATTTATTGTGTATATCCCAATCGTAGCTATATGTTATATCGGAACCAAGATAGTTAAAGTGTGCTATCTGTTCTATTATTTCATTATTGATTACTATTTTTGCTCTGACTGGCACTTTTCCCTGAAAAGCCATAATTTTAGTTTTTGAAGTTCAGACTTTGAGATTATAATAGAGTCCTAATTTATTCAACATGTAAATGGCATCTAGTATTTATAAATGTTTATTTTAATTTAAAATTCACGCATTTTAAAATGTATTAACTGAAGATATTACTGTCGAAAAAGAAGTTTTCAGCGTTGCTAAGCTGATTGGTTACTATCCCCATAGCTAAAGTTTGGCCCCTAGCACTCTTAACTTAAAATGTCCAAATGAGCGACATTCGTGTCGAATACATAATTTTCAGGATCGTAAAAGCTGATTGGCTGTCTATCGATGAAATGTAAACCCAACTTCAATCCCTCACACCCATAGATAGAGCAGGATGAAAATAGAAATGTTGAAAATTACAAAGATCCATATTTTACGGGGTCGCTAAGCTATTTGGTGACAAGATTGAGACATATAAATATACGGGCTTCGCCAGGTAATCAGTCGGTACCTTATTAAAAAATAATTTACGGAAGAAGTGAATTATTTGTCATCCTGTATACGACACATATGCTGGAGGTCAGAGGTACCAGAAGGCCATGTGCATGGCCATCTGAGGACACACGCCAATAAAACGACGTGACATTGTTGCTAATAGCAATATTCAATTAAACGCATTTCATTTACCAACCAACACAACATAACAAACTTTTATCTCTACGCGTTATTACGTCACATTTTCTCTTCTAATTACACAAACGTGAAGGCAATTAAGGTTGTAACTACATCCACTTACATTATCTTTATTACCAAACAGTTTCATTTACGTATAGCATATTAATGATTTTAATAGTTTTGAGACAAAATAAGGCTTTTCAACTTCAATTTTATTTTGAAATGTTCAACATTCACATTGCTTATATTAGTAGTACATGTAGGGTAGTCTACTTTGAAAAATTATACATTTTTACTTAATCCTTACTTCATAAACTTAACATTTTGTCAATCCACTTCCCAATCCTTGATTTTATCCATAAGGAGGTATATTTTTATAATCATTGAATTTAATGTTTTTATGTAGAAATTCATTAATTCAATAATTTTAATGCCGTGGGTCCTCGTAATGAAATTCCAACCCAGCATTTAAGTTGATGATTAAGGAAAACTCATGAAAAATCGTTAAGGTAAAATCGAGAATTCCAAAATACTATTTTCAAACTGAGTAAATTCCTTCGGAACTATGTGTGTGTGTGTGTGCTTGTATTTACGTGATTTGTGGAATTTTACTTATTATTCTTAAACAAATATAATCATGAAAAATTAAGAAATAGATCGTGGTAATGAGATTGCAATCCACCATACGCCTTGATTGAGTATTTCAGTTATGTACGTGTCGCTGTGTATATACGCGTGTGTGCATACATATACATAAGTATTAACCTGCATTAACATGTGATATTCTGAAAGAAATATACTCCAAAACTTATAGCATTGGAAGATTGTATTCGGAAGAAAAAAAAAACAACTTCCTAAAATATGTCTTCCGAGTAGTTACGGTCTTATCTTTAAAATTGTCACATTTGACACATTATACTCCGAGCACTTCGCCAAGACGCAAATGACCAAACTTCCTGAGTAGCAGTTTCAACTAATGAATCTTTAATGAGCGATGGAATGGTCGAGGGGAGCGAGCAAAATAGTTTATGTAGGTAACTTACCTGACAAATAGAGCAACAATATAGCACACAATGAAACAAGTTAATTATTCTTGCCTTCAGTTATTGCTCGATGTACATATAAACAAGATAAGCTGTGTATAATGTCCCCTCACTTGTTTCTTGTCAAAGTGTTCTGAGTACAGATATGCTGTTCTTACAAAATAAAACTATAACTTATAAATAAATTAAATTTAAGAACTTAAATTAAAGAATTTTGTCAAATACAACCTCTTTTATCTTAATATATAAAAATTACGTGTCACGTTGTTTGTCCGCGATGGAATCCTAAACTACTGAACCGATTTTAATAAAATTTTGCACACTGTGTGCTGTTTGATCCAACTTGAGACCTACGGTTCTTTATAACTAAATTATAGTTGCATTATTTTTATTGCAAATTATTTGTTTATTATTTAACAAAGAGTTATAATTATTTGTGAGTTCCATACGATTCTAACAGATGACGGTGTAAGGTAATTGGTTTATTATTTAACCAGGTGGCTGTGCTTTTTGTTGCAACCGCGAATTTCAATTGAATTACAAATATTGATTATTTCATAATTTAAGTGTGTTCAGTGTTTATTTTATTTTCAATATATTGATAATAATATTAATTTCGTGTGTAAGTATTAGTTTTAAGTAATCTGGCTGAAAGTAAGCAACTTAATTTAAATTTAACTGGACCGAGAAGGGACATTGAACAATATGGCGAATCAGTTCTAGAGACTATGAATGATAAGATATCAAGTGAATTTCCGCAAATTGGTATAGGCCTATGTGACATAAATCTTACATTTAAGAAGAATGTCAATTTAAAAACATATGAAGATCCTAAGGAACGGAATAACAGAACTGTAAGTAAGTCTGTTAGTTATAATAATATGCCTAATATTACAGAAACAATCTCCATGCCTCAATTAAATGAAAAACAAAATGACTATAATATATCACAAGATGATATTACTATACAGAGACTTCTTGATGATGATGAGAATCCAAATTGCCAACAAGTTCGTAGAAAAAAACGAAAGTATAATGAAATCAGCAAGCCTCCTCAAAATATTCCATCAATAAATGTATATAATCCTTATGATACACTTATGGATGATACTGAGAATGCAGACAACATAAATTCATCTCAATCAACAAAACCACTTCCACATAAACCACCACCCATATTTATACCGGGTGTAGTTAACGTACCAGAACTAAAAAAAACTTTCTGATTTAGATTTCTCACTTAGTTTACTACAACATAATTTAACGTATACCTTAGCCACAGCAACGCGTGGCCGGGACGTCTATATATATATAATATAAAATATATATATATATATAACAAAGTCGGATTAGTTACACTATTTATAACTCAAGAACGGCTGGACCGATTTTTATGATATTTGATTTGTTGGATTTGTTTCCGCCTCGAATTGCAGATAACTATTAAAACATCGGAAAAATTAACGTAAAAATATTTAAAGGCGATACGACGTTCGCCGGGCCAGCTAGTAGATATATAATTCAATATTTTTTACAAAATTTAAATTTGAATGAACATAAAAGCGATAACAGTACATGCTTTAATAATATGATTAATATTTAGGCCCTAAAACATAGTAAATATGGCTGCAAGGTTCTGAGAACTATAACAAAACTAATACAATTGTATAATGATTGATATACCGGTATCAGATATCACAAATAAACAACAATAAGTTAAAATGTTAATAATGTAAAATTAAAAGAGATTTAAATAATATTTGCTGATGAGGAAATTTATAATACCTAGGTAGATTTACAACAAGAATTAAAATGGAACATTTCTGCATTTCCTATATAATACATCCTCAACTCGTGTCCAATTCAGGATCGGGTCCAGGAATAGGATGAGAACTAATGGAAAATGTGAACTTTTTATTACTAAATAAAACCTAGTTATTGATACAAATAACATGAAAAAGTATGAATCTGAACAAAAATAGCAAAAAATCATATATAAAACATCAAATTTAGTAATATTTTAGATGTTGAATAATTATGAGGATAATTAAGAATTATAGCCAAACCAAATTAAAATCATAAGAAAGATGAGATATCTATCGAATGAAAATTTAAAGAATTTATGGATCACATCAGGAAATTGAGTTTTAATAAATGCGTTAACTGTACAAGGACATTATATTATCCACCTTCTTCGGATCGATGAGTCTCCAGTGAGCAGAGCATGTGATTGCCATGGAGGAATAGCGAGTACAAAGAATTGTGGGTAGAAGAAGTAGAGGAAGATAAATATATGGAGATAGATGCACGAGGATGCAAAGTAAATAGTAGGGCTAGGGAGTTTGAAAACAAGGGCATGGAATAGAGAGGAATGGAGGCAAATAATTAAAGAGGTGAAAGTTCAAACTGGGCTGTACACCTAAGATAGAATGATTTTTTTTTTGAAAATGCATGAACTGACTTAATTCAACTTTTATAAACAAGCGATTAATCGAATGACTTCTAATTTTAAGTTTATACGAGTGGCTATGAAGACATATTTTCAAGGGAGTAATCTTAGATGAATTTTATATATTAGATCAAATTAAATGTGGTGGGAAGGAGATGGAAAAGGATAAACCTACGCTGAAATGAACAATGATCACCTGCCAAATATGTGACAGTAAGTGTCGACTTTCTAAAAACGTCGCAAACAATTTTGTTATTATGGTAGGGGCAAACAAGTCCATTCCACTTCTTGACCTACACTCCCATGTGGCCTTGTGATCACACAACACTTGCTAACACAGGTTCGCAGTACGTGAACCGCGAGACCAAACAACCAGAGGACCAGTTTTCGCTTTTCTGTCGTGCCTATATCTCCTTCACCTTCATTATTTACCGTAGGGCTTTTATTATTCTTCAAATACCTCAAATCTCTTCTAATACGCTATTAAAATTAATAATTCCAGCTATCCGCACTTTAGCGAAGCCTTGCGTGAGATAAGGGAGGAGTGCTGGTTCGAGATCTCATGGGGAACAACTTTTCTTATGGAATTTAGGCTGGTTTATGGGCTCAATGCCCACCTTGCATCATTAACAATTTCGGTTCCAGTAGCTATGATAATGTGCGCCTCCGGATTAGAAATTCAATTAAAACGGCTGGGGGACAGGAAATGCTAATCACAAGTCATTATATACTTGCTGTGTAATCATATATCTTTTTGAATGACCTATGTGGATGAGAGAACAGCAATCGGCTGACAGACCAAAGGCCTGTCGTGACATCCATTTTTTTTTAGTTTTAATTAAATATAGTTGATATTGTCATTAACAAATAAATAAAATGAAATTGATATTAATTTTTGAAGACAAGCATTCTATAACCCATAGTTAACACAAGTCTAACTAGAGAGAATATCACTGCATCTAAGCTGGAATTTAAACCCAAGGTATCTAGTTTTATGCGCTGGTGCTCTATCATTGAGCCACTTAGTGACATCTCCAAGAGCGAGTACGAACTTCTCTTATTTTAATTCTTGTGCACCCCCATAAGTGAACTTTTACAAGGCCTAATATATATATATATATATATATATATATATATATATATATATGATATGAAAAGAAAAAAGAATGCTTGAGTTGGGATTTGAACTCGAGTCTCTAAAGTCTGTACCTTTAGCGCTCTAACCAACTGAGCTACCCAAGAATTCCAAGACAAACATACAATTTTCTTATACATGTAGTATTCTCAATTCACACAAGAGGTAGCGGAAATATCATTCAACTACCATCTAGCGGCTAACCTAACAGTTAAGCAAATTATTAAAGAGAATATTTACTTTATAGCAGTAACGCTTATATATATATATATACTTCTACTGCAAGAAGCCAATATAATGAGGTTTCGCTGGATCGTCAGCTAATTGCAAAACTTAGAATGGAAATTAATGTATGTTAAGACGGCTGTTCAGGAAAATAAAATTTTTCAGATAAGTCGTCTGTAGGCCATAGTTAACATACGGGGAACTCTGAGATTAAAAAGGAGAGAAGCTTTTGCTTGCTCCAGAGAAAAGCCTAAGTAGCTCAATGGTAGAGGCCCAGCGCGCATAGATTTTGGTTTAAATCTAGGCACAGATGAAAAAAAAAATCTAGTTTAATTAAATAAATAAAAATAGAAAAAAATATCAACTCCGAGCCATGATAAGTGATTTGTCAAGTCTGTGAAGTAATAGTTGGAGTAGTTAATTTTTACCAATGCTGTTTAGACTCGGCTTCACCAGTGCAGGCCGGTCGCTTACCAGAAGTTTTACAAGGCAATGGCCAGTGGGAATGCCAGTTTTAGGATCAAAGTAGGTATAGGGATGTCACATTATTTTGCCCGTTTGTTTTAAATAACATATTTTACAGAAATAGCAAAAACGTAGGCCTATTTTACCGAATGAAATTTATGTTACTATGAGCCATGATATTTATTTTGATAGGTTTAAGTCTAAACTGCATTTGATTTATTCCCGCAGTGAAAGGGTCGACATAATTCTGAAACATCCAGTAGTCCTACCCTTTACGTATTTCCCCCTACCCCCACCTCAAAACTTTCACGTAAACGACCGAGCTTCACTGGTGAAACAGATTAACAATTCAGGCCATCGAAGTCTGTCTGCTGTGCCTTTGTCAATAACAGAAGGCTTCTCTGGAAAACTATGTTTTCATATATGTACTCTGTAGGCCATGGGGGGACTAAAACGGAGAGAAGTTTGTGCTTCGTCCTGTGCAGTGTCTAAGTAGTAAATGGTACAGCATCATCATATATAGATAGAGATTTTGTTTGTTCAAATCCCAGCGACAGATGAAAAAAAATGTTGGGCTCTGTGAACTAGTCAATTTTTAACAATGCTCCTTGACAATGCAGGTAATTAACTTAAATCCTGTCTGCCGTGTTTTGTAATAACTAATAAACATTGTACTAAGGGATAATTTAAGGAACTGATGAAACCTCTCCTTCCATTGACGTGAGGTTGTATAGGCTTCAACCATACAATAGAGGCCACTCTGAACAGCGGTCACATGTAAACAAGAGCAGGGTTCAGATTTACAAACAAAATATACTTCGGTGGAATATAAGAGTTGCGCACTGACTATTCTGAACATTTGGAGTGAAATATAACTAAACTGCTGCTGTAACTAGATGGTTCAGAAAACTATTCTAACCCCCTCCCCTCTGAAGCCATGTACAAATGGTCACATCAAACACACAATGATATCGTGTTTACGAAGAAATTGTTCAATCTCTAGTTATATATATAGGGTAGCCATCTTTCCGCAATGTTGTAACGATTCACGAGTCATACTATAGCATTGTAATTCAAAATTCAGCGTGAAAGTTCCGACAAATTTTGCTTAGATGCTATTTTTTTTTCAGAAGAGTTTTTCTACGCTATAACATTACTTCTCTTCCAATGGAAGTCGTACCCAAGATTGTGATGCTCTGGAAAAGAAGAAGAAAAAAACAAGCACATTCAATTTGAACCCGTAAACGTAGGTACCAGGGGTTTACAGAGATCACCCCTCTCTGTGGAGCGAATATAAAACTCATGGGAATTTTCATAGCATTTACTTTATTAACTCCAGTAAAACACGTAACATATCTGAAACAGGTATTTTATGACGTCTGCAGGCAAAATAACTAATCAGCAATATTAACATTGCTATTAATTATGGTTAAGATTTTTGCCGTAATAACGAATATAACATTTGCATGTAAGATCTAATTGGTGGGAGTCAAGACATAAATTCAATCACGTGACCAAGACGCCATGTTTATTTCACAACACAATGTTTTATCATCGATAGTTTACAACTGAGTCTGTCCTGATGTGATCGGAAGGAGTTCCTGTCTACCACTTTGGAGGCCTAGGTTTGATTTGAGCTAGGGTTGAAAATTTTAAATTTTCACTTAAGTCTGCATCACATGTCTTATAGTAGCGTTGTCCAATTATAATGCACAATCATATGGAGGGCCGCAGATTCAAAATAACATATATTCTTCCATTAAAATTGTAATCAACATGAACACTTTTATCACTACTTATGAAACAAATAATTATAATTATTTTACAAGTAGTGTGGACTATTCGAAAACACAATCGCTCTGAAGTGAGATGGAGCAGAGATAAGTCATTTCGTTAACCTTGTTCTTGCCCATATGGTAAAAATAAACTTTCTCTCGCTACAAAGGGTTGTTCGGTGGATAAGCGTGTTTAGCACAGTTCATAATCGATAAATACATAATTAATTTCAAATGAACAATGGTTAATATAATGTTTAACAGTTTAATTCAGTATGCTATTAATTAAATTAGAAGATGTATCATAAAAGGATTTACATTTTTAAAATCCTTTGAAAATACGTTTTAATGGATGAATAACGTTAATTCACATGTTTAAAAAATAGATATTTGAAATAACTTAGAGGGACACATGTGCCCCGCGCACTGCCATTTGGTCAGGCTTGTCATATACTGTTTATACTGTTGAATGTTGTCCTAGCTAGACGATAGTCATGCCACACTAAAAACCAAAAATACAATTGAGTCCTACCACTGTATATCTTCTAGTCTGTGTGTGTGTGTATCCATCCATTCATAGTAATTCGGCCCGTGGACAGGTCTTTCACTGCAATCATATCACTTTCATGCTATGCACAGCAGCTTTACTAGGGAATTATATATGTTGTAGCTTCCCGTTGCTATCCACACCGTGAAGGATGATGATGTCCCGCGCCCGTAGCCGAGTGGTTAAGGCAGGAATCCTTGGAGCAGAGCTACGGGACTTGCGCTGGTTCGACTCTCCATGGGGGAAGACATTTTCTCATGGTATTTCGACAAGTATGGGACCCAGCATCGTAAGGCATTTGGGTAGCTACAATAAGTAGCGGCTCTAGGTTGAGAAGACCAACTATAACGGCTGGGGGAGTCGACATCTGACCACATGTCACCCCTACACAGGATCATCTACCTCTGTAATTGACACATATGAATGTGAGGCCAGCAGGCGGATGGTAGGCTAAGGGACTTCTAGGCCTATCGCGCCATGGAAAAGAAAGAAAAAGGATGATGATGATGATGATAAACATGGTGATGATGGCCGGATGATTTTCGGAGACCGTTGGGCTCTAAGCTTCCTGGCATTTGTCTTACAAGATGAGGAAAATCCCCGAAAGAACCTCGCCCAAGAGTCTGTCCCGACCGTGAACTAACGAATTCCTCAGCAAATCGAAATTATGGTCAAATTTTGCTGGTTTAAGGTATATATATTACTTTTGTTAAAATGGTGAAACTTAATTTCTGATGTCAATTTATTTTAAATGTTTAACGGCAGTGAAAACTAAGAGCGATGTTTATTTTCCGGTTTCAGGTAAACCCCCACTTCTAATGGTCAGATTTTCCTGATTTTTTTAGAATACATTCCTCATTTTATTTCTCTTCTTCTTCTACTACAAGGTTTAGGCTATGCAGCCTGTTCATTTTATTTTAATATCATATACTCAGTTTCGTTAGGAATCAACGAAAATTGCGACAGCTAGATTGCTTTTTTAAATATCGTTTCAGATTAACTCCTACAACTATTGGTCCGATTTCGTTCGTTAATGAACCCGACCTCACGTTTTTGTTTGCTATATGCTTAGTTTGGTTCTGATACAACAAAAATTGTAACGGCTAGAGCATTAATGGACACACACACATAGGTTATATAGGCCAAATATATTTTTCCTGGTCATGGTCATTTTTGGTGTCCACTAGATAGGATCGGCGAATATCTGGATTTTTTAAAATTATTTTTTTGAGATCAAACTAAATAGTTTCCTCTATTCGAATTCGCTAAAAAGGAGGGTGAAATAGAAGAAAAAGGAAGTGGTTTTGAATCACGTAATGACTGTAATAAATGAAGAGTCATGGGGTTGTGCACGCAAGACACGATGGTGGTAAGGTGTTTAGTCTTACATTACGGACAAATTATCCTCAGGAAAGATAGAAATACACGTTTTATAGCAGGATGAATTGGCCTGGTGATCAGCCTGAATCAAATAATCAACATTAATGCAAATAATAATAATAATAATAATAATAATAATAATAATAATAATAATAATAATAATAATAATAATAATAATAATAATAATAATGATAATAACAATAATAATAATACATGTATTATTTCAGGACCAAAGAGAGACGAACAGACTAAAAACTACACAATAATGCAGCAATAATTTATTTATGGGAAACAATATGTAAAATAAAGAACAGTTAAGTCTCGTAGACTGCGTTGAGCAGGACATGCGGCAAAAATGGGGAATGAAACACGGTAAACCAGAGAAGAAATGCACAGTAGGTAGGGCAAGAATGAGGTGGATGAACAATATTAACCATGATTGGAGGAAGATAAACTATACAGGGGATGATTGGAAAATGTTGGCTCAGGATAGGAATGTATGGGAAGCTTATATCTGCGCGGCCATGAACCTATTGTTTAGTTAGTGCCAGCGAGTTAGTAATAATAACAATAATAATATCAAAACAAAATAAAGTAAATATTTTATTAACGACAGCTATGAACAAGTCAGTTCATAGTGTCGCAATTCAAACTGGACAGTGAAAGGACCGGAGTCAACGCGTGCGTGTGTGTGTGTGTGTGTGTGTGTGTATGTATATATATATATATATATATATATATATATACACACACACACACATATACAGTAAAGCCTGTCTATGAAGGAACATGACGGTTCCTTAAATATATTTCGTCTTGGCAGTTTTCCTTCTTATAAAGGGTTCCCAAATTACAAGCTTGAATATTTTCACGTAGTTTAAGGGTTTTACATGCACGCTTTGACATAACGTATTGACTGAAATACAGACAAAGTAGTATATGCAACAGAGCTCAGTTTGCAGGGCAATACAAAAAACTTTATTACACAAAAGCAAGAAGGAACTCAACTACAGGAAGAATGAAGAGTTTCCCAACTCCCTCGCAGGTAACGTAAGCAGGCAAGGAAAAGCGAGGGATTCCCCGTTGTCACACATAAGCAAGGGTATCTCCGCAATACAATGACAACACAAGAAGGTAAAACGATATAAAATGCAGAAAGAGTCATATGCAAAATTTTCACGTGTGGTCATTAATACTGTAATTAGAACATGCTTAAGAATAATTTTCCGTCTTACCGAGGTAAAAATTAACTATTGGTATTTTAAAAGCCATTCCGTTTCCGCGTTATGACGGTTTCCGGCTTATACAGGACGATTTTACATGCAAAATCGTACCGTTCTGGAGATTTTTTCCCGTCTCTACAGGTTTCCTTCTTATAAAGGTTCCGCCTAAAACAGGTTTTACTGTATATATACGTAGAACATATCCATGAAACGGGATTCTTTAACGAAGGAGGAAGTCAAATTATGTAACTAGATCATTGGCACTATCGAAGTTGGAGATTCATGGAGAGGAGGCGGGAATATACATCTTGAACTAATGTTTTCCAATCATCCCTTGAAAATTTACCTCCTCAAATCATGATTAATGTTATTCTCTCACCTGACTATTAGTCTGCCCACTGACCCCTTTCTACCTGATTTTCGTACAATCAGTTTCCATGCTCCTCCTTCATCCCCCCCAATCGTGCCATACGTCCTGCCCATCGCAGTCTACTAGACTTAAATTTTGATCTATTTCATTTGGTTTCCCATAAACTTCATGTAGCTCAATGTTATGTAATATGTTCCACTCAGCTATCTGTTCAAAATTTTTCATAATAACTTTATTCTCAAAATATCCTAATTGTTTCTCCTCCTTTAAAGTAAGAGTCTATGTTTTACATCCATACACTATAACTGGAAGAATAACATCTTTATAATTATATTTTCAGTTTAACATTTTTAGAAAAGTTTGAATGAGTCATTTTAATGCGTAATTACATGTATTTCCAAAATTTAGTGTTAAATATTTACATTACGTATAAAAATGCACTTTTTCTTTAAATGAATAATAATAACCCTTTCATTTTGAGAATTTTCCTCATCATTGAGGGTTTTCTCCAACCAATCTTAATAATTGACACGAGTTTTAAAAAAATAGATAAATGATTATAAATTATCAGTTTGCAACAAACATTAAAACATTTCCCTTCATTAAAGATCCCCATTGTTTTCTGTCCTCTGTGTCTTCATCCGTTGCACCAAATTTCCTCATTGAATTCTGAATGTTATTCTTCCACGTTGATCTTCGTCTTCCTTGCCTGCTCCTTCTTTCAATTTTCTACGTATATACGGTCTTTGGTAGTCTTCCATCCTGCATTCTTCTTACGTATCCATACAATTTCAGCCTTATGCGTTCAATCTCATCCATTTCTAATTCATTCCAGTCGAGATTTCCTGGCAACTATTCTCAAAAAAATCCATTACAACTGCAGTTATTCTGTTGGCATGTTGTTGTGTCATTGTCCAAAACTTCCGATCCACATAACATTACTCTTTCTAGTATGGACTTAATAAATTAGTTTTGTTCTGTTAATGATGTTTTTACTCAATAGTATAGAGTTTAACATTCCTATGGTTTTTCTTCCATTACTAATCCTTTTTTTGCTATTTCTTTATTTGAGGTTCCATCTTTCTCTATAATTGATCCCAAATAACAGAAACTATCGCTTTTCTTTATCTTTATCCCATCAATATATAATTAATCAGGGTAATAATAATAATAATAAATATACTTTTTAAGTGTCAGGCAAATTAAGCGAAAATTAAACCGAATACTAAAAGGTTCTAAAGTCCGCAGAACCTAATGCATTTAATAAACTTTCCTTTCAGGTCTATTTTGTGTTAGTAAAATTGTTCAAACAACTTTAAAGACTCATAAAATGAAGTCCACTGTATATGTAATTGGATACGAGGATGGTTTCCGAACTGCTGTAAAAGAAAACTTTATTACGAAACGCGTTAAAAATAATGTTATGTTTCCTTAGCGTAGAAAGCAGTGTATTATGAAACTTGTATCATTTTAGTCTCAGTGTGTCCTTTCTGGTAAATCTAGCGAAAGTGCTTCCATATGAAGTGGGTCAAGGTTGTCCTTCAATTGTTTCCGCTTGCAGTTTCCCAATATTGTTAAAAACATCCTGACTTCTCACAAGTTTAATAAGGACTTATATTTTAGAGTCCTTCCAGGCTCGCACAACTCCTACTTGTCACTCTACTAAAATGGATAATAAATAATGTATAACTGAAAAGTTAACAAGCTATGAGCTTACAAATGTGCCAACCTTAATGATCAAGAGCAGTTGTGTACAAAAAAAAAAAAGAAGAAGAAGAAAAAGCTGGTGACCTGTGGACCGCAATTTACTCTTTTTTGTTGTTGGTCTCCATTACCAAACAATTTTATTGATTTTTTGTTTTTGTTTCATTCTATGTCGAACTTTATTTATTTATTTATTCAACAGGTTTTAAATGTATGGGACATTCCATACGAAATCGGCAAAAAAATTGTGAAAATTGAACTCACATCTTTAAAAGTTTACCATTTTTTTTACAGTGAAACTTTATGATATACTGAATATCTGAACCGAATTTCAAGTCTTCACTTGGTGTAATTAAAGAGTAATAGAGCTGTCAATTTATCGTATTGTTTTAAATAGTCTCTTTTATAAAATACATTTCTCGAAGTATGGCTGTTCCCTCAACTTGAAAAGATAGTCATATTATAGATGATTTTATGCTCTACCGCTTGAAAATTAGTATGTTAATATTTATGTTTTCCTGAAGGGCTTAAATGCAATTAATATGCAATTGACCTTCCTCACCAAAAATTTTATAAAATCAAAAAGTGTCACATTATTACCTGAACACCAGTTATTTTTTTGCAATTAGTATTAAAGTGGAGTCTTGAAAGGAAACTACCCAAAATAATTATTTTCCTAAAATCTCCTATGTATAGACTGCCCGCAATACCTTTCGCGTGAGTGTAATCACTCGCTCGTACAAACAACGACGGAGCTACTTGGTAATAGTCCTTTGCGCACTTACAAATATGTTTATTGTTATTATCATCATTACATTATTTTTATTATCATTATTACAATTATTACATTATCATCATCATCGTGGACAAGTGGTTACTCTGCACGCCTCCGATTCCGAGGTTCGCGTGTTCAAACTCGATAGGAATCAATGGCATTTTAAAGGCGTAACAATTCTGAATGTAGCTTTCTCCAGAAGGAAGGAAATCCGTGAGTCCCATGTCGTAAATTTATGGTACGTAGGAGAACCTCGCGCTTGAAATAAATTGCTACATAATAAACGTCATTAAATATAACAAAAATTTATTGATATATTCAGTAGGCGGTTAATTTTGTGCTGATTTTGGCTAGTGTATAGTTTAATTTAAATTACTAAGCACCTACGAATTCAAGCTGGTAGGCCTATTAAAAATATTTTCTAGAGAGTAGTTTTGTAATGTGTTGTAATATTTTGTACTTGTACCCTACACCAATGTCTGATGTTGAATATTGTAAGTAATGTTAAGCTATCGATAATAATTTATAACAATTTTCATGCTGTTACAAGTAATATTTAAGAGGTATAAATATATTTTATTGGCTTGGTATCACTTACTGATCTTGCATCCCCTACTCATGACATATCTAAGATGATATTAAAATGCACGATAATATTAGCTTTTATTATAAGCTAAATTATTATAGTATTTAATTTAATATCTAAACTTCCCATTATTCTCCTTTTATAACACAAAATGTAAATCTCTATTATTAATCTATCATTCCAGAAACATTTAAGAAATTGTAAAATTATATATTAACACATAATATTGTTAATAACTATTGTATACTAATATATGCATAATTAAAATTATATTTAACTTCTAACTCACCATTCAGTAGATCTGCAAATTTATGAGTTAAGAACAATAAGATATATTTAATTTGACTGTGGCACTTAAAATGACGAGATGCATTAAACAAACACACTGATGTAAATCAGCTGTCTAGTATGTAATCTGAACTTGAGAATTGTTGATGTAAAACAGATGTTTAAGGAAGACTTGGCTGACACTGCATTATTATTGTTTGGTAGGAAGTGGTACGAGTATTAAAACATTCGGTTTTATTTGGAAGTGATATCTTATAACAATACTATTTCGTCAAAGTTTTCAGGGTACAATACAGTACACTGAATAAAAAGTTATTTTAAGACTGAAATTAGTAATTATAACATAATAAAAATTTATACCAGTTTATTCAATTAATGATGAAATAGTTATTATATAATATTACATTTAAACTGTAATGAAAAATTTGTAACAAAATAAATAATTTGTTTTAAAAAAGGGCAGAAGATTACGAGTATTTCAGAATAAAGTTCTTAGTAAAAAATTTTGGATCAAAAAAGAGATGAACAGGCAGATGAATGGAGAAAACTACATAATAGTGAGCTACATGATCTGTATAGGAAGCCAGATATAATAAAAACAGTTAAGTCTCGTAGGCTGCGATGGGCAGGAAATGTGGCACGTATGGAGGATGAAAGAGGTGTTTGGAAATTTCTGGTAGGAAAACCGGAGGGAAAACGCCCAGTTGGAAGACTAAGAATGAGGTGGGAGAATAACATTATACATGATTTGAGGGAAGTAGATTATACAGGGAATAATTGGAAAACGTTAGCTCGGGATGGGATGTATGGAGAGCTTATGTCCGCGCTGCCATGAACCTACAGGTTCCACAGAGCCAGTGAGTGAGTTAGTTATAAATAATTTGTTTAATAATTCACAGTAAACGTAAGTAACAGAGCTCTTTACTTCTCACTTCAGCAATAAAATTTGATAAATAAATATCTACTGCGTAAGAATTAAAATATCGCCACTTTTATAAATTTACGGTACTGTTCCATTAAGCAGAACATATAATAATCTATTCGATTTAATGGCAGTTGAAAAAGTCACCGATGAAGCTCTTTCAATAAAGTACGCGCGCGACCTTGGTCGTGAAATAAATCTGCTGCGGCCGTGGACCCGCGAGTTTTTTACGAAAATAGAATAAAAAACATTTATATTGTCTGAACTATTCAACTCTCCAAAAAGGTAATTGCTGGAAATTAATCCTTATTACGTGAGTAGTATCCTGTATTTTTTCCGTTTTCATTTTTTGATATGTACTGCAGTAAACCGCCATAAAACAGAAAATTGACACCGAAAATAAAAATATCCTAATTATAAAAATAACACCCTTAAACTACATGATATCACCTATATAAATACGTTTGAAACAAATTTTTGCTGTTTACTGTTTCAGAAATATCAGTTAGTAAACGTTTTAGTTTATCATATTTACGATAATTTCAGATCATCATGACTACGAACCTATAAATGATAAAAATTAAATTTGTGTATTAATACGATTATAAATGTATTTACTATATTTAGGGATACATAAAATTAAAAAAATAAATTGCAAGATTTTTTGCTGTCCGATTTGATATGGATTGTCCCGTATACAACATCTTCCTGAGCCCAATATTAAGTTTTGATTCTCTTCCTCCATTCATCTCTATCCTTCCAGTCACCATCCTGCAGCCCCCTGTAATCATATTCATAATTCCCTCTATCCATGTCTTCCTAGGTCTCCCTCTTTTTTTCTCCCATTTGGAACCCACTCCAAACCCCTAATTGGCAATCTATCTTCATTCACCCTCTTCACGTGTCCAAACCATTGTAATTATTTATTTTCCTCAAATTTCATAATTGTTTCGTCAACTTTTTTTCTCGGATAATACTGTTTCTGATACTAATTTAGAGCATCGTGAAGATCTTAGAAAATAAATTTATATAGATTGCAAATTTGTCTCCCTCTTCTTTTTCTACCATTTGGAACCCACTCCAAACCCCTAATTGGCAATCTATCTTCATTCACCCTCTTCACGTGTCCAAATCATTGTAATTATTTATTTTCCACAAATTCATAATTATTTCGTTAAAGTTGATATTTTTTCTCGGATAATACTGTTTCTGATACTAATTTGGAGCAACGTTCATATCTACTTAAAAATTCAATTTATATAGATAGCAAATTTAACTTCAATTTTGCATTTATAGTCCTCGAACTTTATGATTAGGCCAACATTATTAAAATGAGTGTGGTAAAAAGTAAGTTCTCAAACCCTTTACCACACGCAACTTTCGCCATCAGAAAAACTAAAATGTACCATATGGTACATATTCAGCAACATAAAATTACTCTGTAAGCCTATATATACGATCCAGAAGCAGTAATTTCAGACCCATCGCCTTTGAATAACCGTTGCTTACCCTTAAAATACGTTCACCACACATTAATACAACAACAAACCATTGAATGTATAGAAATCAGCTATACATGTCTCACGTATGTCATATTGGCAACATTGTATCATCATCATCTAATAATAATAATAATAATAATAATAATAATAATAATAATAATAATAACGTTCTGTGATACACAGCTGTAGTCTAGTGATAACGCCGTTTCCTCAGACACAGCGGACCTTAGTTCGATCCCTGGTCGGGATAAATATCTATGAGATTTCTGTCTAATTCTTTTTTCTCTCGTCTATAAGACAAATGTCAGGAAACTTTAATTTCAAATAGTTCCCGAACAAAATATATCACAATCATCCACATCATATCCGCCTTGTTTAGTATGAATTTATGAGTGGTTGGTGTGTCTTAAATGTACGTGTTCTTTCGGAGGTGGCTTTAGCATTAAGATAATCAGAGGCCCTCCATGTCCTTGTGAAGTCAAAAATGCGAGTGTGTGAGATCCAGAGTTTAAAATCCTCTCCTGACACGTCATGTCCCTGTAAGGCCCGGGTGACGTGGGACGTGTAAAGGGGGAGAGGTAACACTAGAGTAGGGGCGCCCAAACTACGGCCCGTGGGCCGGAATACGGCCACCCATCACAGGCGTGTACCATTCTGATAAATTAAAATATGCTAAGTGTATACCTATAATATTAGTTTATCCGTAATGAAACACGAACTTGTGAAATATAAGAACAGTAGCTAATCAATACACGCTTATAATAATAATAATAATAATAATAATAATAATAATAATAATAATAATAATAATAATAATAATAAATTTATTTTTGCAGCTTTCACAATATTTCACATCTTCCCGCGTCCAATTAATCTACTATCATACTGTATCACATATCTCTATCGACCAATTATTATTATTATTTTTCCCTCATGCTGCTCAAAACACCATTAACCCACGTTAGTTTTGGCCATCATCATCTTCTTATTCAAAGTGGTACCCATTCTAGTATTCTTTCATTATTTGTCATGACCATACCATTTTAATTGGTCGTTTCTTGAAATTCGCAATACAAGTTTAAACATTATTTTGTTTAATTACAATAGTTCTTATTTTATCTCTTCTAGATATAATAATAATAATAATAATAATAATAATAATAATAATAATAATAATAATAATAATAATAATAATACAGAACTGCTATAATGGGGCCTATGGCTCGCGCCACCTTCATGTTCCTTTCATTTGGCCCGCGGTACAGACAACTTTGAGTGACTCTGCACGAAAGGGAAAGAGAGAGAGAATAAACTTAGATTATACAGACAGAATTAAAACCAGTAGTAACAATTAAAAGTGTGAAATGCTAATGTTAATAGATTAATAAATTATATCTTTGGGCATTGTGTTTAATGAAACGCGACAAAAATATTAGTATTTACAATAATGGTAATGGTAAACATATAATTACGTAGTCCGCGGTGTACTAGTGGTTATGCTCCTTGCCTCTGGTCCCGAGGGTCGCGGATTTTAACCCAGCCGGGGTCGATGGATTTTTAGGATGGAAAAATCCAAGGAGCGAGTCCTCCGGGAGGGACTTTAAGCCGTGCGTCCCGAGTCCGAAGATTTTCAGGCTCGTAAAAAATCCTTAAGCCTGAATGAAAAGGCATCTAAGCAAAATTTACCAAATTTTCCCGTCCTAGTACTACCTTGGTTTCCTAGATGTCAGTATGAGGCGGAACGCTGACCACGGACCACTCAAGAATGACATCTATACGAAAACAAGTGTAACTAAATTAGTATGGTTCAAATTCTTCCCTGTAGGGGGAGAGCGCCTAAATCTCTGTAAAGGGAAAATATGGGCTTACAAAAAAAAAGTTATAGAATAATTTTGAAGTAAAAAGCAAATGCTCACTTAAAGACAACATATATTGTATACAAAGCTGAATAAAACAATAAAGAAAATCAGATAAGCCAGTTTTGTTAACAATACACAAAAAGTATTAACTTGTCTTTTGAATGACGCTACTAATCGCGAGCTCTTAATTTCAAGGAGGAAGGAATTCCAAGATTTTAAGGACGACACTAAATATAGAATATAGAGATGCTTATGTCGGAAAAAAAAGTTAAATAGATATAAGAAAGAACTTTTAAATACCGGTATACCAACATGAACAAATCTTACAGCATGGAAGCAATTTACGGAAACCGGAGCGGATGGATAAAAATAGGCCTACTGTACTTAACAGTATCTTCAGACCAACAGTATATTTCATTAAAATCTTTTGATTTTATATTTTTGTTAGAAAACTTATCATGAATAGTTGAAGATCTGTAATTAAATATTTCAGATACGATGTTTGATTCACGAGTTAAATTTGTTATATCTTCAATATTTAAAAACAAAATTGCATTTTTAATTATGCATGTATTAATTAATTTTTGGACAAAAGTTAATTTGGGATTTTTTCCCCTTGTGGTAACATCATTCATAATCCACAATGTTCCAGAGAGTAATTAAATAAACGAGATAGTTTGTATCCACAAATTAATCCATAATTTAAAATGCAGATTTTTATTAGTGAAAATTAAAAAAAAAAATCCTCAACCAAACATCGTATTTCAAGGGTCTAATCACATATACATGTTTCAGATGCTATAATACATATAAAATATGCATGATAATTTTTTCTAACAAAAATATAAGTACAGAAATTATCTAATGAAATGCTGGTCATATTAAACTAGTGAAATAAGTTAGTAAATGCCACGGTTAAAGGCGTATGAAGGCGGGCTATGTTGAGGCTGTTTCTTCACTATAATAAACACTTTGATGGGTTTTTGGACCCTTTATATACCAAATATCACGCCAGAGATATACCTTCATAATTATGTCTGCCCCATGGCACTCACTGTAGATACTGTAGAGCAGACGGTTAGTCTGGAAGCAAAAGTATCAAAAGTGTCATATTGTTAAAGTGATTAAAAAATAACAATATCCATTGATTTAAGTTCCATTACAGCACCACTCAAGATTTCTATATATAATACACGAATTTTTTTACACAGCAGAAATGAAATATTTTGAAGATAACAAGGGATACGCAATGTAAATAGACTAACTCGTCGATCCCCAATCTGTGGTTCGCAAACCCCCCCCCCAAGGGTTTCGCAAAATAATTCAAGGGGTTCATCAAAACTTTTCTGTAATGGTGGGTTTCGAGGTTAGACCTATTATTGTTTCCTTCATTTCTGTGCCATTGTCATAATTATAATTACCATTATTATTATTATTATTATTATTATTATCTTAGTCCACCGCTGTGTGCCTTGCCACGCAGCGGGCCCGGGTTCCATCCCCGCTCGGGACAGTTTTTCTGGGTGACGTTTTTATCGGAGTTTTTCCTCACCTGTAAGACAAATGTCAGGAACACTTCATGGCCCAAACGGTCCCCGAAATCATATGGCCATCGCAATCATCATTTCATATTCATCTTATCATCATCCTTCATCGGTGTGGAGAGTAAAGCTGCAAAGCATGGCATGAAAATGCTATGATTGTAGTGAAAGACCTGCCTTCGGGCAATATTACTATGGATGGCATATCTTAAAATGAAATTAAGCCTATAATGTCCCTTGATTACGTATGTAGGCTATATCCCTATTTGTGCGAAAAGTCGTTTTCTTCATATGCCTATTTAAAACAGACTTTGTGCGGAAAGTGATTTGAGACTTTATTTAACTTCACGTGTTCGTGACTTCGAAGCTCTGGGACATGGAAAGCAGGCGCAATCTTCTCACTCAATTCCAAAAAGAGGTGAGCAATTACAATGAAAAATTGTATTTATTATTGTAACTAGGCCTACACATTGTGTAACTTTAAGTCGTAACTAGAGTAACTTCAGGTTTTAACCGTTAAGAGTTAGGATTGTCGCTTAGAATTAAATGTTATGCATGTATGATTATTTAAAAGTCAGTGGTTCACCCAACTCGGATCGTTGCGGAAGAGGTTCGCGAGTCGAAAAAGGTTGGAAACCGCTGGACTAACTTATCTATCAGGGTAATAGAAACCAGGACACAAATTAAAAATAACTTTGACGGCCGTAGCCGAACGATTTAAAGCATGGTGCCTTGGTGCAGAGCTACAGGACTTGCGCTGATTCGAGTCCCAATAGGGGAGGAAATGTTCTCATAGAATTTCGCCCAATATAGGACCGGTGTCCACCCAGCATCTGTAAGGAGTTTGGGTAGTTTCAATAAGGATCGACTCAAGGTTCAAAAACCAACTACAGTATAACTGTTAGCGAACCGACATGCTGATCACATGTCGCCTTATTCTGGCTAGTTGATCGTTCATCTATGTGATTAAACAGGCCAGCAGCCGGCTGGTGGGTCAAACCCTTTTAGGCTTGTCATGCCATCCAGTTTTAACCATGGATTTGTACCAAATGTAGATAAAAAGCTGAGAAAATTATAAGCTAGGTCATGAGATGTTAGACCACTTTGTTAATGTTTTTTTTTTTACCTGTGATATGCCTATCCATCATGGAGTATCAGATGAAGAATCTTCTTACCTGAAATAAAATTAAAACATATTAATTTTAATAATAATAATAATAATAATAATAATTGTATTGTAAGCCTATGTTTTCCCTTTACAGAGAATTAGGCGCTCTCCCCCTACAGGGAAGAATTTGAACCATACTAATTTAGTTACACTTGTTTTCGTATAGATGTCATTTTTAGTGGTACGTGGTCAGCGTTCCGCCTCATACTGACATCTAGGAAACCAAGGCAGTACTAGCATGGGGGAAATTCGGTAAATTTTGCTTAGATGCCTTTTCATTCAGGCTTAAGGATGTTTTACGAGCCTGAAAAATCTTCATACTCGGGACCCACGGTTTAAAGTCCCTCCCGGAAGACTTGCTCCTTGAATTTTTCCGTCCTAAAAATCCATCGACTCCGGCCGGGTTTGGGACCAGAGGCAAGGACCATAACCACTAGTCCACCGCGGCTAATAGTAATAATAATCATAATGAACTTATTTAAGTTTGGTTGTTTGAGCCTGTTCCTATGAGGTCTCAAAATGCGGTTATCTTAATTTTGGTTCTAAGTCCTTAGGTTGATACTGTAATGTTAATTTAGGGAAGCGAGATAGGTCCATATTGTAACCAATTGTTTTGATAATTCTGAATTTCTTGAACTATATTTTGAAGTTTTAATATACTGCGTATACCTGTGTCTCCTTGTCATTTTTTGTCAAATCTAGGAGTGGACGTAAAAATGTAATTTGTGCCGCTTGCAAATTTAATTTGATTTTAGAATGTAGTATACAATTTACGCTCCTATATTCAATCTTGAGTTTGCAGTTACATTATGTAATCTCAATTTGGTGGCGGTTGACATTTGTTTACCAAAATGTATTTTTATAACTCCACTTTTTAGATTGTATTTCAGTAATTTTATTCTGTATCATTTCTTATGTCAGATATTAGGTATCATTCAGAAACTTGCCCTATTAATTTTCCATTTTGATTCTTGCAAGTGTTTTCCACGCATACCCATAACTAACCAATTCCATGACTCTATCGAATCCGTAGGTTCAAAGCCGCGCAAACATAAGCTCTCCACACATCCCTATCCTAAGCTAATGTTTTTCAATCATCCCTGTATAATCTACTTCTCTCTCAAATCATCTTTATGTCAATTTCTAGTGATTTAACGAACTTACCCCAATCCTCTCCATGAGCTTTTCTAGCGAGTTTCCCGACTTCAACGCATAATAATAATAATAATAATAATAATAATAATAATAATAATAATAATAATAATAAAATTTTGTAACAGTATTACGTAAATATATGGAAGTAATGGTATATGAAATTAATAATAATACTAAATTCTCTCTTCATAGCGCGACAGGCCTAGAACACCCCTAGTCTACATAGGCTTCTGGCCTCATATTCATGTGTTACGGAGGTGAACTAATATTCAGCCTGTTTAGGGACGATATGTGGTCAACATGTCATGTCCCCGAGTCGTTGTAGCTAGTTTTCTCAACCTGCAACCGCTATTAATTGTAGCTACCCAGACTCCTCACGATGATGGGTGGGCACCAACCCATACTGGCTGAAATTCCAAAAGAAAATTTCTTCCCCCATCACAATTCGAACCTAGCTCCGCACAAAGGCATCATGCATTACCGCTTGGCTACGCCTCGAGACAATAATACTTCTCCTTCTTCTTCCTTCCAAGTATTAGGCCAAGGCCTGTTACGATCCTATAGAAAATTTTCCCTCCAGCGTTTGAGGGAAATTCTCGTATAAGACTTGAAAGCATAATAATAGTCCCTTCGATTGGTTGCTGGCCAAAGGAAGGCAAGACCAGTGATGGGGCTGCCATCTTATAGCCTCTGGTCAGGCTTTTCTGGAGAAGAAAAGAAAATAAAGGAAAGAAGAAATGGAAGAAAGGAAAGACTCCCTAGCCCTGGGATGCCCTAATAGCGTCAGCGTAAAAAAAACAAGAGTTAACCAAGAGAGGTTAGATAGTAAAGTTAAAAGAGTGCAAAACAAATGCCGGAATTAAAATTTATGTTAATCATTTGACAGAATTTTAATGGACGGGTCGTTCCATTCTACAGAATACACCTAACTAACTAACTCACTGGCACTATCCCATAGGTTCATGGCCACGCGGACATAAGCTCTCCATATATCCATATCCTGAGCCAATGTTTTCCAATCACCCCCTGTATAATCTGCTTCCTCAAATGATAGTTAATGTTATTCTCCCACCTCATTCTTGGTCTACAAACTGGGCGTTTTCCCTCTGGCTTTCCTACAAGAAGCTTCCATGCATGTCTTTCATTCCCCATTCGTGCCACATGTCCTGACCATCGCAGTCTACGAGACTTAACTATTCTCATTATATCTGGCTTCCTATAAAGACCATGTAATTCACTGTTATGCAGTCTTCTCCATTCTCCTGTCTGTTCATCTCTCTTTGCTCCAAAAATTTTCCTAAGAACTTTATTCTCAAATACTCGTAATCTCCTTTCCTCCCTTAAAGTAAGAGTCCATGTTTCGCACCCATATAATATAACTGGTAGAATAATGGTTTTATATATTTTCAGTTTAACGTTTTTTGAAAGGAGTTGGGAAGTCAAGAGTCTCTGCAATGCATAATAGCACGCATTTCCAGAATTGAGCCTATGTTTAATTTCCTTGTGCATCTCATTCCTGTTTGTGATTATTGTTCCTAGGTATTTCAATTCAGCCACTTCCTCAAAATTTCCCTCATTTGTCAGTAGCTGTCCATTTCCATTATATAATGTATTTATTTCTATGTGTGACCATATATTTAGTTTTATTGATATTTACTTCCAGTCCCAATTTCTTAGTGTTACTCAGTAGTGGGTGCGTGTTGGCCTTTAGTATCACCTCGCTATCGCCCAATAGTACTACACCATCGGCATAAACTAACAGCTTATTAATACCATTGAGTTGTAGGCCTGCTTTATTATCTAAAGATTTGATGGCATGCTCTAGTACAAAATTAAATAGTAGGTGAGATAGTGCATCTCCTTGCTTCAACCCATTGTGGATTTCAAAAGTATCCGAAAACTGTTTGCCTACACGCACCCTACTCTTTGTGCCATTTAGACACATTCGTATAAGTCTAACTAACTTTTTAGGAATTCCGAACTCTAGCAGGATGCTATATAACTTCTCCCTCTTAATTGAATCATATGCCTTTTTGAAGTCTACATATAGTTGGTGTACAGTACCATTATATTCCCATTTCTTTTCTAAAATCTGTCTTAAGCTAAAAATCTGACCCCTTGTAGACCTGTTTCTTCTAAATCCATATTGATGATCTCATAGAATCTCATCAATATAAGGAGTAAGTCTGCTTACTAATATATTTGTTAGAATTTTGTACGAAGTTGAAAGTAATAAGATGCCCCTATAGTTGTTGCAATCAGTTTTACCTCCTAAACTTTTTAATTTTTAATGTTCTATAAATGTGGGATTTGAAACATTATTTCAGACAAATGAAAGTACATAACTAATATAATTTCGGCAATTTTTTAAATACAGAAGTGATTTTGATTTTCAGGATAAGGAAGCTCAAACTGATCATTATATGAGTAACTTACCTGTAAGTGATTTGTAAATGTCAAATTCATCTGAAATACAGTGATAGATAAATGTAAGTAAAGTATAACATTTGTTATGATGGAACGAATCTTGCACTTTAATCTTAAAAATAGCAAATAATATATATTTTTAAAGAAATTGTATATAACGTGTTTTTAAATACGCATGTAGGGTATTTTGAAGATCAAGTTCTTTCTCGCCTACTACATTCTTACTAAAGCTTGATTTAAATATATTTTGTTAGAAATGTTGTTTAGATTCCAAAACTCGAATGCATCTGGTAATATAGGCTACAGTACGTTTTAGTTATTTTATTTAGATGTACACCCTTAGACAAAAAAAAAAGAGTCATCTCTTGATTCTATCAACCGATCGGGGAACTTCGTGAGCACTCGCAGAAGCCTTATTCACATTAACACGTTTTCAGTAATTGTACTGTGTTGTTTGCTAGTTAACGCAGTGCACACTCAATTAACATGAAAGACAGAGCTTGCCTTTGTGTGTTTCCGTGGTCGAGAGGTTTAACACACAACATATGCGTTCATAACCTCACGGGTTCGATTCCCGTTCTACTTTTTTTTTTACTGAATGTTAGGATAGCATTTCGCCTGTAATATAGTTTCATATTTAATTTTATATTTGAGTTTTACGGCTTTAATGCACACACAAATCACATAAATGAAAACCTTCTAATAATTAAACGAAGAAAGAAAATAATATCTTCTAAAATGAAAACTTTAACAACATTAATATCGGGTGTATGAACCCTCAGCATCTATTACCGCCCCCAATCTGCGGGGCATTGATGCAATCAAATTTCTAAAGTCACGTGGACTTTCGGCTGGAGCATCACAGACGTCCTGATTTTGTGCCCATAAGCCATCTTACGTCTTTCGTGCATCTGCAGGACAATTAGAGTTCATTATAAACAAACTTGTTAAAGGCTGTTGCTTTTGCGCAGAACGTGTGCGCATCAGTCTATTAAAATCAATACATTGACATCACCTAGAACAAACCCTGAATGTGGTAAAATAATTGTTACAATAACGGCATTAACATTGATTTATTTGAATTGTCAAAATAAAATGTATTTAATTCATGAAACGTTATAATACAAATATCACGAAAAAAACTACATAATTGAGGACGCGAACTTGTGACCTTCATTAACAGAAACACTGACTGAATGCTTTATCGCTGACCTAACAGGGCACGTAGGGGTATCTTCACTCAGTTCATGCCACATAACGCAGTAACTCAGGGCCTCCACAATTATGACTAGTTAACTGTGTCGAGTAGGACTTAGAAGAAATATGCGTTCAAGAGATTACTCTTTTTTTTTGTCTAAGGGTGTACATACTAACTTACTGGCACTATCGAAGATAGAGATTCGTGGGCAGCTCTCCACCGCATAAATCCATCGCCTAGTCTTTCCTATCATTCTCTGTATAACTCACCTCCTTAATAACCACTATTCAAAACAGTGTTGCTATTTTGGCCTGTCTTGATTTTCCTACAAGTAGTTTTCATGTCCTTTCATTTCCCGATCGTATCACATAACCTGCTTTACGCACTCTACGAGACTCATATACCTCCATGTAAAGTAAAGTAAAGTGATCCCACAACAGGTCCGGAGACCCTTGGGGTAGTAGGAGGTTAAGGCTCCCACTTTTTCTAGACAATCGGCACTTTATGTCAGCCGGGTTGTCAGCCCTGCGTGACGGCCGCCTTTACCCCCAGAACAAGCGCCTGGTACTCAATTCAGTTAGAGGCTGAGTCGACCCCAGGGCCATAGTGCCGCCAGAGGGTTTGGGTCAGTTTAAAAATCCTGACCCCAATGGGACTTGAACCCTCGACCCTCCGGCTTGTAGCTCAGTGCCTTAACCACTACGCTACATGTAATTAGCATAAATCTAGAAATTCGTATAAATGATATTTCACGGCGGAAAGATTTCAATATGATTTTGTACACCCCTATTAAGTTCCAGCACATGAAGGAGAACGCTGGATCAGACAAGCGGAAAACTGAGCGACCACAGTGGGGGAGTTTCTATAGCACCTGCTGATCAATCCATCATTCCTCAGTGGCGGCTCACACTGCTGTAACACTATTCACACAGCTATTTTTTTTATAAATATATACCCTAAAGATACATTAATTATTTCTACTTGCATTTCTTATTGTACTTCCGTTTCATATTGTATTTAATTCGGAAAGTCTTTAGTAGTGTCCTTGCACACGCACATCAAATTAAATTACGGCTGCATTTGCATTCGATTCTTTCACTCAAGTAAATAAATAAATAAATAAATAAATAAAAATAAGGGTTGTACTATTTTTCTTCTCTCATTCATGGTAACATGATTTGTTTACATAATTACAATTATTAACAACGAAGTGCTGTAAAGAAAAGCTGGTATTCAATAAGTAACAGAAACATCTTGTGGTATCCAGTTAAGAGATATGACATATGCCCAGTCAAATAATACACACACAAACACACATACGCAATGATACTCGCATTAATATTACGTTGTTCTGTTCTTATCAGTTTTTTGTATCTTGTAATATTGAAATGAAATAAAAATAGCACTTCAATTGAAAATAATCCAATTAAAAACAAAATAAAATAAAAATAAGAAAAAAAGTAACCCATCATATGCTGTATTGATGTGCAAGTTTCAATAATTTAATCAATATTCTGCAATCCACTCTTCTACTATCATTAACATAAAACCTATTAGAATGACACCAGAACGGATCCTACTTTTTGTATAAGCAGTAGGAATCACCGCTCTACTAGTCTTACCGCCCCCCCTTTTTTTAATAGAATTTTTGACGAAATTAATACAGCTGTATTTCCCTACAGATGTCAGTGAGTGACATGTGGTCAAAATACCGCATCAATGATACATCTAGTGGGGAATTAAGGTATTATTTGGATGCAGGAAGGTCAGATAAATTTCGCTCAGAAGCCTAAAGAATTGAGGTTATTTTACGAGCCCGAAAATCTTCAGACTCAAACCCACGGCTTAAAGTCCCTACCGGAGGATTTATTACTTCGATTTTTTATCTTTAAATATCAATCGACCCTGATCGAATAGAACTAGCTACTCTCGAGATTAGAGGTAAAAAACAGAACCACTATACCACCGCGGTTGACATATTCTATTACATATATCGCGGCACTTTTAACATCCGTAGCAGGATGTACACGCATGGATAGATTACATAATAAATCAATAAGAAATGAACGGGGGTTATTTTCAATACTCGATAAACCAGGAGAGCACAAATACCGATGGAAAGAACATTTAGACAGAATGGCAATACAAGATTACCCAAAACGATCAACACCTACAAACCGCATGGAAAAAGATCTTTGGGGGAACGATGGACCTGAGACCGGAACAGATAGCATTGATCTAATCGTGGAAAGGAAGAAGAAGATATATCGCGGTGGTCGACATATTCTATTATAATATACAATATATTATATATATATATATATATATATATATATGTCTGTGTGTGTGTATTTAACATATTTGGAGAACATAGACATAAGAAAGATCGGAAAAGATAGACATAAGAAAAATGAACAAATTAGCTATACTGTAAGGTCAATCTGAATATTAATGGGGCAACTGTGTGTGAATGTGTGTGTGTGTGTGTGTGTGTGTATGTGACGGGGGGGGGTTTAAAAGTATGTATTTTCATGATACAGGTAATTCCGTAACAGTTTACTTTAAAAATATTTCGCGGCATGAGTCGAATCTCAAGTTAAAAAGCCTGAAAACAGAAATTTTTACTTCGCATCACATCACCATGACTATATACCGTTAAGAATCGAGGAATTTTCTGTATCACAAAACCTTTAATATATACATGACAGAATTAAAGAAGAAATTAATTTACTTTTTTAAGTTAGTCTGGAGTATATTCGGAAGAATAATAAGAAACCCTATACTAAAAAATAAAATGTTTTGAGGGAAGCGAAAATTTTTCAAAGAGTGTATTCTACCAGTTTTCATAGGGATCAGAGGCGTTGACACTAAAATAATTCAATTAAGGAGATATGAAAGATAGGAAAATAGTTACATGAAACAGAGAGTAAACAGAGCTGACAGAAAGCTATCGAAAATAAAAGCATAGCCGGACAGATATTGCCAGAAGAAGCATTCAAGAAAAAATCCTCATAAAAGATGGGATGAAATCAATCAGTATGAAGTAACCTGAAAAAAAAATCATTAGTTATATATATATATATATGTGTGTGTGTGTGTGTGTCGTAATTAGAAAAGAGGGAGTTCAGTTTTACTTTACATATTGCAATTAGGACTTATTTCCTCAAATAAGTAGAAACAAAGGAAAGCGTAGAATAAAAGTAATTTGTAGTCTGTAAATCAAGATAAAAAGACAATTGTTCATTTGAAGACGACTGACTCCTTCCAGACACAAACTTGCAGCAACAGGAACTCCATGTCTTTTAATTAATGTCTTCTGCTAATTAAATTAAAACGTTCTAATATAACGAACAGGATTCTAAGAAAAAAACTCCAACTTCACAAGAGATTCTCAACATCTGGAAATCATCCCAGATATTAAAATAGCATCGTCCCATAACCTTCGCCAAAGCCAAAAACAATAATATTAGATATCATTTCATTTTCCCTTCATCGACATCATATATTACATACTATATACGAGCGACAATTTCACTAGGAGAATTCCATACCAGCTGAAAATAACACTTGCAACAAAGTTAAGTCCTACATTTAATTTATTGTTGCTTAAAATAATTGGGAACTACTTTATTTTCTCAAAACGACCTAGAAATTGTACAATCTTTAATATAAAAAAGTTGCAGCTTCCTGGATTTAATATCCTCATGGGCTAGTGGTCAACGTTTCTGACTACTTTCATGAAGTCCCATAGGAATTATTCCTTAAAGGGAATTATTTCTGTGGTTGCACATCGTCTGGAATTTAGGTTAAGAACTCTCCTGGTGCTTCATTATCATTTATCGTCCATCATATCATCGGGGTAATCTAACTCCGCCTGGTAGGCGCCGCAACTTCAGAAGTGGGTTACAATTACGCCAATGCCAGGGGAGAAAACCAGAAATGTCATCACATACAACCTGGTGGCATTAGACAAAAAATACTTGAATGTAATTATGTTTATCTCGTTAACTGACATAATAAAAAACACATAAGCGAAGGAGAATAAAATAATCTGATTTTTTAAAAATTGTATTCGAAAATATGAAATTCATACAATTGGCTAAATAGCAGAAAAATTAAAAGAGAAAAATCTTAGTTTAGGTTTCGTCCTAAAAAGAGTGGCTAAAGTTAATAAAATAGACATAACTAGTTTACTCTTCTGCGTGAAATAAAACGAGAGGTATTTTCCAAAAATCAGCTTATCTGACCATTAGAAGTGAGGGTTTACCTGAAATCTGTAATTTTAAAATCGCTTAGCGGTCGATATATTTATTGTTTCGCAATGTAACTGGATACATATGATTTAAATAACAGAAAAATACATTCCGTAAACGACCAAATTCAACTTGCTGAGGAATTCGCTTAATTTACACAGTTCCTGCGTAACGGACTGTTTTTTTCTTCTTCAGAATCCATTCATAAAAGGAGAATGAAACGTTTAACGCAAATCAACGAAGCTTTGGCGATAATAACTGAATAGTCGCCAGAATAAGGCTGTAATCATCTTTTCTATTTATTTAAAGTGGTTCTTACATGGAAAAAAGTCACACGTGTTATTTAACAACCTTCTTTCAATTAAAACTCAGCTGGGAAATATCTGAGGATTACAACCTTGTTCTGAGTGAAAATTCAATTTAACGCAGTTTTTTATTCGTGATTTCCTTCTGTATACCGGTACTATTAGCTATACGGATATTTTTCTACTGACAGACCAAAATCTATGAAGAATTGGCATGCATTCAGCAAAAGCGTTCTAGTCTTTATTGAAGAAAGAAAGTGATTACAATCAAAATATAACTAAATAGGATACAAACACATAGTGATATATGCCATATCTATTACTCTATAATATGAAGCTCTCTAACTAAAAATAACTATATAATCAAACTATATAAATATATATCATCATCAGCGTCATCATCAACATCACGGATTAAGCCCATGAGGCTTGTTCCGGTCTCATAGATTCTCATTCAAAAAGTTGAATCCATCTCCTTTCGGTCTACCAACATTCCTGTCACCTTTTGGTTTGTAATTAAGTATAATTTTGGAATGCGGTCATCTTTCATTCTTTGAACATGTTCTTTCCAGTTTTTCTAGATAATTTTATATTATCTAAAAGTTTAAAAACATTTAGCTAATTTCTAATACCTTCACTTCTTTTTTCATCTAGAAGTTTGCAGCCAGACACACTTCTCAGAAATCTCATTTCAACGGTTTTACGATATTCCCTTATCTTTTAGTTAAAACCCAAAATTCACTACCATACAATAGTTGCTTTATAAAATGTTAGTTTTGTTTCCTTTCTTGTGTTTTTCAATATTATTTTAATTGTGCCATAATTCAATTTATTAAGTTTGTTAAACAGATCTTCATTTTTAAATAGGAAATTTTATAACCCAGGTATTTAAAATGGTTCACTTGTTCAATGGGTTTCCCCTCCATAATTATTTTACCTCTTACGGTATCTGATCCCTTGAAAGCTAAGATTTTCGTTTTGCTTATTGATATTTTGAAATTGTAATTATGTATAATGATATTTAATTGAAATAGTGATTTCTGTATGTATGTATATATGTATATATGTATGTATGTATGTATGTATGTATGTATGTATGTATGTATGTATGTATGTATGTATGTATGTATGTATGTATGTATGTATGTATGTATGTATGTATGTATGTATGTATGTATGTATGTATGTATGTATGTATGTATGTATGTATGTATGTATGTATGTATGTATGTATGTATGTATGTATGCATGTATGTATGTAAATATATAAAACGCCGGTCCCTTCGAAAGTCTTGCTCAGGAATTTTACGGTCTGATAAAGTTTGAATCTATGAATGAATGTCAGATCCAGAGCCAGCAAAGAGTCCAGCGTTGGACAAGAGTAGCTATTAACATGAAATCCCGAGTTGCAATAATACACTAACAAATAATAATACGTTCTGTGTTCATGAAAGTAATTCACTGCAAAAAATAAAATCAGAACAGTCTGTTCCGCCCTAGAGACGGCCTTGTACAAGCATTTCTGACTTCGTCCTAACACGTCATGCCTCCAGGTACTGCAGTGTGAGCACCAAATGTTAAGCGTGTATTATTATTTTGTTTTTTTAATTTGTAAATATTTATTATGAATTCTCTGTTTCAGTCTCCACCTAACCCTATCCAGATGTAGCCCTATAATTTGTAAAAAAATTACCAGAATAATTTATTCTTAAATACTTCCACAATGTATGACCTACATTATAATAAATAATAGTTTAATAAAACTAAAACAGCATGCTTTATTAGAAAACCGAACTCAAAAATGAAAAATAATTTTAATTTCCAGCACACTTGGGATAACTTTAAAGTGGTCAACAAAAAAATCATCTCCAACACATCTAGAATAAAACTAGAGTTATCAACAAAAATAAAATAATTTTACCATCAAAAGCGTGGGGTGCTCTATATCAATTAATATATTTGATAATAAACAGATATTGGTAAAAGTAAAGTCTCTAAGAAGAACATGTAAAAATCATAAAAAGCACTCCACGCTTTTGATGGTAAAATTATTTTATTTTTGTTGATAATTCTAGTTTTAATCTAGATGTGTTGGAGATGATTTTTTTGTTGACCACTTTAAATTTATACCAAGCGTGCTGGAAATTAAAATTATTTTTCATTTTTGAGTTCGGTTTTCTAATAAAGCGTGCTGTTTTAGTTTTTTAAAACTATTATTTATTTTTTTATTTTTTAGTTATATTTTACAGAATAAGATAAGAATGTAAACATCTTTAAATTACATACTATTGTAGAATGAGCTAAAAGTATTACTCTTCTAAAAAAAATCCTCCTCAGCCGGATTCGAACCAGCGATGTATGGGTTACTGAAATTGTATACCACTACTTCACCGCTCTACCAACTGAGCTCTTACAACGATTGACTAAAAAGTCTACAAGTCCGTAACCTATTATACCAGTTTTTTTTTTTTTTTTACTTTCTGATGATTCTGGCTACGAATTTAGAAATAAAATATGAAATTATTGTAGTGTCACGGGTCCTTTACAAGTATACAGAGTTTCAAGTCGATCCAATGTTTCTAAGTGGGTGAAAATCGTGTTCAAAGATTCCGTTACAGAAATACAAAACACTTTTTTCGATGTTATGATGATTCTGGCCAGGATTTTAGAAAATAAATATGAAATTATTGTATTGTCACGGGTTCTTTACAAGTATACAGAGTTTCAAGTCGAGCCAATGTCTCTAGGTTGGTGAAAATCGTGTTCAAATATTCCGTTACATAAATACAAAGACACTTTTTTTGATTTTCTGATGATTCTGGCCAGGATTTTAGAAAATAAATATGAAATTATTGTATTGTCACGGGTCCTTTACAAGTATACAAAATTTCAAGTCGATTCAATTATTTTAAGTGGGTGAATAACGCGTTGAAATATTCAGTTACATAGATAGATAGATAGTTAGATAGATATATAGATGCAGGGCAAGCTAATATAAAGCGTGTAAAAATTCATTAATTGTTAATACAGAGGGTAGACAAAATAATAGAATACTTCATTTTCTGATGGATCTACATTTATTTCCATGAGTATTGTTAAGCTCGTCACAAATTAATTATTCTTTTCAGATGTTTACTCTGAATCTAAAACTGTACATAACTGCACAAGCATTCCCTTGCCTGTAGTTGTAGCTACGAACTAGACTTATTATGTCTGACCAAAGTGACTTTAAAAAGGAAAAATTCTTGGTGCCCGATTAGCTGGAGCTGCAGTGACTGAAAATGCGATATTGTTAGAGCTTTCAAGGAGTAAGGTTCTCAGTTATGTCTGCATACTTCTCTACAGGTAAAAAACTGGAAAAAAAAAACTCCAAATAGAAACTAAATGAAAGAGACAAACAGATTATGAATTGTGCCTCAAAAATAATTAAATTGCTGCAGATAAGGTAACTACTGAATTAAACACACATTTAAGGGAACCAGTTTCTATCAGAACAGTGAAGAGAGTGCTAGACATTTATGGCAGAGAAGCAATTAGTAAATCTTTGATTACAAACAGAAATCCAATCAAGCGATAACAATGCTGTTATGGACACAAATTCTGGAATCTTGATGACTGAAAAAATATAATATCGTCGGATGAGTCAACATTTACTTTCTTTCCCTACTTCTGGTAGAATATATGTTTGGAAAACATCAAGATAACTTACAACTCAGATTGCTTAGTGCCAACAAATAAACATGGCGAAGGTTTAATAGTTGTTTGGGTAGCAATATCCTGATTTTTGTAGGTCCTATTGTCGCAGTGGGGGCACGCCGTAGCGTAATGGTTAAGGCACTACGCTACAAGGCGGAAGGTCAACAGTTGTAGTCCCGGTGGGGGTCAATATTTTTAAACTGACCCAAACCTTCTGGCGGCACTATGGTCGTGGGATCGACTCAGCCTATAACGGAAATGAGTTCTAGACACTTGTGCTAGGGATAAAGACGGCCGTCACGCAGGGCTGGTAACCCGGCTGACATCAAGTGCTGATTGTCCAGAAAGAGTGGGAGTCTTATCTCCTACCACCCTAAGGGCCTCCTGAGGCCTGTAATGGAATAACTTTACCTGTTATTGTCACAGTAAATGATAAAGAGACTGATAAAGTTTATGAGGGCATTTTAGGGGAATACATGCACCCAATGGTACACATGTTATATTTCAAGATGACAATGGCCTTGTCCACATTGCTAGTTGTGTTTAAGACTGCTTCGAGGAGCATGAAGGAGAAGTCAGGCTCTACCATGACCTGTTCAATCTCACGATCTGAACATTATAGAAGCAATGTTGTGCGAATTTGAAAGAGAGCGAAGACATGATTTTCACCTCCTATCTCTCTTAAAAAGCTAGAAGAAATTCTTCACGAAAAATGGGACAAGATTCCCTACAATTTATTTATAAGTTGTATGAATCAGTTCATTCTTAAATTGCATGAAACAACTCCAAGAAGAACTGCAGCTTTTTGAGTCCTGAACCATATTAATGATGATCTGGATGGTGTTTCCATTATTTTATCTATCCTTGTATATAAAGAAAAAAATACATGCTTAGGCTTAGTTCAGTTGTTTATAACGCATCAGGTTGAATCTTGTTTACGTACTCTAACAGTAATTAATTGATTATTAAGTGTTTTTTCATCATTAAATAAGACGTTCATTATTATTCCAAACTACAGTTCACTTACACATGCAAACAAACTAAATGCCAGGACCGCCTTCCAGACAACACGAACATTTTTGGACAATACATAACATTCACTCCTTCACTCATACTACAGAAGGGGATATTACATTGATGATTGTGATGACCAGATAATATTCGGGGACTATTTGGGCCTCAAACATTTCCGACATTTGTGAGGAAAACCGGAAAAACCATACCCAGAAAACTTATCCTGACAGGGGATCGGACCCGTTGCGTATGGGGGAACGACGACGTTACTCCAATACGACAGCGGTAGAATTAATCACATTGTTATTAGTATCTTTATTATTATTATTATTATTATTATATTATCATCATCATCATCATCATCAAAGTTTGATATACAACTTATATAATTGTGTGCAATGGGATTTTTCAGGAAAGTAAACATCTTGAGTAAGCCTATGGCTTCTTTTGAAGGGGACTGAAGCCGCGAGCTACATGTCTTAAATAAACGACACATAAAATAACCTCAAGCGTGAAATAAGCCCCTGAGTAAAATTCTTCGCCATTTCAGTACATCATAAATTGAGAGACCAATGTCTTATATTGTTACCAAGAGTCGTTACGTATACATTTTTAATTATTCCAATTCCATATTAGATAGAACTTTATGGTTACACTATATAATTCCATGGCACATGTTAAAAGGCCGCTAGACTCACAGCCACATATGCCATTTACAGTGGAGATCATCCAGTAGTAACACGTGGTCAGCACGACAGGTCACCAGACAATACAGCCTGGGCCGCAGCTACCGAAATTCCTTTCTCAGGATACTAGATTTTTAAGATCATCATCATCATCATCACTCCAGGGATTAGGCAATTGCCCGTTCCGACTTCATATTGCATCAGCCCAACGTCTTCTAGGTCTTCCAACATCACGCCTTCCTCTTGCTTGATAATTTCTGGCTAACAATGGATATCTCTCCTTGCTCATTCCATCCATGTGATCAATCCATTTCTGTCTGTAATTCGTGACTTTATCCAATAAAGGCTGTACTTTCAATTCTTCTCTTATATCCTCATTTCTTATTCTATCAAGTCTTGTACATCCTTTTACTTGTCTTAGGAACCGCATCTCTGCCTTCTGTATTCTATCCTTCTGTCTTTTCACTGGAGCCCAAGTTTCAATCCATACAATATTGTGGGAACCGCCATAACATTATACATTTTTATCTTGGTTTCTTTTCTAATTTTATTTTTGAATGTTCTCTGTATTGTTCCACACACCGTCTGAAATCTATTTATTTTGGAGTCAATATCTCTTTCCACATTGTAGCCAACATCACAGCCCAAATATTTGAAACTAGACACCTGTTCTATACTTTGATTTTCTATCTATCACCTTGACGTGGTGGGGGGGCTTAGTACCCGATGAACCAGACGACTCTACTGGGGAAGATTGACTTAGGTTAATCTTGCTGGTGGGTAAGAGGCGAGGGGAACTAAGTATAGCTCACAACGAAGGAATGGCGTCTGTATCCATATTGGGCGGCCACATCTTCGTCAAGTCAAGTCTTCAACGGTCAACAGGGCGACAAGGAATAGCACAGCTAAACTTGTAGGGCTTGAAGAGCGGAAGAAGCAGCCCTCTCTTGGGGGGTGGATACCCAGAGGAGCATGTTTGGAGGCTCAGAGGAAGCAGCCCTTCCACCATCCTTGTCCTGCGAAGCGCTCGTAACGCTTCCAGGAGACATTTATCTTACTGAGAAGCTTCATGGAAATCAGCCGGATTGTCATAAAAGGAACCGACCCAAGCAAGATTTTTAAGATACATTACGAAACTCCGTTGAGGCTACTGTGTTAAAATTTTAAGAATTATAAAACAGTACCTGCTATCTCAGTCGTCCTCAATAATATAATCAGCAATATGAACCCTCTGTATCAAATAATTACCAACAACAGTCAGTACCAAATGAAAGCAGAAGATGATACTTCAGTTATCAAAAGGCCTCCTATAAAACAACACTGCAAATTATTGAGGACGACTGAGATATCAGGTACTGTTTTATAATTCTTAAAACTTCTCACGATACTAGGTGGGCACTGGTTCAGGACTGGCCGAAATTACACTAAATCATTTCTGCATGCAAACCCGTACTCTGCACTTAGGCACAAAGCCTTAAACCGCTCCGGCTATGGCGCGGGACTTATACGCATATTAACTCACATAAATTTTTGTCACTAAATAGTTAATTAAAAATTGGTATTGTATGAAACATAATAATGGCGTGTAAGTTTAAAAGCTTTTGCAGTAGATATGAATAAACCCACAAACTGTTAAACGCGGCTGTATTTTGGATCCTTTTATTTGACCACCTTTGGCGCACACAAGGAATGATGGTGGACATAAAATTCAGTTGTGTGTACTCTCTCTGTGGTTGCAAGTCGATATTTCTCCTCTGAGACCAAATGGCAAACACTTCGTCGTTTACGAACTTTTTATGTGTTTACTATTTTTTTTTAAGTTGGATTTCATCATGTGTTGAAACTGAACGTTTCGTCATAAAATTCTGCTCCTTTTCCATTATGCCCTGTATGTTACTTAACCTAACGTGAAACCCTTTTGAAGTATTTGAAACGTACATAACATTTTGAGAAAATTCATTTTATCCAGTTGATATAGCTTAGATATTGCTTACAATTTATAGAAAATAATTAATAAGCAAATCGGTCTATGTGCTCTCAACAGTATTTGACTCTAGATTCTTAACGATAGAAGAGTAAATAAGGCCACACAATACTACTGTTACTACTACTACTACTACTACTACTACTACTAATAATAATAATAATAATAATATAAGGAATGTCACTAAATCAATAACTCTTTTTGAACAATGCGTGTTCTTCCCCAGCATAGCAAAAATCGTAATGTTGATTCCACTCGGACATTCTGTTTTTGCAATGTTTATCACTGTCAACTGAAAGATTCAAAAAATCTGTACAAATTATTTTTGTTTTTAGTAATACATCCTTCATTTTTTCCCTTGTGTTCTTAAAATATATAAAAATCTTTCTGTGGCATTGCTTACAGTTTTATTATTTTTCTCTCTCTTCCCATTCGTTTCTTTGTGACTAGATATCTTCTAATTAATAAATAATAATAATAATAATAATAATAATTACATTTCTAGCTAAACCAGTTTTTCCCCAAGACCATTCACAGCAAATTCATTATTCTCCACAATCTACCATGTTTTTAGTCTTACTAAGGATGCATACATTTTTCCCCCATAGCGCAACAGACCTAGAAGGTCCTTGCCTATCTGCCCGGCTACTAGCCTCACATTCACATGCGTTAATCACGGAGGTGACGAACATCCAGCCAGTGTAGGAGCCAGCATGTCGGCCCCCCCAGCCGTTGTCGCTTTTCTCAACCTGGAGCCGCTACTTATTGTAGCTACCCAAATACCTCACGATGCTGGGTAGGCATCTGTCCCATACTGGCCAAAATTCTATGAGAAAATGTCTTCCTCCATGGAGACTCGAACTAGCGTAAGTCCCGTAGCTCTGCGCCAAGGCAACTTGCCTTAAGCACTCGGCTACGGCGCGGGACTAAGGGATACATAATCTTAGACAAAAAGTCAATAAATGGTAATATTACAGAAAAAAAATTTGATATATTAAGGTAGGCTGGAGGACATTCAGAAGAAACAACTAAGCATTAAAAAGTAAAACGCCGATGTGCAATTTAAAAAAATGCAGATTTCGGCACACAGATCAAGTTGGTGAACGCCTACAGAATCATTGTTTCCAAACTACAAAACGAAACACGGAGACACGAATGCTAGGAATAAACATCACATATGCGAAAATAATGGATCAGGAAAATGACAAGTGACACATGTTATCTTCAAAATAAAAGCATTGAAGTGCCAGTGGGTCGAATATATAATATGTGTTTGTTGCGTAAAAGGTGTTAAGTCCAAAATTGTACTTTCATCAAAAGTAGCAATTTAATTTTCAAACATGCTTGGCTTGATAACTCATTTTAGCCCTCTTGAACTTAACACCCTTCACATTGTAACACATATTGTAAAATAAAATATGAAAATATGAAGAAAAAAAGGCGGGTAAAGTAATCCTTAACTATGTAGACAGAGATAAGAAGCTATCAAAGAAATGCCTCGCACAAAATGATCAAGATGCACTAAGAAGGAACATGGAAAGGATCGACAATGGTGGATTTATGCTACATTGTACGTATGTTATAAGAACAAAATATTCGCCAATGTAAGTCTCTAGTAGCAATATTTTAGAAGTAATATCTACTTTACATTATCCAGAGCATAGGGCCTCATGGAAGAAACTCCAGCGCACCCTACTCCATGCTAAACCCTCAATTTCATAGTGCCTTTCTTTCTATTTTCGCTTCTTCAACATTCTTTTTCCATGGCAGTCGTGGTCTTCCTCATTTACTCTGGCCTTGAGGGTTCCGAAACAGGGCTTGTCTCTCAACAGCATCCTTAATTTTCCTAGTGTTTGTCCATTCATCTCCATTTCCTCATATATATATATATATATATATATATATATATATATATATATATATCAATGGACTCTTCATTCGATTCCTTAGATTATTATTGGAAATAATATTTGGCCAACAACTGCAAAAAATATTCCTCTGCCACCTGTTTAAAGACCTGCAGGCTCCTTGTTAACTCAGCAGCCAACTTAGGTATCACATCACATTAGATCTGAAAATGCGGAGATTGGTCGTTGCTACAATTTCTCTGGATTTCCACAGAGACTATAGTTGAAATAAAGCAAAATATTTCTTATGAATTCTTGATTTTACATCACCAGTTGCTATTCCATCCTGACAAGGGAAGTAACTGTCAATGATTGCATGCCGAAACCTTTATCCAAATTCCTCCCAGAGAAGCAATGTGATCTACAAAGGCCATGTTAATACACTGCTCAAAACAATTAGAGGAACACTATGAAATAAATAAAGTACATTATTTGTGGTTATTTATTTATTTATTTATTGCTCATGTCAGTAAAAACAAATGAATAACGCTGACAATTAACTTTTCAAATAATTCCGCTATGTAAGCAATCGAATCTTGTGCTTATTTTTCAAAGTTAAACACTCGTTATATAGTGTTAGTATCGTGTATGGCCTCCACGACATTCGATGACCCTTTCGCACCTTCGTGGCATGCTCCCAATAAGATTCTGGATTTCCTCTTGCGGGATATTCTCCCATTCCTCCTTCAGAGCATCTCCAAGTTGCTGCAGAGTTTGCGGAGCTTGATGTCGGTTCCTGACCTTCCTGTCTAGAATATCCCACAAGTGTTCAATAGGGTTGAGGTCTGGGCTGACCGCTGGCCACTCCATTACCTCAATTTTATTCTTCCTCAGGAAATCCCTGGTGACAGCCGCAGAATGTGCCCTGGCATTATCCTGCACAAACAGAAATCCAAGGCCTACTCCAATGGCAGCAGGTACTACATGCTCTTCCAGAACGTGCTCGATATACCGGACAGCATTCAGTCGCTGGGGAACAAGTACAAAGTCCGTACGATTGTTGTACATAACTCCGGCCCACACCATAATGGAACCTCCTCCGAATCTATCAATTTCCTGTACAGCCACTGCAGAAAATCTTTCTCCTGGCCGTCCCCACACCCTCAATCGACCATCACAACGTGTAAGACGATACCTGGATTCGTCCGAGAAGAGCACAGACTCGCACTGGTTCAGGTTCCAATCACCATGGTTTTCAGCATACGTACATAACTCCGTATGCCCATTTGTTAAGCGTGGTTTTTTAACGGGCCTTTTTGGACGAATATTCTCTTTCCTTAATCTGTTCCTTATGGTTTGGTCTGAAACCCGGATTCCGGAAGCCATATGAAGGTCATTCTGCAGGTCTTTTGCAGTTTTTGTACGCTGTCGAAGAGCAGAAAGAACAACGTTTCTGTCATCCTGGGGGCTTGTTTTAAATTTACGGCCCTGACCACGTCTTCTACAATACTGACCTGTCTCTCTGTGCCTGTTGCGTAACCTGGACACCACGGAAGGAGAAACCCCAAGCTCTCTAGCCACTTGTCGCAGAGATTGGCCTTGTCGTAAAAGATGTAGAGCATGATACACTTCAAACTCATTTAAATGCCTCATTTTGTCAGAGACTTCAATAAGCAAGGCAATAATCAACATTCGTCACTATAGCAACATCAGGAAGCTTACCAATTAGAAGTGGCCAGTGCCTTCCTAAATAAAAAAATTCTCTATATTTGTTATTTGAGGTAATTACTCTATATTTAAGCCATGGATCTTTAAAATTTGTATCCAATGATAAACTTAGTAATTCAATTTACATAATGGCCAACTTTCAGCAACACAACTTTAAAAAACAATTACTTATTTAATTTATTACAAGTGTTCCTCTAATTGTTTTGAGCAGTGTATATATGTATATATGGTGTTTTTAACTGCAAAGCACATAAATCGAAGCCAGAATCCAGCAATGGCGACCAACTTTACGGAGCAGATGGACTCCCCTTGTGGAGTGAGGCGGATGCTGCGCGGACTGCAGGTAGTGAGGGTTATCCAATCTGTAGAATCTGGAGATATATTACTTCCCTATAGTTTAAATGAGAGATTTTGGCGTTGAATTTTAGTGCCTTGTAGTTAAAAATTACTTTTTTTTTTTGACATGGTCTTGGTACATGACTGACAACGTTTCTCTGGGAAACATTTTAAGAAATGTTTCAGCATGTAATTGTTGACAGTTCCCTTGTGAGATACAATACTGCCAAAGTAAGTAAATTCTACTTTTAACATTTCAGATTATTAGGGTCGAGATTCAAAGTAGTGCATGAATCGACCACAGATTTTACTCAACTCTTATTTTAGGATTGAGTTTAATTTATATACAGTAAATCAACAATACAAGGTCCATGACTTTCCTTCACATGCGAGGAAAGACGTAGCCCAACTTGGGATTATTAGGTCCGACAAAATTCATCGACTCTAGGCTATAGTATTTCTATATTGATGAGTCTTAATTCTAACAAACACTTAAACACCCATCCTACCCATATACTCATCAATCATTATACTTATCCATTTACACAAAACAAGTACACATCACGTATGTAACATGATCTGCCCAACTAGTACATATAGGGCTATTGGATATAGACCACCAGGCCATTTATCTGCCTAGTGCGAAACCTGAAGCACAGGAAGTGCTATGTCTGTCAAAGGAACACACACACATTTAAAATAGGCTACATTCATTTGGGTCTTCCTTTGGCATCATCTGTCTTTTACTATTAATATAACATTGTTTTTTTGGTATTCATCTCCTCTCAAAAAGGTAGAACCTTTGTATAAATATTCTATGGTGTAGGCATTTATTGGAAATGTAATTTGCAGTTTAAATTTTCAGATGTTAGACCATTAAAAATTCGCCACAATAGGGCATTTACATTAAATATTATAAATATTTTGGTACCTTTATTTTGTGGAAAAAAAAGAAGGTTTTATGCATTCCAGTAAAATTTAGATGTAGGCCTACAATATATATAGTCTCTCTCTCTCTCTCTCTCTCTCTCTCTCTCTCTCTCTCTCTCTCTCTCTATTGAAATACTATACCCTAAGAGAATATGCGCAAATTAAGCTTTCATTTTCATCGTGAGAGGCTTGGAGCATGACAGTTGCATTCTCTCAGCTGTGCATCTATCCCCTATTTCCCTCGATACGCAACTGAATACCTAGAAGCGGTGCATCAGTGAACACATGCAGCTGTATTGTGACCACTCATGCAAAATATCGTCTCATCATTTCAACACATAATAATCGCTCAAATGCTCCACGCGTTCAGCACTGTAAAGCTATCGCTAGATTTAAATAGATTGCTGCTTTACTGCAGGTAACAAGACGTTATAGGGCAGATGTAATCAAGCCATTGCTCTAGGGAGCGATATCAAGTTGCTGTGCTCTCGTAGGCAGGACGCATGAGATATGGTAGCAACACGCGGAGTCAGTGTCGGTTCCTAAAACTGCGCAGTAGTAATGATGCCATTCGAAGTGATTTGAATGTATTATTATTTGTAAAGCAAAACTTGTGAATAATGCGGAAATCTGTCCAATGTGAACACATTTATTGGTTCCGGCAAAATAATAGTAATGTTACTTGTATTTATTTTGTATAAAACGGAATCTGTCCATCGCGGAAACGGAAGGATATTTCTACACAATTCATGAAAAAATTGTTTATAAGGCGGAAAGATAGAGAGAAATAAATTAGTTTTCACTTCACTTAATTCCCGTTAGGCGAATTAACTATATATGATGATTCCTGCCGCCTGGTGAAGTAATGTTTCCACCTGTATCTGGAATTTTCTTTCGGCCTAACTGCACACCCGTTTTGCGAAATACAGGTTCGATCAACAAATATTTGGAGTGTGACATCTGAGACCGATTGTGCATGTATCTTTCAAATGTAGCGTTCTGAATTTACGGAATATAGATGCCTAAATCGTATGTATCATTATCATTAAACGAAAAAGTGAAAGTGATTGAAGATAAAGAAAAACAAACTCTCAGTACGCGAAATAATGACTACATTTAAATGTGGAATAATCCAAGTTTGCTTTACTGTATTAAAATACAATTATATTAACCTACAATATACTAACAGTCCACCGCTATAGTCTCGAGATAGCGGGCCCGTTTCGATTTCGGTCGGGACAAGCTTCCTGGGTGTTTTTTCGGGGTTTTTCCTCACCTATAACACAAATGTCGGATAGCTTTAAGTCCCAGAAGGCCATAATCATCATAATCCTTCACCGGTGTGGAGAGCAACGGGAAGCTACCACACCTATAATTCCCTAGCAAAGTTGCAAGGCATAGGATGGAAATGCTATGGTTGCAGTATAAAACCTACCGTAGGGCAGAACACTATAGAATATGTAACTATACTGAAAAGTAAATATGTAACTTACGTCAAGATAAAGTACTAACATAAAAATACAAATCCAACGATATTTATAATACTGGATCCTTCAAAATAATTTTATCATTGTAGTAAATTTTGTATAGTAGTAGATAATTATTTTTCATGCGTCATGTAAGGGGGAAAAAAAATTGTCCTACGTATTGCCACAATCACTAACAATTAAACTCAACACGCTAACACACAGTGAAGTAACTGTTCGTGACTTTAAAGTTTACACATTTCCTGTCCCCTAAACCATTTCCTATTGTTGATGACATTCCTAAAAATGTCAATGAAACTCTTTATGTAAACTACAGTAAATTCATAACCTATTCATAACGCATTAAACTAAAAACAACCGTGCAAATTACCTACCAAATCATTAAGTATTCGAGTGAATTAGAACATTTAAGATCAATAACCAGGAGAGCCGATATTGAAACTCTCTGCAGAATAAACTGGATATAATTTATTTTGGATCATCAAGGCTCGGTTGGAATTTCATTACCAGGACCGGTTTCATTTTATAATACCATTCAAATTGAATTATTTTAATTTTCAGGGGTGGGAGTAAATACAATTTTGGATATTATCAATTCACATTAATAGTACTGTTTTAAGGAAAAGGTTCGTCATATCTATTTTGCTGTTCTCATCAATTTCATCTCTTACATCATAATTCGATGTAATATATATTTTATAGCACTTTTGAATACACATAACAATGGGACACTGATAAACTTTTTTTTTCGTATTTGAGTATGTACGTGCGTATACATATATTCCATTCCATAGTAATTCTGCCCGAAGGCAGGTCCTTCAATGCAAATTTTCATTCAATGCTTTGCAGCTTTACTAGGGAATTATAGGTGTGGTAGGTTCCCGTTGCTTTCTACACCGGTCAAGGATGATGATGATGCTAATGGTAAGGATGATGATGGCCGGATGATTTTCGGGGACCGATTGGCCCTAAGCTTCCTGACATTTGCCTTACAGGTGAGGAAAAATCCCGAAACAAACCTCACCCAGGAGCCTGTCCCGACCGGTGATCGAACCCGGGCCCGCTGCGTGACAAGGCAGCACGCTACCTCGAGACCACAGCGGTGGACATAATTATATATAATTAAAAAAGGTTTCTTAGTTAGGATTCAAGATTGGCCTCTGGCTGCTGATTCCGACGTTTCGACAAGATACCACATGCTATTATAAAGGAATGATAGGTATAGGTCTTATACAGTATCAGAAATGCATATTTGACACATTATTGGACTGTGGCTAATAATCAGATGGCATGTGGGATCATCTCAAAACGTCGAAATTAAGTGGCCAGACGCCAACCTTAAATCCTTGATGCAGAAACCCCAAATAAGCCTTTCTTAATCATACATATATTCGCGAAAATCTAAAATATAACATTATATATATTGCCTCCTTAGAACCAGTTGTTCTAATTCCCATTTATTTTTACTTTTTTTATATCTTGAGGAGAGCTAATTAAAGTTTTGGATACTACCATGATGTATTGAGAAAAGGGGTTTAAAAAGGGGTTTAACACTTTCTAACTAAAAAGTGTACAATTTTATGTTTGTAACTAGTAGGGAAAAGGAGTTGGAATATCAAGGATACAATATTTTTAGGTTCTAAACAAGGGATACGTATAATTCTAATCGAATCACACAGTATATTGCAATTAGATATGCTAATTTGTTGAAAAATAAGTTTTGAGGAGTTATTTACATTTGTAATATTGTCTTGAGACATTTTACAATTTCGTTAATTTAAAGATCATGTCCGGATCATATTTTAACTCATAATTTCAGAATATTACTCAAAGCTTTATCCCTCATTTGTGAACGAACATGGGGGATGTTTGGTAGAGGGTGTAGACGATTGTCGCTAAATTGTTTGGTAACTTAACGAATTAAATATTCCCTCTCTTCTCGTCCTAGTCGGGATGCCACTTTGAATTCCAAATTGTACACTTACTCCCTTGTGAGCGGAAATTTCCTACGTGTTTTACTTGTTATTTTTATTGGAATCGTGTCTTTTCTGTAACAGCTTGCATTCTACTAATGGAATTCTGTTCGGAGAATGTTTCTACCCTGTCCCTTTAAAATTGAAACATTTTACATGATTCCTGCTTTTTATATCTCTGTCCAGTCGTTAAAATATGCATTTTCATGGTCCTGTTTAATTTTTCTGATTGGTTCAGACTGGCGTATCTATCCTTCAGTTGTAGTTGGCTAGCATTTATTTTATTCCATACTAATGTCTCGTTTCAGCATTTTGCAGGCATAACAATGCCGACAAATGGAATGTTTCAGTATCATGTGCTGTAATATAAATCCGATGCAATATTCAACAACGTATGATGAGTCGGGTTCAAACCCAACAGGGGTAGATGGATTGTTAGGATGAAAAAGCTAAATGGACCGGGAGAAACTTCAAGGATTGGCTTCCGAGTCTAATTATTATCCAGCCCGTAAAACGATCAAGTATAAATTAGAGGCACTGAGCAAAATTTAATCGGTCTTTCCTACCCACTTAATACAATAGACGCATACTAGGTGCCTCTGAAGTGATGATTTAATCACTTGTCACCTGCTGATATCTATACGGAGATAAGCGTAATTAAATTAGTTTCGTTAAGAAAATCCCACAAGGGAGCAAACTAGTTCTACATGGGATGTATGTGTATAGCAGACAGATTTACGATTTTATAGGAAAAGATTAACAATAATGCTATAGGGTGTGAATTACTGTACCTGGAATTCACAAAAGTTTAATCTTGAAAGAATCAGACTGAAAATTCACCAAGAAAAAAAAGCCATACAATCTGTCCCAGACTGGCCAAGGAAATGAAATTTGAAGAGAATAATATATGCCTATATCGGGATTTGAACCCAATATATCTGGTTCTGTACACCGGTGCTTTAACGATTTTTCTCTTATACTAATTCGATTCCCGCGCGCCACGTAGCAATGAATTTCGTTCCTGAAATTTAATTTGTCATTCAGTGAGAAGTGATATATTTAGTATTAGACATCGAATATTTGCTTTACTTCCTATAAATGCAATGTGCTGATTTCCATTTAAAACTATTCTTATTTAAGAGGCCGCTAGATGGCGTTATTGGAAGTTCATTTTTACCTGACTGAAATCGTATATTAGTACTGCATAAGAGAGAAATATATATATTTAAATCGAGATGCCTAATAGCTTAAATCGTTAAAGCATTGATGTACAGAACCAGATATATTGGGTTCAAATTCCGATTTAGGCATATATTTTAGATAGATCATCGGCGATTAATGTCTTTGATATCGTCCGATTCCTATATAGCCAATTTTGTCGGTCTATCCAATCTCCTGGTTGTAGATGTTTCTCCTTCATGTATAAACATATTCCCTGACTCCAGGAGGTTTTAGGTCTTCCTCTGCCTCGTCTTCCCTCAGGTTTCCATTCCAAAAAAGATTTTGGTAGCCGATCCTCTTCCATTCGCTGGACATGTCCGTACCATCTTATATTTAATATAATCTAAAATAGTGTCTTCAATTTTCATTTTCTCCCTTATAACTGAGTTCCCAATTTTTACTCTTCTTGAAATTCTTGCTGACCTTCGTATAAAATCCATTTCTGTTGCCAAAAGGTACTTTTTTTTTGTTAATGGCCAAAGTTCTGCTCCATAAGTAATCATGCTTTTAACAATTGTATGATATATATTCATTTCATTTTTATTACTTATATTTTTATTCCAAAGTATTCCATTGACGCAAGCAATTTCAAATTTTATTATTTCTATTTATTTCCTCTTCATAACTCCCATTTCTATTTATTTTAATTACTAAATATGTAATCTCACTACAAGATTTTATTGTTTTTCCAGTCTCCAAAACTAAATTTTGTTCTGGTTCACCAATTGATAATTTTTTTTTTCATGTTCAAAATTAGGACAGATCAGGCTTTTAGCTGTAGTGAAAGTAACTGCTCTAAGGATGGACACCTAAAAAAAAAACCCCTGGTCCTCCAGGCTGACGGTTGATTCGGTAGGCCAGCTCCCTCCCATCAGAAAAAAAAATGCAATGCTAAAAAACCTAATAGAGATAAGCCGGCATATTTTTCTCTTCAAATTTAATTTGTAATTCAGTGAGAAGTGATAAATGTAGGGTCAATTTCACCAACAGAGGTAACTGTATTACGCCAGTTTAAGCTATGCATTATACACGGAGAAAACTAGCGCAATACAGTTACCTCTGTTGGTGAAATTGCCCTTAGTATTAAACATTTACTAAGGAAAGAAGCAGTAACATTCCGAATGGTTTCTGGCCAAACACCTATACCGCATTGGCATATCCATTAGTCTCCTCTGACCGTTATGCAATATCGGACTCATGATGGACTTTCAACATGTCTCTCTATCCTGATTTGAGAAGTGGCAGCTTAATCAACAAGTGTTGGGAAGCAACAGAAAAGATGAGTAGATAAATACCCCGACAATGTATTATATCCGTTCCTTTACTTACATGCGTTTTTTTTTAGATTCGTCATTGTATTATCGCCTCACTATGATGCTTAACAAGCGGCTCGCTTTGTTTCCCCGCAGCTGTTATATGTTATTAAAATACAAAGATTCCGAGTACCGCTACTACGACGATGATGCCACATTGCTTTTCTTCCCTCAGTTTCAATTAAAACTCGGAACGTGGAGCAGTCGATCCAGTTATAAAATTGTATACCGTAATTAATTGTTATAATTATCAGTGATTTATTGTGATATGTAGTTCGAATAATAATATAACATATATACATATATTTGTTTAATATATGTGATTTTAACATATGGCGGCCATGGGAAAATATTTTAGACCGAACAGTTAATAATAATAATAATACATCAAAATCCAAACTATGGTCGTCACTGGACCTGCCGAACCCGTAGGTTCATGGCCGCGGGGACATAAGCTCTCCATACATCCCTATCCTGAGCTAATGTTTTCCAATCATCCCCTGCATACTCTACTTCTCGCAAATCATGGGAAATGTTATTCTCCCACCTCATTCTTGGTCTAAAACTGGGCGTTTTCCCTCTGATTTCCTACCAGAAGTTTCCATGCACCTCTTTCATCCCCCATATGTGTAACATGTCCTGCCCATCGCAGCCTATGAGACTTAATTTTTCTTATTATATCTGGCTTCTTATACATATCATGTAGCTCACTAGATTGTAGTTTTCTCCATTCACCTGTCTGTTCATTTTTTTCTCCAAAAACCTTCCTAACAACTTTATTCTCAACTACTCATAATTTTCTTTCCCCTCTCAAAGTAAGAGTCCATGTTTCGCATCCATATAATATAAAAAGTAAAAGTATCCCATTACAGGCTTAGGAGGCCCTTGGGGTGGTAGGAGGTTAAGGCTCCCACTTTTCTGGACAATCGGCACACGATGCCAGCCGGGTTGCTAGCACTGCGTGACGGCCGTCTTTACCTCAGAACAAGTATCTGGTACTCATTTCCGTTAGAGGCTGAGTCGACCCCAGGGACATAGCGCCGCCAGAAGGTTTGGGTCAGTTTAAAAATCCTGACCCATCGGGACTCGAACCCTCGTATTGTAGTGCCTTAACCAAAAACCTTCCTAAGAACTTTATTCTCAAATACCCGTAAACTTCTTCCCTCCCTTCAAATAGAGACCATGTTTTGCATCCATATAATATAACTGGGAGAATATCTGTTTTATATATTTTCAGTTTAACATTTTTTGAAAGGAGCTGGGAAGACAAGAGTCACTGTATAATAGCATGCATTTCCAGAATTGAACCTATGTTTAATTACTTTGTGCATCTAATTCCTATTTGTAATTATTTTTCCTAGATAGTTGAAGTCAGCCACTTCTTCAAAATGTCGTTCATTTGTCATTAGATGTCCATTTCCATTATATACCGTAATGCATTTCTATGCGTGAACATATATTTAGTTATATTGATGTTTACTTTCAGTCCCAATTTCTTAGTATTCAATAGAGTGTGTGTGTTGGCCCTTAGTATGTCCTCGTTATCGCTTAATAATTCTACATCATCAGCATAAAAATAAATACATATATAATTTTAATTCTAAAAGTTAAACAATACCAAATAATAACATAAAAATTAAATAATTACATAATTAATCAATGTCTTCTGTTCTTGTGTAATATACGTCCATACCGCTATGAGAAACGTGACAACACCGCATATAAAGTATTGCCGCGCGGCACCCGCTTTTATACAAACTGTTAACCATCAGAATGAGGCTATAATAAGACCAATGATATTTATATATATGCCTCTGCATTAAATAAATAAAAACTTCGAACAAAAAATTGATGGATTTAAATATATGAATTTCGATTAATTTTTTTTTCTTGGAAAGAGATTAAAAAAACTGAGATACGTTTAGCACATTCTTCCGAACCAAAAACGACCGAAGTAAACAAAAATATACAACTCTAAGGTATAGATAACATTTATAAAAAAAACTCCTGCCGTGACAGGCCTAGAAGGTCCTTAGCCTACCAGCCGGCTGATGGCCTCACATCCACATGTGTCGATCACAGAGGTAGATGATCATCAGCCAGTGTAGGAGTGACATGTGGTCAGCATGTCGAGACCCCCAGCCTTTATAGCAGGTTTTTTCAACATGGAGCCGCTACTTATTGTAGCTATCCAAATGCCTCACGATGCTGGGTGGGCTCCGGTCCCATACTAGCCGAAATACAATGAGAAAATTTCTCCCCCCATGGAGACTCGAACCAGTGCAAGTCCCGCAGCTCTGCGCCAAGGCTTCCTGCCTTAACCACTCGGCTCCGGCGCGGGACATAACATTTCTAACAACGGCTAATTTATCAAGTTTTATGGATCAAATTTTAAATGATTAAGTTTTAAGTAATTCAAATGTCTATTGTTTTTATATGACTTCATTGTGAAGATGTGCACTGCTTGAGAAAAGCAGCGTGTGTTGCATTAGATAGAGACACATCTGTGATTGATGGTTAGAAGTTAATTACTCCCTGGGAGTAACGGGATCCGGACTCCCTGGTGTTACACCTTCATTTGTTTCGTTCATCAAATCTCATTTAAACGTATAACACATGTGTACGTGCCAGGTAAAATTTGTGTACATCAAATCTACTTGTTAGTAGTCTAACTAACTCACTGGCACTATCGAACACGTAGGTTCATGGCCGCGCGGACATAAACTCTCCATACACCCTATCCTGAGCCAACGTTTTCCAATCATCCCCTGTATAATCTACATCCCTCAAATCATGGTTAATGTTATTCTCCCACCTCATTCTTGGTCTACCAACTGGGTGTTTTCCCTCTGGTTTTCCTACAAGAAGCTTCCATGCACGTCTACTTGTTAGTACTAATTTTATAATAAGCTGATGTGTACCAGCCATTATAGCTGGATTTCTGAATCTCATTCGCTACTTATTGTATCTACCCAAATTTTCCACGATGCTGGGTGGGCACAGTTCCCATATTGGCTCAAATTTCATGAGAAAATTTCTTCCATATGGGGACTAGGAACTAGCGTATATCTCATAGCCCTCCGCCAAGATACAAATCCTTAGACCGCACACAGCGCGAGACCAGACAAATAGAATACTAGTTCTATTCAACACATGAAACTGTGATTCATTATTATTATTCCGCCTTCGTGTTAACAACAGTAACGACTTAAAAACCCGGAAAATGATATTAGCAAAATGAATAAGAAGAATAAATATCAGTTTTTTACTTCGAATTCATCGAGGAGTGCAACTCTTCGCTTTTGTACGTGCATTGTTGTTATTATTATTTATTTAATTAGAGACAAACCTCATACCTTTAAACCACAGTCAAAAGGGTACACAGTCTATGTCTTAGTAATCTGAAAGAGGAAGAAGAAAAATTACAACCGAACAACTTATATGGAAAGTCCGAATTTTTATGTGATTACATATTTTTTCCTCGGTAGTCTGAGAATTTAAAATGTTAGCGAATTAGGATATTATGAACATTCTATTTCATTTTCACCTTACATGTTTCTACATACTCTGATTCATAGAGCCTACTACATATTTTAAACATAATTACATATTTTACATAGTATGTCAAATGCTTAATTGAAAGAGCATTTTCATCTGCTTAAGCTATTCGTCATGACGTTCTGTGCTGTCGAACCATCATTTTCAAAACATAAAAAAATCTACTCATCCACAAAAAACTAACTCCTAAAAATATTGTAAAATATATTCTGACCTACAGTGTTTCGTGTCATAATAAAATCTGGATTGCACTTAATCTGATTGATCATACTCTACTTATGCATGCTATTGGTGTAAAATCATTTTTTTTTACATTTTAATAATATAAAAACATTTTAAAACTTGTAAGTTTAATCACTTGGGAAAACGATGAAATTCGTGTTTCCGCCATTAGAATAAATAAATAAGCTGATTAAACTTTTTAATGTCTCTTTGTAATTTTGATATCACATATTAATTACATGTTTTGTGTTTTTGTTACATATTTATGTAGCCTATATATCTAATTGAGTAACTCAATAAAAATACGGCCACTAGTTATATGTAACTAACATTACTGTCAGTCGCTTAGAAAGAAACTACATATTATATATGTGATTCCTGCTATGTTATAACGTGATACGGTATTTTTTTAATAAAATTGGGCGGAAACATTATATGTAACACAAATCAAATTGCATCCGGTCGACGTGACGGATAAAAATTTTACATAATTGTAGCTTTATAAAATCATAGAAAGAATATTAGAGTCTATACTTGATAATTTCCCAGTAACCGATACAAATAATTCTTGTCGGTTTATTTTCTAATTATTGTGGATATAATAAAATACAGAGACTTAGATCTGCTGAAATGAGATACCTTCGGAGGACTGCAGGATACACACTACTAGATCACAAAAAAAAAAACCTTTAGAAAACAAAATTTCCGATTATAAGTCAAGATGGATGCAACATGTTCATCGAATGGACGATCACAGAATACCCATACAAATGTTAAGATATCAAACTGCAGGAAGAAGAAGACCAGGACGTCCACTCAAAAGACTTTTGGATGGTGTTTCTCTTGAGGCCGAAACATGTCAACAAATGGCCTAAATTCGTGAATGTACTATGATGATGATAAAATAAAATTAATATAGGATAATTAACGTAAATATTATATATATATATTATATTGCAGGTTTTCGGGGATATAAGTATGAATGTGAAAGTTTTCTTGGGTTTTCCGCGTCTTGGATTTAAGTTCGGCCTCTGGCCACTGATTCCGACGTTTCAGCATGATCCCACATGCCATTATCAAGGAATGATAAGCTCGAGTCACAGGTTTAGGTCTTATATAATAAAATGCATAGAGTTTTCGCTGTGGTCTGTTTCCGAAGACGTACACCCATCCAAGGTTTAGTTCTTATGTTGTTAAATACCTTCAGTTTTCAGTGTGGTCCAAGATTTAGTTCTTATGTAGTTAAACATCTTCAGTTTTCAGTGTGGTCCGTTTCGGAAGCCGTACACCCACCCAAGCGTCGACCACACTTCATGTTGCCCAACCGAGGTTTTCTTCATATCTTCTTACCGTATGTGCGAGGAACTACGTCTAAAATAAGCCGAGTACTACAAAAACAACAGATTAAAACTGCAATTCACTCGGAAAACACCATCTCCAACTTACTCAGGTGTGCTAAAGATAAAATACCCTAGAATCACAAGGCGATATCCCTTGCACCTCATGCGAACAAACATATGTAGGACGTACCAACATAGAATTTCCTGCCGAATACAGGAACATAAGGCTGCAATAAATCAACCTACATCAACACTGGTGCAACATATGAAACAGAGGGGCCACAAGATCGACCTCACAGGATCTAGAACGTTGGCTAAAATAGATAATGAAAAACGAGAATGTACAGAGAAGCAGTAGAAATTGAGAAAAGGCCACATTCCATGAACACCCGAGATGATGCCCAAAGATTACCATCTACATGGAAAACTGCAATCGCTGCCCACCAATATCATCCCCAGAACAGCGAAGAAGATATGAAGAAAACCTCGGTTGGGCAACATGGAGTGTGGTCGACGCTTGGATGGGTGTACGGCTTCTGAAACGGACCACACTGAAAACTGAAGGTATTTAACAACATAGGAACTAAACCTTGGATGGGTGCACGTCTTCGGAAACGGACCACAGCGAAAACTCTATGCATTTTATTATATAAGACCTAAACCTGTGACTCGAACTTATCATTCCTTGATAATGGCATGTGGGATCATGCCGAAACGTCGGAATCAGTGGCCAGAGGCCGAACTTGAATCCAAGACGCGGAAAACCCAAGAAAACTTTCATATATATATATATATATATGGAGTACTTGAGTAGCTCAGTTGGTTAAATCCCTAAACGTACAGGGTTTAGAGACTCGGGTTCAAATCCTGAATCAAGCATTCATTTTTCTTTTCACATATATATATATATATATATATATATATATATATACACACACACATACATAACTAACAAGAGTTAAATTTTTCACGGCTATTCATATGAAATATTGACTATTAAGTTTAAGACAAAGTATTACTAAAACTTAACCGAAATGTGTCTTAATTAATAACCCACGGTAGACGAAAAGGACAACGCATATAAGATTATGATACATTACTTTTCTTAGCTTTCTCAAATTTCTGTAGCTGTTAGATTGTTAACAGCATAATAAGAATTGAGAAATAATATAGTCATGTAGGCAGGGAATATTGTAAAAGTAACAAGTACGAAACACTAGGAGGAAGCCCTGCATGCACGCCACTAAGTTAGTTACAAAATTTAAAATACAAGTCACTTGAAGAAACGTCTTAGATGTTTTGAAGGATACTACACTCCATACTTCATGTAGTGCGTGTGTTTTTCTTTTGTCAGTCGTAGTTCTATAGTGGAATTAATGATCTAACAGTTGAGCATTTGAGAATCGTGGGTCTGTGTTAACAGTAATATAACAAGAGGTCATGTTTTTCCGAAAAAATCACGAGCGACAAAGTCTAATGAAGAACTCAACCTCGCGTTGGATTTGGAGTGACTATTTAGCGAATAATACAACATCAGAAGCTAAAAATAATTATAATATTTAATATTTACCAAATGTGGGTTTATGTATCCCCATCTTACTTCCGGGCGATTTCTATGCCAGCTGTATAGTTTATAAATAGCATATCTTCATTGTTAAATCTCTTTGGGCTTGGGAAAATTCAATAACAGATAATTGTTTGAGAAATAACCATTAACAATAATGAATATTAATTACACAACATTTAATATTTTTTTAGAGCAACGGAACAAACCTTTCTTTTTTCTGGTAACTTTTGAAGTTTTCTTTTGGCATTTCTTGCTGTACCATATATATCGTACATTGTTGAAACGATATCCTTGTTAAAAAAGTTAATTTGCGGAGATATCTCACATTACGAATTTAATTTCAAAAGAGGAACAATATTTGTGTTGGCAACACTGACAGGAAGAGGCAATTTTATCCGTCTATGAGTAGATGTACGAATCATTTTTTGTATTTTTTTAACCTGGTTGTGCGGTAGACAAGGTCTTAAGGTCTTAACAGGTAAAATAAAGCTGCTATTATTAGTATTATTATCATTATTATAAAATAGTCATAGTGATACATCCACCATAGACAACAGCTAATCGCTGTTAAATTAGACCTAGCCCCCCCCCCCGTTCACAAACATTCATTCAATATATTTTAGAAACATGGCAAACGAACTATATGGCTCTATAGGCCTTTCTGGCCTTGGGGCTGCTGCTGGCCTCGCATCAGCACGTGTTAATCATAGAGAGAAAATCATCCACCCAGTGTAGGGCTGATATGTGGTCATCATGTCGGGTCCCCCACCTGTCATAGCGGGTCTTCTCAATCTGGAATCGCTACTTATTGTAGCTACCTAATTTCCTCACACTACTGAGTGAGCACTGGTCCCATACTGTAATAAATCCACACTATCATTATTGGATTGGTCGGCATAGTCCAGATGACAGGGCTCATCTCCAGTGGCCTCCTAGATCACCGGATCTCATCCCATGCTATTTTTTTTCCCCCTTTTGGGGATTTGTAAAGGACAGAGTCTACTTGCCTCCATTGCCTGCTAACCTTCCCGAGTTGAGAGACAGGATTCCAGAAGCTGTTGCTGCCATCCATCCAGACATGCTTAATAATGTATGGGAAGAATTAGCCTAAAGGTTGAATATGTGTCATGTAACATTGAATAACTATGAACTTATAATGTAAACTGGAGATGTTACTCTCCCACTTAACATGAGTTTTGTTTTTGTCATAGTTAAAGTATAATTCAAAACCTTTAAAATCGCTATGTTATTGTATGTACATACGGTAATTAGGTCTTAACAACGAAGTAAAGTTGATTAGATTTTGGCGGCCAGTCGAAAGTGTGACTATTGGGAAAATCTTAATTCGTTAGATAGTTGGTTATTTCTTATAAACTACGGTGAAATGGTGATAGTGCGAAAGATTCTGTTCTGAAGAACTTGAAAGTCAGCGAATATTAGTTATTGGAACAGAACCTCATAGGTAAATATGGGGATTTCAATTGCACGTATCAACAGCTACCACAGCTATAATTCCCCAGTAAAGTTGCAAAGCATAGCATGGAAATGATATCATTGCAGTGAAAGACCTGCCATCGGGCAGAATTACTATATAATAGAAATCTTCAGTTGAGTAGGGAAACGTTGACATAGGCCCTAAGTTAAGGCTAGATTGCTTACACAGGCCTGCGAAGATTTTGCGGCATGAGATATTTTAATGCAAATAAGTCAAGTCACATCCCCGATAACGGAACTATTACTGGTTTTTGCGTATCACGTACAGATTTTGCAGAATTATATTTGTAACATAAACATGAGAGCGCGCGGTCCACCATTTGATACGGTACACGTGCTGTATTAAAATATGTAAATACCTAAAATATAATACAAATTTATAACATAATCACTGGTTTTATTCATACTAGTTTGTCATTGTATGTAATTGAGAGTAGGTTTATCCTACAAACCCTCTCCTGGTTACATTACACAGTTTCCGGCAATAAACTGCGGAAGTAATAAGCTGCCAGCACATAGGCCAGATATTACAATACTCCAAGAATATTACAAAAGAGTAGTACCAACTTTCAGGTCCAGCACAGAATCGAAAACACAACAATCCGCGCCCTGTCAATTAATCAAAATTAAACGATTTGGGTCTTACAGAAGAAAAAAGTGAACTTTTGGATTCGAGATTTAAAGAAGATAATCTTTTAACTCCTAGAAGGTATAACTTTTTATTGCTACAAACATCGTGAAGAAGAATTGTATAAGTATTTCGTAATGGGGGAAGTAGTTGCATAGGAACAGTTTATGAACAGACAGATTTACGTATATTTATTGATTCTGGTAAATTAAGTCTAAATGGCGTTCTTCTGCATAATGGGAATAAATTATGCTTCAGTTCCCGTAATTCAGTCAATGTACATTAAAGAAACGTATACGAACATATTCTAGAAAAAATACAATATAATGCATATACAAGTGGTGCATGTGCTGTGACCTTAAGGTGTGTGGTATTATATTGGGCCAATAAGGAGGGTACGCGAAATTTCCGTATTTTTCATGCGAAAGGACTCTAGCGTCAGGGAAATACACTGGAAAGTTATTAACTGGCCGAAAAGAAAAAGTGCCAGGGTAAAAAAAAAGTAATAATAATAAAACGCCCATTAGTTGATCTTAAAAAAAGTATTGCTACCTCCTTTGCACATAAACTAGGATTAATGAAGCAATTTGTTGAAGTTTTGGACAAAAACGTGTCTTGTTACCAATACACTGCTTAAAAAAATCATGTTACTGTCGGAGGCAAAAGTGAAGGAAGACTTTTTAATGGTCACAGGTTCGCAAACTTATTAAGGGTGTTATTTTTAAAAAGTGCCTGTCTGACATGAAATTACAAGCTTGGGAATCATACAAGGATATCATCGAAAAGTTTGTGGGTAAAGTTAAGATGATCAATATGAGAAAAGTGTAAGAACTATGCTCGAAGAATTGAGGGTTACTGCGATGTACTGTAGTATGAGCTTGAAATTAACTACCTTCACTCGCATCTTCTTCCCAGAGAATGTAGGAGCACTAAGTGAAAACATGGTGAGAGATTCCATCAAGATATAAAAGAAATGGAAACCAGGGTCGCTGGAATATCTCCAAGATTTACTACTCTATCAATGATGTTTGGTAAGAGAAAATCCTCGGCAGGAGCATAAACGCTAATCAACTCACCGTTCATTACTTGCTAAGAGGAGAAAATAGAGATCTTAAGATATATTAATGTCCTATGTTAAAGGGGGCTGAGGTTAATTGGGATTTCCGGATCCTTGATCTGGTCAAAAACCATGATGGAACTGATGGAACTTCTGGGGTGAATTTCGGTGAAGTCCGGAGGGTCTAACTTAGTCAAATCCACTCCCCTCACCTCCAAGTTGGGGCCCCTCGGGACCTTCTTAAGATCTTTTAAGATTTTAAGATGCAAAAGAGAGAGTGGGGTGTGGAAAGAAACGGGAAGCTACCACACCTATATATCCCTAGTAAAGCTGCAAACATGGCATGATGAGTCTTACCACGGTAAAAGACTCCGGACGCAAATTATCCCACCATTCGGATGTCTGCGAGGGGGATACTGCGGAAGGAAACATCATGCAGTCAAAACAACAGAAGAAAAGAAGACTAAGGATTGGAGCCTGGAATGTGAGGACTCTTCTGCAAGCCGGGAAACTGGAAAATTTGAAGGAAGAAATGAGAAGAAACAAAGTGGATGTGATGGGAATATCAGAAGTGAGGTGGGAACAAAGTGGTGACTTAGTGAGTGATGAATTTAGAATGTTTTATTCCAGTGGTGATTCTAAAGGAAATCATGGTGTCGGTGTAGTATTAAGACCATGTGTGAAATAAAACGTGATATCAGTGCGTTACGTGGATAATCGGATGATAATGGCGAGGTTACAAGGAAACAAGTGAAATTGGTGATAGTGCAAATTTACATGCCCCATAGTGGGTTAGCAGATGAAGAATTGGAGGAAAGATATGACAAGATAGAAGAGATTGTTGAGTGAGAGAGAGAGAGAGAGAGAGAGAGAGAGAGAGAAGAAGAAGAAGAATAAGAAGGGGGCATGCTATCCTAATGGGTGATTGGAATGCTGTAGTTGGAGAAGGACAGGATGGAAGTACAGTTGGAAGATATGGATTAGGAAAAAGGAATGAGAGAGGTGAATCACTGGTGAGTTTCTGTAATAGGAATTCAATGATAATTGGAAATACATTGTTTCAACAGCATAAAAGAAGAAGATACACATGGATAAGCCCTATGGACAACAAACGATACCAGATCGACTACATACTGATAGAGCAAAGATTCCGAAATTGCTTGAAAAATGCGAAGACACTACCAGTGGCAGATATCAATTCAGACCATGTCTTACTAATAGGCGAAGTAGATATTTGCCTGAAGAAGATAAGAGGAAGACAGGCAACAAAGAAATTTGACTTGGACAAACTTAAAACTGAAGAGGAAAGGAGGAAATTCCAACAAAATTTTCAGGAGAAAGCCTCTACCATGAAAATCTCATATGGCAATACCAAGGAACACTGGAGTCATTTGAAAATCTCTATACAGATAGCTGCAGAGGACACAATAGGATACAAAGAGAGCAAGAATATTAACAAACCTTGGGTCACAGAAAAAATGTTAGAGAAGATGGAAGAAGAAAATGAAAAAAATAGCAATACAGAAGAAGCCAAAAGAAACTACAGGAAACTAAACAACGAACTTAGAAGAGAAACTGACAAGGCAAGGGAAGAATGGATGAAGCAGAAATATGAAGAACTAGAGAATCTGGAGAGGAAAGGAAAATATGATTTTATGTACATGGGAGTTAAAGGCTTGGGCTACGGGAAGAAGAGCATGAAAACTATGTGGTTGATTGAGGACGAAAATAATGTAGAAATAACAGACAAACAGGGAATTATGAATACATGGGAAAAATATGTAGAAGAGCTATATGAGACAAGAAATCGTCCGACTAACTTGGGTATAGAAAATGAAGAAGACGTATCAGAAGATGAAAAAGGATTTTCAATTCTGAAGGAAGAAGTTGAACTAACAATTAAGGAAATGAAAAATGGGAAAGCAACAGGGGTAGATGGAATCCCCATTGAATTGGTTAAATGCTTGGGTGAAGAAAAGAAGGAAATTCTGCGTTTATGCAACAAGATATATAAAGAAGGTGAATGGCCCGAAGAATTGACTGAGACAGTGTTATACCAATACCGAAGCAAAATAATGCGAAGAAATCTAAGGAGTTCAGAACCATCAGCTTGATATCACACTCTGCAAAGATTCTCCTGCGAATACTGAATCCACGTTTACGTTCTACGATGGAAAGCGAATTGGAAGAAGTTTGGCTTCAGGAAGGGAAAGGGTACAAGAGATGTAATTGGATTGAACGAACAATAGGAGAAAGATATATTTACAGAGCTACGGGACTTGCGCTGGTTCGAGTCTCCATGGGGGAAGAAATTTTCTCATGGTATTTCGGCCAGTATGGGACCGGTGCCCACCCAGCATCATGAGGCAATTGGGTAGCTACAATAAGTAGCGGCTCCAGGTTGAGGAACTAGCTATAAAGGCTGGGGGACTCGACATGCTAACCACATGTCAACCCTACCCTGGCTGTTGATCATCTACCTCTGTGATTGACACATGTGGATGTGAAGGGCCAGCAGCCGGCTGGTAAAAGGGCAACCGCTGAAAAGTGGAAAGACCCTCAATCGGATCGGATAAAGACGTTTATGCAGTATTTGTTGACCTGGAAAAGGCCTTTGACAGAATAAATTCATAATAAACTCATGAAGAAACTTGAAGAAGAACATTGGCGTTGGAACTGCAAAGAAAGGGATGGCTCATAAGTATCTTTATTATGAAACAGCGAATAACAAAGTGAAGGTAGGAGGAGAAATGCCAGAAGGAAGAGATAAATTGGAAGGGGGGTAAGGCAAGGAGTCCTCTATCACCTACTTTTTTTAACATCTACCTGGAAGACCTAATGAAGAACAGCTTCAGCAATAAAGGAGGCATAAACTTGGGAGGAAGAAGAATAAAGTGCATAAGATTTGCTGATGATATGGCTTTGCTAGCAGAAGATGCAATGACACTGAGGTACAGCTGATGGAGCTATAAGTGCGAGGATTATGGGATGAAGATAAATATAAATAAGACGAAGGCCACGATTATAGGAAAGAAACCAAGGAAGATAAACATGAAGATTAAAGTTGAGGCCATTGAACAAGTTGAGAGCTTCAAATGCTTGGGTTTGTACTATCAGTAGTAACATTAATTGCGGTCGAAGAAGGAAAGCAGAGAATAGCAATGACAAAAGAAGCTTTCAACAAGAGGAGAAGCATTTTCTGCGGACTTCTGGCAAAAGAATTACGGAAGAGGCTAGTGAAGTGCTTTGTATGGAGTGTAGCATTGTATGGTGCAGAGACTTGGACACTGCGTCGGAATGAGGAAAAGCGACTGGAAGCTTTTGAGATGTGGATATGGAGAAGAATGGAACGTATAAAATGGACAGACGAAGTAAGAAATAAAGATGTGCTAGACAGAGTGGATGAAAGAATAATGGAACTCATAAAGAAAAGGAAAATAAATTGGATTGGCCACTGGCTAAGAAGAAACTGCCTGCTGAAGGATGCCCTAGAAGGAATGGTCAACGGAAAGAAAGTTAGAGGCAGAAAAAGACATCAGATGACATACAATATTAAAATAAATGGTTTGTATGCAGATACAAAAAGGAAAACTGAGTTAAGCAAAGGGTGGAGAATGCTGAGTTGCAGTGAAAGACTTTCTCTTGAGCAGAACACTATGAATGTAATGAATATGTTTTAATTATTTTAAACAGTTTTAACTGCACAATTGATACTATTACAAGCATCTTTATTTACAGGATTTAAAAAGTAATAAATATTTAATTTAATCATGGCAAAAAAAAAAATTACGTGATACGAGAAAACTTAAATATTTGAATTCAGCACACCAAAATTAGTTTGAGACCTGTTAAACTCTGTGCCGCAGAAAAAAAAATCAAATTCGAAGGCCTGTATTATAGTGAAATATAAACTTTCTATAAAGTCTACGAGATATTTCAAGCTTGGCAACTTACACAATCGCTCGAGCGGTTACAACTTATAATGTGTACCTTTCAACGTGTGTTATAAGGTAAGGCTAGGATTTGAATGTAATTACATATTCTTTCTCCTTGCTTATACGCAGCTAAAAATTATAAATGTCCACGAATTACGAACTTTCTTATCAAATATCAAAAGTTATCATTACATATTTTACATATTTGATCATAATTACATATTTTTACATATTTTAATATTTTTTATGTAAAACTACATATTGTCTGTTAATTTAAAAGTTTTTTTTTTCATAAGCGGAATAAAATGTTAAACTATCTGGATGACAGGATTTATTTACACTAGAAATTCAGGTACCTGTACACTGAAACGAATTTTGCAAGCTATCAAAAAAAAAAAAAAAAAAAAAGGTGAAGGAAGAATTCCATTCAATTGACACCATAAATGTAGCTATACAAAGACACTGTGACTTGGGTGTAGGATACCACATTAAATATCTCTTTTAAAACTACCACAGACCATTATGAATGAAATAGTAGAAATATGAGAACAGTTTCCCACTCACCATGTGTTAACAATTGTCTATCCTTCCTTCATATCTGCTCTTCGGTCCCTTGGAATAAAATACAGCCTGTTTTAAAAATGTTTGTTTCGTTGTTATACGAGTGTAAAAAATTATAATTGTACTGTATTTATAAAATTGTTTGTTGATGCAATAGAGATTGAGTCCATGTAGAATTTTTTTTTAAAAATAGCACAGTAGTAATTGTCATTGTCTCTCAGCCAGCGAATCCAAGTTCGATTCAAGTTCATTTCCTGGATAGGGTTTTACGTGCGTCCCTCCCAATTCTAATATAAATATCAGGTAATTTAGGCCACTTGCATTTGCTATTCCACTCACCTAAACACATCCTTCTCGTTTACTGATATCGCAATAACAAATTATCACAAAATAAAAACAAGAGGTAATCAACATTTCTCAAAATTGAAATTATGCACTATAAATTGTTAAGATACAATGAGATATTCTAAATATTATCATATCAGGCTTAACATATATTTTATTTATTTAATTAATTAGAATTTACACCATAGTTGTTTGATCTCTAACAAGTACTGAAAGTTGTGAAACTTCTTAAACTTCCTATACATCCATTCAAACATTTCCGTCCCTTTCTGTTCTACCTCTTTACCCCTCTGATAATAAAAAGTAACATTAGGATGCTTTCTATTTTTCCTCCACAAGACTTTTAGTTTCAGTGTCTTCATCAGTATTATTTCGACTGTCACAGTGTTTCATTGAATTTCGTGTGATGGCTCCTGTATCATCAAAATTATCGTCTAAGTTAAAATCGTGGGTTAAAATAGATGATTCGTTCATTACTGAAGGAGATGTGGTTCTGTGCCAAGCTTGCAATAAGAAGATAAGTTGTTCAATAAAATCTCCACCTGAACAACATGTACGTAGTTCTCTGCATGCTAAAACAAAGGACTACAAACATCTAAAAAGTAAGTGCTTCTATCTCAAATGCAACAGTCTTCAAATGTAAGGAGTGAATTCTTCCATGACATGTATAATGCTATGGTTGTCGCAAATATTCCTTGGTACAAACTCCAGGTACCTAAATATCGTGCATTTTTAGAGAAGCATCCCTATCGATTCTACGCTCCGAAAAAACTACATGCATTTGTGTTACGATGAAGCAATGACATATGTGCTATGTGATATAGGCAACAACTATATATAGGCCCTATATGGATCGCTGTCGATGAAACAACGGATGTAAAAGGTCGCTATATTACCAATCTTGTGATTGGTAAGCTGGATGGAAAAGAATCCTGATTTCTTCGAAAACGTTGGAGCATGCAAATCATGCAACACTGGCTCGTTTTGTGAACGATGGACTTAAAGTGTTCAAGAAGATAAAGTCTTTGTCCTTTATTCTGATGCTGCGGCGTACATGCTAAAGAGTTACGTGTGTTTTACCTAAATATGATCCATTTCACCTGTCTCGCATATGGACTGCAACATGTTGCCGAAGAAGTGCGAAGTAACTATCCACAAATCAATAACATTACTTCAAACACCAAGAAAGTGTTTGTTAAGGACCCCCAACGTGTGTTGCACTATAGAGGAACAAATACCAAATGTGAAATTGCCCCCTGAACCTGTCCTCACTAGATGGGGAAGTGGATTGAGGCTGCCTACTTTTATAGTGACTATTTTAAAGAAGTGAAGTCTGTAATTGACTCGTTTCCAAGTAAATCAGCAGTTTCCATCAGAGAAGCTCAAAGTGTCTTCAGTGAGTCTAAGGTACAGTGCCAATTGGCATATGTTAAAAGCAATTTTGGATTCATTTCTGACAGTATTGTAAAATTAGAAACTTGTGGCATGACTTTGAAGGAATCACTGGACATTGTGGAGGACGTTAAGTGTTGTTCAAGGAAATGTTGGAATAAACATAATGAAGAAATTTGAATCTGTTATGGAAAGAAACCCTGGCTTCTCGGCATTGACTACAGTGTGTAAGATCCTCAACAGGGAAGAAGAGAATCCTCCAGATGACATCTCTCCTGAAAAATTCAATCTGCTTAAATTTGCATTAGCAACTTCCTGTGACGTGGAAAGAACATTTTCTGCTTATGAAAACAATCGCTCTGACCGGCGACACTCAATGACAATGGAAAACTTGGAGATGTGTCTCATAGTTCATTGCAAATTAAAGAAGTAAATAGATAGTTTCTGTATTCGCTGTAGGGGCTAAAGATTGGTTAAAGAGTGACTAAGAAAACGTTGTATAATTATAATATAACTAAAAATACATTTTGTAACGTGACTTTTATTATTTAGCAATTTTATTAATTGTTGCATTTTCAAAAAAATAAATGTAATACTTTTGATTTATTATATCAATATGTTTAATTAATAATTGTCTCACACTTTACTTTTTATTAATAAAATCAGGAATCAAGTAACTTAATATTTGGTATAAATTTACATAAAACTTACATTTTAATGTATTTAAAATTACATATTTTAAGAATGTTTTATGTAATATTACATATTTCACCAAATATTATTACATAAATATGTACATATTTTGCATGTTAATATTACATACAAATCCTAGCTCTAGTTATAAGATTAGGATATATGTAACACTTTTGTATTCAATTAAAGGAGGACAGCCGCGCGCGCGTGGAATGCTGGCTTTGCAGCGGAGAGTGAAAACACTGCTCGCGCGCTTTCAGCGTATAACACAAAGCTCTGTATTTACACTAAGAGAGCAGCTCATAAAACTGCTACAAAAATAACAGTATCGAAATAAGGCTAATACGTAAAACCTAGACTATGTAAAGAACTTATTACAATGCTATAAAAATTCACGATTAAGACAGTATGTACATATACACTATGAGAGCAGTTTATAAAGCTGCTATCAAATTATAGTAAAATAGTCATTTATAAAAGCAGATTGGAACAAAAGTAACAGTTAACATAACACGTACTACAAAGTTAATGTATACAATTGGAGTATGAGAACAGGTTATTAACTTTAGCAGAGAGTGATTCTAAATTAGTGTTTGTAAGTGCTAATTCGCACGGGGAAATTACAAGCTAACGTCTGAATCAAATAACTGACGCTACGGACTATTATAAACACACTGCAGGAAGTTACATAACCCTGATTAATGCGTGCAAGATACAAACTTGTTATCATTAGCCACGCTTCTATCGTACACTATTGTGCATACAAATACTGTAATAATTCAGCACATAATTATACATTTTATTTATATATTCCAGCTATATGTATAGGCCTAACACGTGAATTTATATTGTATGTTTTAAATATTTTGGTTCGATTTTCATGAAAAATTCGACAGGTTTAAAAAACGAAATAGGTTGACTGATAAATATTAACTCCTTAATTCACATACCGATGTATGGTTTTCGTATTTCTAGTAATGATATGAGCAACTGAAGGCAAATTAAAATAGATTTTTTTCTTTCTCTCTTAAAACCTAACAAGTTTTAACCCTATACTGTATGGATACTTTTGATCCAGAAGACTGCCCCCGAAAGCTGTAAAATGACGCCACCTATACAACTTAAAACTAGTTACCGCCCGATCGTTGTGTCTACGCTTCAGTAATACTTCAGAGAATGTTTCGTCCCGACAGTTTGTGCTACGATGTGAAAGAAAGCAAGTAAGCCTATTAAACTTGAAACAGTACTTGGTACTGCAGAGGCCCTGAGTTTGCGAGTTCTGCAAACTTTCAGGGACATGATAAGGCATTATTTTTATACCCGTCTAATTTGAAAGGTGGCGTAAGTAAAGAACCGCAAAAAAAGTTGCATTTCCCTTACTGTTGCAAATAAAATGAAGGAAGCATGATTAGGAGCTCTCTATTCCAACGTCAGGATTCGTCAGATTCACCAAATGGTAACAGATTGCCATACTAAAGTTTCAAATGTTCCGAAAAGAAGAAAAACTTTGTCAACCCTGATAGAGGAAGCTAAGGAAAGTTTTAACAATTTATTTGCCCCGCGTCTTAGTAGATCGGTTTAAGACCTTGATGCGGAGAGAAGAGACATGTGCTGGTTCGAGTCCCCAGGGATAAGAAACTTTCTCATGGAATTCCGGCTAATATGAGACCGATGCTCAATTAACATTGTGTGGAATTTGAGTAGCTAAAAAATGTAGCGGCTCCAGGTAAAAAAAAAAAAAAAAAAAAGACAGCTATTACGGGCTGGGGACCCGACATGCCGACTTCATATCGCCCCTAGAGTGAGCTGGGTGATTAACACGTGTGAAGTGAGGCCACCAAATGAGGTCTGTCGTGCCATGGAGTTTCTTTTTCAACATTTGATTTGACATTTCTGCTTGTAAGTGGTTGTCATAAGTTTGTGTAATATACCAGAGAGGGCGAGCATTCTTGAGTGACGAACGAACAATAAAAAAAATGGTTACGTGTAATGTGAATGTCGACACAACTAATAAACTTGATTCAAGAGAAAACTGAAACACTTAAAAACGAAAGTGAGTAAAATGATTGAAAACTACATACAACTACTATCACAAAAGGATCAAGTTCGAGTAATAAAATGCATCGATAACGAACTCGGGAACTGACCAGTGAGTTTCAATATAAATTTCCATTACAACCTAAAAGGAAGCCAACAGCACAGTTAGGACATAAATATAATGCCTTATTAGGTCCCAAAAAGTACCTCTATTCTGCCAAATACTGCTTTAAAGTTCGATAGGTCTACTTCTTTCTTTTTTCGTTGTAGTATCTTCCTTCGCAATTTCTTTATGTTATTTAAAATAGCACAACACTAACAAATTGTCAGAACAAAACCTTTTCAGAACTACGACTGAAGCGCAAGTGTGCAGATCGCAACTTAATTCGGCGAGTTATTTATTATACACTCGCTCTCCCAACATTTGTGAAGAACCGCCCCAAAATTTCACTTATAGAATTCCATCCTGCTGAAAATCGAATTACAAAATACCCAATTGCAGAACGTTATACGGTAAAATTTCTCAAAAATTCGTAATTTACAATATTATTACACAGTTTTTTTTCGAAGCGGTTGCGCCTCGGTGGAAGTTATGAGAATTGCATTTTTTCTGCATTCATTTGAGGGCGAAATTCGACTTTTTTTTTACACCATGCGCATTTTCAAATTCGACATTTCTTTTTCGATACACTAGCGTTTATAAGGAGGAGTATGTGTCTATGCATCACCTGATTTTTGTTATTTAGTTCAAAACACGCTATGAATGAAGTAGACCTTAACACAAAACGGATGTACAATACGAATGACATCATGCACCAAAGAGTCAATTTATATATCCATGTATGTTTATATAACAATGTTCTTCACTTGATCCCCCCCCAAAAAAAGGCCAACATTTAAATTTAAGTTGCTTCGAAAATCTAATATAATCCCCAGAGAATTCCAGAATGGACTTCAGCCGGCAGGAAGAAAAATGTAAGCCTAAAAAAATACCCAGATACACGTACTTTTAAGCAGCAATGAATAACAAAGTATTGGCAAATGTACGCTACAACAACAAACAAAAAAAATAGTTTAAAAAATTAAAACAACACGCTTTATTAGAAAACCGAATTAAAAAATGAAAAATAATTGTAATTTCCAACACGCTTGGCGTAAAATTAAAGTGGTCAAAAAATAAATCTACACATTTTGAATAAAATTATAGTTATCTGCAAAAAAAAAAATAATCATTTTACCATCAAAAGCGTGGGGTGCTCTATATCAATTAATATACTTGATAATAAACAGATATTGGTAAAAGTAAAGTCTCCAAGAAGAAAATGTAAAAACCATAAAAAGCACCCACGCTTTTGATGGTATTTTTTTGCTGTTGTTGTAGATAACTAGTTTTATTCAAAATGTGTAGGAGATAACTTTTTTTTTAGCACTTTAATTTTACCCCAAGTGTGTTGGAAATTAAAATTATTTTTCATTTTTTAGTTTGGTTTTCTAATAAAGCGTGTTGTTTTAGTTTTTACACGCTTTATATTAGCATTGCTTCTATCTCTCTATCTATCGATCTATCTATCTATGTAACGGAATTTTTCAACGCGATTTTCGCCCACTTAAAATCATTGGATCGACTTGAAACTTTGTATACTTCTAAAAGACACGTGGCAATACAATAATTTCATATTTTGTTTGTAAAATCATGGCCAGAATCATCAGAAAATAAAAAAAAAAGTGTCTTTATATCTATGTAAAGGAATCTTTGAACACGATTTTCACCCACTTAGAAACATTGGATCGACTTGAAACTTTGTATACTTGTAAAGGACCTATGACAATACAACAATTTCATATTTT